>OW679195.1:151472182-151709923 GCA_940337035.1 Agriotes lineatus | reverse complement strand
GTGCGGATCTTTTGGTGAAGATCCCAGCCCACTAGATCAATCCCCCGTATTGGGGGGTGCCTAAACGTGCTGTGCGGGGGATGTATGTTCGTATGTGTACACGATTCCGGTCGCCAGGAACCTTCCTGAAGTCTTGGATCGTTTTCATACGATAGGTCCTCCGAAAATGAAGGCAACATCAACTTTTGAGCTATGGTCGTCGGCAAAAAAATTTTTTTTTGTTTTTTTTTATAAATAACTGGTTCATAGCATTTCATTGTATTAGCGAAACGGAGTGATGCTGAGTATCGAAGTATTCTTGGAAAGCACGGAAGGGCGCTTTTCTTGGGTGGGGGGTACCGTATATTTTTAATTGTATTATTTTACTGAAACTTCAAATTCAAACCCTCTGAGATATGCTTTGCTTTTGCGTGTCTATCCGACTAGTTACTGCTTCTTGCATTTCATTACCAATGCATTTAATACTTTTATTATTGTTTAAAATTACAATTATATAAAATATCTCAACTCTGTGCTTTATTGACTTGGTTAAATATTTTGCACTGCAAACAGAGGCAAATTGTGGGCTTAAAACCATTTCAATATATGCGATTTTTTCTTGCATTTTCCTGTCTAATGCTACTATCCTTCAGTTAACAGCTGCTCATCCTATAATTTGGTTTGTCAGGTCCTCGCTTATCATAATCCTTACTCCTTTCTTTGCTCTTGTACCTATTGGTACTCCCAAGTACATACATTTTTAACCATTTTCCATATCCAGTTCCTTTGTTTCTTTCTTCTTACCTTCCGATCGACCCAATATCTTCACTTTGTTCCTTATCATTTCTTCTATTAGCTCAACTTTAGTTCCATTTAAACCTCTAATATTCCATATTCCAATTCTTGTTCTTTGTCATTGCTGTGGGCCCTTCCATTCATCCATGCATATCTGAGGCTATCTATTGTTAAAAAAAATCATGAAAAATGAAAGTGAAACAGGAACTTGTTTTACGTTTAATTTATGTAATATATATAAGTAACGCCTAATAAGTACGTTTACAAACAAAACGCCAAGATCTGGAATATCAAAATCATGTTTTTTTGCTAACTGTTATATTGTACTAGCTGTCATTTGTGTACAATGAAACGATGGGGAAACCAAAGCAAATGTTAAGCTCAAACTTGACAGTTCGAAAAAAAAAACTTGAATTAATGGTCTTACATAACTATTTTTTGAAAAACCTTCGATATTTGTTTAATATGTGTGTCATTTGGAGCGCCCCGATAACATACAAAAACTAAATTATTGGTCGAAAAAAAAACTAAATAAAATATATGCAACATTATAGCCTACTCACTGGCACTACTGTTCTTTTATACATTTATCTCTCTCTCAGTGTTCCATAAATATAAATATAGGATTTAGAAATCAGCAAATTTTGGTGTTTCTAATAATCAGTGATGCATTTGAAAACAGGCT
Organism: Agriotes lineatus; assembly: GCA_940337035.1. Classification (NCBI taxonomy): domain Eukaryota; kingdom Metazoa; phylum Arthropoda; class Insecta; order Coleoptera; family Elateridae; genus Agriotes; species Agriotes lineatus. The sequence goes on along the minus strand of OW679195.1, from coordinate 151,708,464 downwards.
TTTATAGCACTGAGTATGTCCCTAGCCATTTTGGATAACGTAGGATATGAACATGGAACACGCTTCATGTTTGTATTGATTAAGTATCTGACTAAAATCTAAGGTGTCTATCCACAGATGGTGGAAGTACTTTTTTCTATACTGGAGTTTGCAGAAATATAATTTTTGGCAACAAAATAATTATATATTTTAAAGTGCTACAGGCCCTCGTGGCCCAAAGCTTGGTATACTACTTTTTCCATTTTCTTCTGTCTACTGCTAGCTCCTTCCATCCCTAATGTCCCCAGATCTTGCTCAACCTGCTCTAGCCATCTATTTCAGGGTCTTCCTCTTTTTCTTGTATTTATGCTCTCACTTCTTATCACTCTCCTGGCTGTTCTTTCCTCCTCCTCTGTTCGTCTGAACCATTCCCCCAAAAGTTCTTAACATACACCGCTCATATACTTCCATCCTTTCCACCTTGTTCAACACCCACGTTTCACAGCCGTACAGCACTGTTGGACGCACAATTGTTATACACTCCACCTTTGCTTTATGTGAAGTCACTTTTGAGTTTAACACTGACCTTAAGTTTGTTGCAGCTGGGCTCCATAGCTCAGTGGTAAGCATTCTGGCTACTGATCTAAGGATCGAGAGTTCAATCCCCGATCTCGGTGAGATTAAAAAAAAAATAATAATGAAGAATGTGGATGAAATGCTCTACAGAATTCCATCATTCGGAAGTGATGTAAAGCCATGGCTCCCACGTTACTACGATGTGTAGCATGTAAAACATCCCTTGCTCAAGTTGGAACTCCTTAGTTTCGGCAAAATTCTAAGTAGGATTAAGGTACTTGGTAGTCTGCATGCCTAGACCTTGTCCACGTGGTTGGAAAAAAGGCATATGAAGGCCTACATGCTTGATATGAGTCTTCCCACAAATACTACTAACTAAGCTTGTTGCACTCCGGTTTGCACTATTTATTCTTACTTTTATTTCTTCGCTGTTTCCACCATTTTCGCTCATCACTGTACCAAAGCAGCTAAATATTACCACTTTTTCGAAATTCATAATTTTCTCCCTTCTTCTAACCTTATTTTTAAGCTTGATGCCTTAACTTTGTATGTTACATCCAGGAGTACGATCCCTCTATAATTACGAAATTGTGATCTACTTTTTTTTAAATATTGTGCATAATGTTGCTTCTTCTCATCTAGTTGGCATTTTCTCCTTATCTCAAACTTTGCTATTATTTCCTGCAATATTCTATGCAGCCCCCCCCCCCCACGGCTTATGAACTCTGCTATTATCCAAGTTCCTCCATGGCTCTTGTTAGTCCTAATTTTTCATATAATTTCTTTTATTTCTTCTAGTTCTGGTTTCGCTGTTTCTTCAACTCTTATTATCGGTTGGTCCACTGCGTCCCATTCTTCTTCTTGTTCCTTGTCACGTAACATACTTCGGAAGTGCTGTACCCAACCTTGCATAATTTCCTCCTCCCCTCCTATCAGGTTTCCATCCTTATCTTCATAGTACTGGGTTTTCCTTGATATCCTCTCTTTTCCTTTATTAAATGTTGATAAATATTTCGTACATCCTTTCTGTATTTCTCCTTTATACTTTTTAGCATCGCTCTAATCTAGCTATCCTTCTTTCTTTTATTATTTTGGCACATTCTTCATCGTAACATCCTTTTCTTTATTCCTTTTGTCTAGTTTAACTACTTCTGCTGCTTCCAACACTGTTTCTTCTATTTTTTGCTTTTTCCGATTGCTATCTGTTTCCTCATTGAGCACATTTCTTGATGAGCTTTTAACTGTTGCTCATTTTGTAGGTTTTGCGGATCCCATTTACTATTCTTTTTCCAAACTTTCTTATTTTCTTCCCGCACACTTAGTTTTAAAATAGCTTTGACCATATAGTGGTCAGAATTCGCATCTGCCCCGCGGCAGGATTTTACGTCTTCCATAGTTTTTGCATGTTTAGCTTCCATTATAACATGCTTGATTTGGTTTGTAGTCTTCTCATCTGAGGACACCCATGTCACCTTATGTACATCTTTATGCATAAAGTACCCTCTCATTATTTTCACTTTATTACCTGTTGCAAATTCTATTAGTCTTTCTCCATTTCGATTTGATTCACTATATTTACTGTGTTGTCCTATTACTGGTCGGTACATCTGTCCCTCCCAATTTTTGCATTACAATCCCTATAATTATTTTTATGTTGTAACCTTTTCTTCTACGCTTTTCTCCTCCGACGGTGCATGCACATTTATGATATTAAGTTTCCTATACTTTGTTGTTCTAATTTTTATATAACACATCCTATCAGATATCGCTTCGAATCTTATTACTGCATTTCCATTTTTTCTTTATACAAACCCCAAATATCCTTTCTGTGCTCTCACTATGAAAAAATATATATTGGTCTAAGTCTCGGATTGCATTCTCTTTTTTGTTTCTTGCAATGCAACAATGTCCAGTGCATAATTTTCCACTTCTTGTATTAATGTTTTCCATGCTCCTTCGCTGTAAGTGCCTCTAACATTCCATGTTGCTATTTTAATTATGTTTCTTTTCAATGAAATAATTAGTGTAACCACTAGTTTATGCTTATTATATATATATATATATATATATATATATATATATTACAGCACTACGGGCCTTCTAGGCCCATGGCTTAGACTTATTACATTTCAATTTACATTCCACTATTCACACATTACATTTTTAAATTTTACATTTTACAATTCGTTTTACATTTTACAATTCACATTTCATATTTTGAGTTTTGAATTTTACATTTTACAATTAAACCTGATATTTGACTTTTTACATTTTACATTTTTGAAATTGACATTTGATCTTTTAAATTTTACATTTTACATTTCGTTTTACATTTTAGAATTCACATTTCATATTTTGAGTTTTGAATTTTACATTTTACAATTAAACCTGATATTTGACTTTTTACATTTTTGAACTTGACATTTGACATTTTACATTTAACCTTTTACATTTGAAATTTGACGTTTTGCATTTCACAATTCCCATTTGAAATTTGGCATTTTACTTTTCATATTTCTCTTTTCACATTTCACATTCAACTTTCACCTTTCACATTTCACGTTTTACATTTCGTTAACTTTACTGACCACTCTTCTCCATCTGACTCGGTCTCTTGCACTGTTTTTCCAATCTTCCACTCCTGCACTTTTCACATCCGCTACCACAGCATCCAGCCACCTCCTTTTTGGGCGTCCCTTTTTCTTTTTTCCACCGGTTCCTTCTTCCAGCATCCTCTTCGCATGTCTGTTTTCCGGCATACGGGTGATGTGCCCTAGCCATCTTACCCTCCGAGCTCTTATGAACGCCGTTATGGATGGGTCACCATAAATTTCCTGTACCTCTTTATTAGTCCTTCGTCTCCACTCGCCGTCCTCTGTTTTCACTCCTCCCAGTATTTTTCTTAAAACTCTTCTCTCCCATACTTCCAGTTTTGCTTCCATCTGTTTTGTCATTGCCCATAATTCTCTTGCGTATGTTACGGATGGTCGTACTATTGTTTTGTATATTCTTAATTTCGCGGCTCTAGAGATTTCTTTGGTCTTAAATATATTACTGATAGCACCTACTGCCTTACTACCCCTTGAAATTCGTTTTTGGATTTCTACACTCTCATCTACGGTACTTGTTAATGTTACTCCCAGATAATCGAAGCCATTTACTTTCTCGAATTTATATTCCCTTCCTTCCACCTTGAAACTGACCTCTGTTTCTCTCCCACTGTTTTGTCGCATCTCCATATACTTCGTTTTCTTCTCATTTACTGCTAACCCATATGTTCTTGCCGTGCTTTCCAGTTTACCAAATACTGTACCTAACTCCTTTCTTGATCTTGTAATTATAGCTAGGTCGTCTGCATATGCTACAATCTGATGTCTTCTCTGGTAAATTATTCCACCTGTTTCAACACCACTTTCCCTTAATATTGCTTCTAGGACAAAGTTGAACAGTACCGTTGAGATAGGATCCCCTTGTCTCACACCTTTATTCCCGATGACACTTTCTGTTATTCGGCCATCTATCAAAACTTTGCTGTTTGTTCTCCTTAGTGTCATTTTTACTAAATTTATAAGCTTCGAAGGAATCCCCAGCTTTTTAAGTGCCTCGTATAGTTTTCTCCTGATGATCGTATCGTACGCTTGGCGAAAATCGATAAATAGTATATGCAGCCCTGAATTTTGTTCGTAGCTACTGCATTGGATCATCTTTACAGTAAAGATTTGGTCCGCGGTGCCCCGTCCTTTCTTGAATCCTCCTTGATACTCGCCTATGATTCGCTCTTGGTACTCACTCAGTCTGTTGCGGATCAGCCGCTCCAATATCTTATATGCTACGTCCAGCAGTGATATTCCCCGGTAATTCTCACAATGACACCTATCACCCTTTTTATGAATGAGGCAGACTATCGCATTATGCCATGCCAGTGGCATTTGTTCATTTTCCCACACCTTTGTAATCAGGTTGACTATCCTCTGCTGAAGCATATCTCCCCCCCCCCCCCCCCCATTTGTATACTTCCGCTGGAATTCCGTTTTCTCCAGCACTTTTATTATTTTTTAATTTATTTATCTCCTCCAGTATCTCTTCTTTCGTTGGCTTCTTTGTTACAGGTTGGTTTGTCTCTTCCTCTGCCTCTTCCTCTTCCACTCTCTTTCCTTCCTCCTGTTCCTTATCATCACTAATCAGTTTCTCATAGTACTCCTTAAATATCTTAAGCTTTTCTTGTGTATTTCCTATCATTTCCCCATTTTTGTTTTTTAGATATGCAATATCGTTGGGCTTCGAGTCTTGACGGTTATTATAACGATAGATAAAATGCAATATTTGTCTGCTCCAAACGGTTTTGAATATTTTAAAATTGTTTCTAGTAAATTTCATCTTTGTTCATCATTTCTGTGTCGAGCCAGATTTTTGTGTCACACACAATAGTTACAATGCAAGTAAAAATACAAAGATGAAAAAAAATTAAAATGATTAAATTTGCAGATTTTGAGCATTTGACATGTAATTCACAAAAAATGTATTTTTTTTGTAACGTTTTTGCATATTTTGACCCAATACTTTTAACTTATCTAAATAGGCACAGGGCGTTCTTTAAAAAAAGTAAGTTTGCTTTGCCACACTTTGAGCCAAATCTGTATAATCAAAAATATTCTACTAATGTGCACCACTTTCCTACCTATACATACCTTTTACATAAACAATTTTTACGTAACTCTCATACTTTTAGCAACATCTTCCACCCCTGTATTGTTGGCAGACTCCGATTGTAGCATGGGTTTGTGCCAAGTTTTGTAACAGAAATGAAAGAGACATTGGTCGGCCCTTATACCTACCTCTTAAAGTAACTATACTACGGACGTTTCGCCCCCGCCGTTTCGCCCCCGACCGTTTCGCCCCCAGCCGTTTCGCCCCCTAGCCGTTTCGCCCCCGGACCGTTTCGCCCCCGGACCGTTTCGCCCACGGACCATTTCGCCCCGAAGTTTTACCTGTAGGTTTAGTCAACTTCAGCTGTTTCCAGTTGCACCACGAGGAGGTAGCTAGTAGGATTTCTGCAACCGGTTTTTTAATTTTTTAATCCAAGAAATAAAAAGTATGTCGCAATATCAGCTCGTATGAAAAAAATCGTTGAAGATTTTGAAAATCGTCAAGTTATTGATTTCTTGCGTGGGATTGCGTACAAGTTTGAATTTTGAATTTATTCCGGTTGCACGTCGAAATATAGATGTTAAAAGATTTCTCTTTCTTTATATGTATTTACTAAAAACTCTAAAATTAAAACACAAACACCAACAAACGAAAACCAATAAAAATTGAAAAAAAAACTAGAATTAAAACACAAACACCACAAAAATAATAATAAAAAACAGCTAAAGCTAGAGGTAAAACTTCGGGGGCGAAACGGTCCGGGGCGAAACGGTCGGGGGCGAAACGCCCGGGGCGAAACGTCCGGACCCCCATACATATACCTCTCTTATGTAGCAAAGATTTAATTAAAAATAAATCTATCTCAAATTTTATAAAGAATAACATACGCAACATGTTTCAAATTTTCTTACGTTTCGGACTGTGGTGGCAGTACTCGTTTAGTTGGGACATTATTTAATTATTTGACTGGGTTACGGAAAGAGATATTTTGGAGACCCTGACTCGCCTTGTCTCAGGCCATGTATCTACATGGAATGAAGTGTCCGCACTTTACTTTACTTACTACCGTATGAATCTCGTTTGCAGACAAGGGCCTCCTTTTCCAGTTTCTAAATTTTTTTCAGTTATTAGATTTTAGTTAAATGACACCTGGATTAGATATCTGAAATTAAATTTTTTAGTTTTCTCTTTTCTGGAGCGTCTTATGGTTCTTTAGGATAATTGCAAAGGATTTTTGTATTTTTGTCATTTCCATTCTAGTATGTATCTCAGTCGAGTTTCGCCTCTGACGTGGTTTACACGTTGAGTTACCGTGCTCTTCTATCCCTTCCCTTGCAAAGAGTTTCGCCTCTGGCGTGGTTAACACGTTGAGTTACCGTGTTCTTTTGTTTTTTCCTTCTGATGAAGCCCCTTACGAAAGTGGGCGAAACGTTGAGTTCTTCGATCTCAATCATGGCACGGTCCAATCCCGGAAGTCGTTTGTTACTTAATGATAATGCCGTGAAAGCCTCAGAAATCAGGTTTTTGTAATATTTGGTTGCCTTCTCAACGTTTTCGTTTTTTCTTATCTGAGCGCATTGTATTTGAGTTTCATTTTCCTATATTTATCTTTATAATAGAACCAGTGTCTTTTATTATGTCTTCTATTTTGTCTCTTGTACGAGGGACGTTCAAGCTAAACCGGGACTTTTAGCTTCGTAGGTATAAGAAGGAATGCCAGCGTGACCTGATAGTCATGATGGTAAGTGGCAAGTGTGCCCTACCACCGCTAGGCGGAGTGCATGTCGTGAGTCAATTAGAGTCGCTGTATATAGTTAGACAAGAGTCGGGCAAACACGGGTCAATTTTTGATTGGCTACAATCCACTGCGCATGCGCAGTAATCAAAAATGGAAATTCGAACGGTGGCTATGGCAATGACAATTAAATGACGTACTTTAAAACTTGATTGCAAAACTATTAAGCGTTATGTAAAATGACAGGCTTTTGCATCTTTGGATGTAAAAATTGGTCAGAATAAGAATTTATTTTAAAATCATTCCCAAAAAATTCAACGCAAAAATATTCGACGATCAAACTGAAATTCCAGAATATGGGATGTACATTTTGATAAAAATCAATGAGAAGGTTCGATTAGACGTAAAAAAGAAATTGAGGTAATCTGCCGTTTCTACTTTATTTGCCCACAATATAAGTTTCAACGTTTGTAATGTAAGTTTAAAGAATCATGGTCCACTTCACGGATTAGGCCACTGGGCCTATTTCAACTCAATATTACCTACAGCTCATTCTAGGTTACTCGTCAAAAATTGATGTGCTTAGAAACTGCGGCACAAGAAATCGGCATCAAAACTGATCCAATATCCACTGATGAAGTGACACATCTTCGGCATACCGTGAAAACTCGTAGACAAAAGTAATTGGCTAGTTTTTCGCTATTTGAGGACATTTTTGGTAAAGCTCCGAATATAACACGCGTACCTATGTATTGCAAGCAGTACAAGTGGAACAACATATCGCGATAACTAAGCATTCCTCTAAATGAAGTTGTAAGAATCAGAATGGGTAAAAGAATTGCGACAAGGGGCGAGCAGTTTCATAGTGAAAGATGCGCTATTACAGGATGTACTGAAAAAGTTAAAGCGTTAAATAAAATCGGTAACTGTTTGAATGTTTTACTTTTCATACAGCTGTATCATTGTTCATTTAATATGGAAATTAAAATTCTTGGTATTCTTTAACGTCTGAATTATTAATGTTGGCCGAATTGACCTCGCCAAGACAAGTTTTTAGAGGTTATGTGTTTACTGTACCCCCAAAAAAGCTCTCGTAGATTACTCAATTACTCAATTCGATGCATCTACCTCAAAATCAGCTGACCACCAACCGGTAAACGGTAGATACCTACCGGTGTAATTTTCGTAAATGCTTTAAATTTACTATTTATTGATAATGTTAAACTGGTAAGCAATTAAATTCATCAATATGACATATACTAAGGAAGACAACTCTGGCCTTGCACACTATCATTTATTTTTGGATCAGTAATGGCCGTTGACATTTGTGTTTGCCCGATTCTTATCTAACTATATACAGGGACTCTAAGGTCAATTAGAGATCCTGTATGTGCTAAGAGATGAGCCATTGGATCCACAAATCAAGGACCATGTAATTTAGTAAAAAGATATTTCATTGTTTTGTTTGTAATTTTCGTTTGGTTAAATTAATGGACACTGTAGTTTTCTTAATCTATCTCTCTTTATATAAACAAGTGAAGTAAATTTGTCAGCTAGATCAAATTTAAACGCCCCAATGAGCATATTTGGTTTGTAGCAAATCGACGCCAGTTTTATTATAGTCGACGACAACATTTCGCACTATGCTTGCGTCAATTAATTGGGCGGTAACATTATTGGAGCACATATTTATGAGGAGAATTACACTGCAGACCACTGTAGTAACAAATATATGACGTTCATGCGGTTAAACTTTTTATTTTAGGATGGTAATACCTAAGTCATTCCGCTAGGCCAGATTGGGGTGAGTCACGATCCAGCAGCAGCCTTATAGATGCGATGGAAGAAATTTAGGGCGCCAGGAAACTAATACAAAAACGCTATTGGAGGCAGATGCTACTGGTTAAAAAATAGCGGACAAACTAACGACCTAAACAAAAGTAACTTACCGTCAAGGATCTCTTCCACAACCTTAAGCTTAACAAGACAAAAAATATATCAATAGGTTCGAATAAAAACACATCACATACAGGGGGTCCCAGAAATAGCTGCACAAAAAGCTTCAGCACCCAGAAGTAAAGAATTGCGCTATTTTTCTTATTTTGAGCATTTTGAAATTTGATTAAAAAACCTGTTTACCCAACTCATAGGAGCCGGCTTTTAAAAAAGATATAGTTGCTAAGGAAATACGTTCAAAAGTGACAAAATTCTGTAATGTTACTATGGTTACTAACACAATTTTTAATAGAACTAGTAGGTCGACAGTTTTTAGGTACCTAGGTAAAACTTTAAATATTTTTAATTCAGCAAAGCATAATCGATTTTCATAATAATTACAGAAACTGTTTTAACTCATTGGCTTCTTTTAAGGGCGTTTTTGTGCACTTATTTCTGGGACATCTTTTATAAGTTCAAAATAATTCGTGAACATACTTAGAAATTTGAATGACATTATCTTCTCCGAACAGACGTATATAAAAACAATTTCTTCGCTCGATCGCCGTATCGCGTGCACATATAGCACAGACAGAAAATACAGTATAAAATTAAAAAAAAAAACACAAGCAACTGATGGATTTTTACTAGTGAAAATTGTTAAGCAAGTGCAGTCGATAAACAACTGATGGTTAGTGGAATAAAAAATACTCTGGACCTTCGTTCCTTGAACATTTCCTTTGAAAGACAATGGGACAATCGGCTAGAATGGATTCGTGCTACCAGGTGGTACGGTAGTCTATCTCTATACCGTGCGATTTGCAGTTCAACAAACGGTGGACACCAATGCTTCCAATTGCTTCTTCGGCATTCAAAAAAGATTAACAGCCCCTAAAGATAACGAGAACATCGGTTATTTCAAAACTGCATGTGATTTCGGGCAGCCCAAAGGCGGTTTTACTTCCAAATACTATGAAATCCTGATTTAATTAGACGAGTGCAACATTAATCATATCATAAGAACCAAATCTGCACCAGATTTCCGACGATTTCTTATGAAAAATACGTTTACTAAACGCTACCAAAAGGAAGCGTAAAAGATGCTTCTTAGAGAAGTAAAATTACAATGTCAGGATTTACAAAAATGGGAATCTGAAATACGTAGCTCCACTCTGAATTCGTATATGCAACATTAAAAAAAGAATTTTAATTGCGAATCGAGAAATTACCAAAAACTATATGGTAAACAAGATATACACAACGATGTGAAAAGTGGCTGAATTTACTGCAACACTGGGAAAAACGAAAATAATATTTTAAAACCGTTACAAATGTTAATTGGCTAGTTGGCCCAACCTGTTTTTAGGGGTTGTTATAAAAGATATATTTTGTAAAAAGTGTTCAAATAATATAAGGGTTGTACGCGAATTATTCTGACGAAAAACAAGAGAACAGATATTAGTCGAAATATTTCAAACATTGAAATTGAACAAAATTATAATTGGAACTAAATGAAGGGTAATTTGAGAATATACTGTAGTCTGTAGTGTAGTTGTAGCTACTATTTCGTATATAGCTAATTAGTCAGTTTTACATTCACGTGTTGTTTATAATCAACCATAATTAATGATTTACTAATAGTTCTACTTGGTCTATTTGTAAATGAACGCATTTATTTATAAGTATGAATCAGAAACGAATAGCAAAGTACGGTACCTATATCGCTAAAGTTTTAAAAAAATAGACGTTGCTCAGTGAAATTAAAATCTAATACAGTGCTTGTAAGCAATACGTATATTATATTTTGTTATAGAAGGCCGTTATTAGTTAAACTACAGCCTCACGTTTGCACGAAAAATAAATATGCTATGATCTTAACCCCCTCAATGAATGGAACCCCATATATATTTGCTATGCATCTAAAATGGATAAACCTTTACACGCGGTGACTAATTGTTAATTTTTGTCTTTAACCGTTAACCGTTTAAGCTTTAAACATAAAGTGACCTCGGCAAATTTATGAGAATAATTTATGCTGCAACAATATCTTTTATCTACGACCACTACTAAAAGTAGGCCTTTTAGCGCTAGCTTGTTTCACTAAAAGTGACATTTTATAGTTTAGCGTGGTTAAAGAAATCAGCTGTCTACTTTTAGGCCATGTGATAAAAGTAAAGTGAGGTTATAAAACTACAATTTCGAACTGGAAGTGAAGTTGTAAAGCTATTCTAGTTGCTTCTTGCGTTACAGGTAAAGTGTTTTTGAAATAATTAAAGCGTTATGTAATGAATACAGTCAGATGTGGAGTATTAATAATTACATTTCGTAACTGACCTTGACAGTACTGGCTGGGCTACTGTTCATTATGACATAAATTAGAAGTGTCGTAGATGCAAACCTTTGTTAAATCGAGATTTGTGGATTAATAACAGTAAAATTAAGGTCGTAGATAAAATATTGTATGCAACGCGTGCTAAAAGTCGTTTATGTCTCGTACATAAACGTCGACTTTTAGCACTTGTTCCATAAATAGCTATTTTCAAATATGATCAAGGAGCACAATTAACATTTTTACTGCTAAACACACACAACACTCAAATATTTTCGTGGGTTGGTCATATTTTATGTACTTTGGCAATGTTAATAAAATTTTGCTCACCAATGCGTAAAATTAGGTAAGTTTAAAAGAAAAACATATTATTTAGAAACCATTTCCGGAATTAGAATGACAATAATGTTTATTCCACCTGCTTCTGCCGCTTATAGCAGAAATAAAGCAGCACTTGTTCACAAATTACCTCACTTTTAATTGTAAACAAAAACAGAGCTATACCTTTGTTTAATAAAGTGGGGTGGGTTTGCTTTGCACTACAAAAATAAGCTTCTCTTGCGTTTTTCAGATTTTTTCTATTTATTCTTTCTTGTGGTAGCCTCTGGATACGCTTTCCAATTGTTAATAACAACTTTTCTGATTAGCTTATTTAAACATTCAAATAAATAGCTAAAAGTAACGGATAAAAATACTATCTACAATAATCATAATGACATTTAAAATTATTGACAAACTACAGATCTAATTTTAAAAAATTGACAGATAAGCTTACTTTCAATTATAGACAAGTACAGCTATACACTTTATTTAATAAACTAGTGTGGGTTCGGTTAATACTTTCTTATGGTAACCCCTGGACACGCTTTCCAATTGTTAATAAAAAAAATTCTGATTAGCTTATTCAGACATTCAAATAAATATCTGATACTAACGGATGAAAACAAAATACTTGACAATAGACTACAGATCTTACCTTAAATTTAACAGGTATCTTTTTTATATTTACCAGATTCTTGTGCATCGGCAGTGTGTTTGTTCAGCTTCGGAATGCAAATTTACAAAATCTATAGTTAACGGATAAGTTTCCACATTTAATGAATTTTAACAGTTTATTTAATTGCTGGTTTTTGTAGTGCCACAATTGTACCATTACGAAGATCTGCCTTGTTGCAGGAACCATTTCTGTGCTATGGATCATGCCTGCAAAGTTTTGCAAAATCAGCTCTGACACGAACCTAATCTTCCGGACAGATGTGGTTTTTCAAGAATTTCAGTTATGTTGCCTGTCTGCAGTGTCTGCTGACCACGACCTTGCTCCACTAGTCGATAATGTTAAATGTACATTTCAAAGCATAACACCAACTTATGTTTTAGCGTCTAGGCCCACACAGATCACAAAATTACACTTGAAACGCGGTTGAATTAAGTTATTGCTATTTGTAACACTTACCGATGGTTGTTCTTGTGTCTTTGACTCATCAAATGTACAGCCTTCTAGCTAGATTTGACAGATATAACTTTACTTTTAAGTAAAAACCAACCTGTAGCCTCTAGTTACATGAATGCTGTGATCGCAGTCGTCATTGTCTACGTTTTTGGATTAATTTGTCTAAAATAGATACTATGAGGAAAGAGCTTTCCTTTAGTGTTTATTTAACCATACGTGACGTTAGTATAAATGCTTTGATGTGCTTGCAAGATTAACGAATTTGCCTGTTATGCTTATTGGTAGATCTATTATTGTTTCATCAATGGACATTTACAAGTAATTATCTTATAATTACAGTTTTATGTCCCTGCCAGTCTGTGAAGGTATTTAGAACAACAAATAATAGAAGTAATATTTTATTCACATTTTACAGCAGCTATATGTCCATATACATTGCAGTTTCAATCAACACAGAAATACGAGAAGTTTCGTTATATCCGATGTACAGTTGGGGAGTCATCAAAAAGTGGGCAGGTGATTCTCCAAATGCGGTCAACAGAACCACCGGAAGAAATGCAGTGATTTGCACAGTTGAGAAGAGGGTCTGCTTTAAAGCATCGGTCGCAGGTTAGTATGCATATGTCTATTGGATCTATTACATGAGTACTAGAATTTCCAACCCTTAGTACAGCTGCTAGTACGACTAGTAGTATTTGTAGATGCCTTTGGAATTCTGTAAAAAATGTAGAGCATTAGCTATTTAGATAACATGTGTGGAAAGTGATGATTTACTGAACGAGTAGTCTCATTTTTACATGTATTGTGGAAGAAGCCACTTCTAGAATAATAGCTACAGTATTTAAAATAATTCTTCTCATGTCCTACGCAAGACAGCTGGAACAGCTAATATGGTCTGCCGTAAATGTGACTGCATTAATATGTATAGTTGCTAGGTTATTCTGACTTAATTGCCAACTTGTTTAGACGTAGCTATGAATCAAGATTGTTATAGTATTAATGTATTGGTTTAAAGCCTTATTTAAACTAATCAAATTATGCTAAAAACTTTATCAAGAGTTGTTCCAGTTTTTTTGTCTTGGATAGTACCATTGCATGCAAAAGTATCTGGGACCGTTTCTGTAACTTTTTGTAAACATAGCAATATATTTATTTAATATCAAAACAACTTTGTGACAATACTGTCAGTGTCAGTCAGTTGACACTGGCATTCTCAATTTTTGCATAAGCCAAGTTCATACAGCTTAAAAGTTCCTAAAATCAGCTATAAGACTTGTCCCAGATACTTTTGCATACAATGGTACCTTCAATGATAAACGCTAAAGTGAAAAATCTTAGAAAATCAAGTACTCTGTAGTCTGAAACAAATGGAAAATATTCTACCTTTTCGCATGGAAGAAAACAATAATTGTAACAAGTAGTGCAAAAACAGTGATTTTGTCTCCCGACGTGAAAATTAAAATAGAGCAAATATTCGTACATGAAATACAGTAAGTAGAATTCTATCTAAAAGGTTAGCGTATCGACATATCCGTTTTTAAACCCAGCCAACAAAAGATTATAAAATGTATAGAGCATTACATAATATACTGTAAACAATATCATAAAAATCACAAGAAAAATTGGAAATGTAATATATAAATATTCATAATTTTGTTCTTAAAGGTTTGTAGTGATAAGTGACTGGAAAAGTGTATCAATATGAAGGTTTAACAATTTAACAGCAGTGTACCTACTCAACGATACAGTTCGTCGCAGGAATCTTTTCCCTGACGTCACGTGCTTATGAAGCAATCACGGAAATGTTTTAAAATTGTATTTGCATCTGTTTCACTTTGTTAGCAGAAGCGAACATTACAGTAATTTGCGCATTTGCTCCATACGCATACGATGTCAGAGAAAAGACCCCTGGGACAAACTGTTCGTCTGCAATCAATTCTGTCGTCACCGTGTCATTTATAATACAACGATAAGCTTGTGACTTATGAAGCATCCCATTGGCCAAGCGGCAAAGGCGTCTGGCTAGCAATCATATTCACCCTGGGCGTATAGGTTCGAATCCCACCGATTGCGATATTTTTCATTCTTTGTGAATGTATATAATTCGCAGGGCTAAGTGTTTTCTTTTACTATTTCAGTATTATTAGAAAAAGTAGCATATTTTTACTTATTTTGTGCATAAGTCTGAACACCCTTCAACCGTCATTCGATGTAGCAAAATTTTCTTTCTTCGCCCTGTGTTTTCTTTATTAAATACTCATTTTACCTTGCGGTGTAGAGGCTCTTGCTTTATACGCTTGCGTCTGGCGGTACAATGTTCAACTTGCCCCGGATTCGGGTAACATAGTTAGAGCGCGCCTTTTGTGCTTGCGCAGCAACCATTGTATGAAGTGTGTGTATTGGTGATGTGTTGACCTTGTTACTCTATCTCTTAGGTCTGTGGTTCTGAGTAGAGCACAGTTAATTTGGTGCCCAACTGTTAATGGTCTCACCGAGAACGATTCCAATCGCCAATGTTGCGGAAAAATTTCGGCTCCCGCGGGATTCGAACCGAGGGTCTGCTTATTGCAAGCCTAGCGCTTTCCTAACTGCGCTACCCGGCTTCTTTAGTTTCTAAATGTTTCAATTAGAAAAATGCAAATATCATTTAATTAGAACAAGGGCACATTTGTAGTGAGTCTATAGCTAGTTTAATATTAGTATGTTACTAAGGGTATTACGGGACAGCCAATTTTGAAATATACAATAAGTCTAATGAGCCACTTTTTCAAATTACTACAGAGATTGATACAGGAAGGAATTTACACAAAATGTGAAGAATATATGAGTGATGCAAAAATTCACTTGTAGAAAAGGTTTTGGAATAGGGAAAGCTTACAACAGTCATGGGAAGTAGGCAAACCACTAAAACCAGTACAGTATACTCTTGAGACGAAAGTATACTCTCTTTATTTTATCTCCATTACTTCATCAACCGAGTCAAAATCAACAACACCACATAATTCTAAATCAGATTCTCTAACGAAATAATGCACCTCTACCTTTATAAAAGTTAGAACCAATCATCTCGTAGAAACAAAGTAATCTAAACATAGGTTTAATGATCAGATGATATATATTTCGTCCGTAAAAAAAACAAAAGTATTGCATGAACACATTTTAAGCCTCTATGATTATTATAGCAATTAATAATATTTCATGCATATCAAATAATATTTTATAAAATATGAGAAATGTGCTAGTTTAATTTGTAAATAATAAAAAATAGTATTGGTTTTAATAATAATTTGTAAAACTGTATTAAAAATAGTGTTAGCCCTGATTTAAAGAAAATGTAAGGTGCTAAACTTAAGAGGAGAACACGGTCTAGGGATAAGAAAAGAGCGAAGAGAGCGCTTGATACAATTTTGTGAAAAACATAATTTGGTAGTTGCCAACACACTTTTTACTCTCCCGAATAGAAGACTCTATACTTTGAAATCCTCTCAGGATGATGGAACAAATGCCGTACGAAACCAAATAGACTACCTAATGATTACGTAATGAGCGATATAGAAATAGCATAAGGTTAGTCGGAACCTTTCCGGTAGCGGACTTGTCATCTGACCACAACCCTGTAATGGCAAGTATGGAAATAAAACTGAAGAAAGTGTCATCTGAACGCAAATATGAAGATATCAATGAAAAATGCCTACGAGATGATAACATAGTGGCCTAAAGAAGGAAGTCAACGAGAATATTAAAAAGCTGTATTTAAATAAGAACAGTACCGAACAGTGGGCGCTTTTGAAATCGGCTTTTGTCTTACCTAGCAGCAAACACCTTCATTTAATTTACTTTAAAAAGTTAAAAGAATTAGCTGGGATAACTAAGCAGAAAAACCCTAACATCATCGCTGATGAAAATGGCACTATTATCGTCGATATAGAAGAGAAACTTAAACATTGGAAAGAGTATATAGAACCGCTTTTTAAAGACCACAGAACCAATGGTAGTGAGCGTAATAAGGGCCTAGAAGAGAGTAGACCAGAAATAACAAAGGAAGAGGTAAATTATGTCATCAAGACTATGAAAACAGGAAAAACTTCTGCTCCAGATGAATTGCCAGTCGACATTATTAAAATCTTAAATAAAGATAGCGTTTCCGTTTTTTTAAATTTCTTCAATACCGTGTATAAGTCGGGCGTAATACCGAAATACTGGCTATTAACCACATTTATAACCACACCGACGAAACCCTTATGTGCCACACGTTAAAAGTGTTTCTCAAAGTTATTCATAACAGAATATACGCAAAACTAGAAGAAAATATTGCAAACATACAGTTTGGATTTAGAAGTACATTTGGAACTAGAGAGGTTCTGTTCGTATGTATACAACGTTGTATGGATGTCAATCAAGAGGTATACGCATGTTTTATAGACTTCAACAAAGCCTTTGACGAAGTCAGACAAGACCAACTAATCGATGTATTGAACAGCAAGAACTTGGATTCTCGTGATATAAAAATAATTTCTAACTTATACTATAACCAAAAAGCGATACGTGTGGAGTATAGAACATCAGAAGAAGTAGAGATCAAGATAGGAGTAAGGTAAGGATGCGTACGTTCTCCTTTGTTATTTAACATACACTTCGAGGAAATATTCAACAAAGCACTACACAATGAAACCGGTGGTATTAAAGTTAATGCAACTCCAATAAACAACATAAGATACGCGTCGACACCGCGATTTCGCAAGACGCAACAAGATAGTAGAAGTTAGTGAAGCATCTGGACTAGCTCTAAACACGAAGAAGACCACACAAAATCAGATAATGTCAAGGTCAACTTACCATACGGGATGGACAGATAGTGAGAGTTGAAAAATACACTTACCTTGGAACTCTAGTCAAGGATAATAACGACTATAGTACAGATTCAGAATGAGAATAGAAAAAGTAAGCAGTACATTCATGAAAATAAGCCTGAACCTTAAAGTACGCCTGGCGAGATGTTACATTTTCTCTGTGTTGTTGTACGGGATGGAAACATGGACCTAAATAAAAATAACGTGAACAACGGGAGGCTTTCGAAAGATGGTTATACAGAAGGACTTTAAAAATATTATGGGTGGCAGTGTAACTAACATCGATCTAATGAGAAGAATGCACCAAGAAGAAAAATTAGATGCAATAACTAAATCAGAAAACTGCAGTATCTGGGACATATTATGCGAGGATAAAAATATCAACTGCTGCAGCTAATAATCCAAGCAGAAAGATCAGTAGGAAGACGCCGCATTGCACCAACCTAAACGAGAGATGAGTACAGCCGTAGCTAGCTCTAACCCTCGACAGAATATGACGTGAATAAGGCCAGGCAGCGGTTCTTCAGATTACATAGAAACTCATTAAATTTTATGCAAATGGGCGCCAGTCGTTATACACAACATAATCACAAATATAGCTACCAAAACAAATCACTATCTACCTTGTAAGCCTCTAACTTCAACCTAAATCTAAAAAAGAAACGAGTTCACGAAGGGTCGCAGTATAGATAACAAAGAAAATATACCAGTAACAGTAAATCGAATTTAATATTTAGGTATCAAAAATGTAAAAATTACCAATGTAATTATATAAGAACTATTAAACAAAGATAAATGCTTCGAGGTAAAAACCTGGCCCACTACAGCGGCAAACATAATATAATAAGTAAGTTTGGAGTCACCCGAATCATAAAGTCACAATTAAATGACTGCAATAAAAATTAGAACATTACACATAGTGATAAAAGCAACAACATAAAAGCGCTAACGCCAGCAACATTATCGTGTCCCAGTTTAATAAAGTGGCTAAATATGGACATCCAGCTAGTAATTGTTGACAAGAAACAAAATGCTGTTAAAATGCATATCTGGGATCAAGATATTAAAATGCCTTTCAAAGGTTTTAATTGTACTGCTTGCACAGCCTCCCTCGCGGAGCGCTCAATTCGAACCACCACAACTCGAAAATTTCAAGCTAGATATCTTTATCTCGAAGGTTAAGCGTTTTTGCTGAAAATTCAACATTCCTTCTCGCGACTTCACCGGAAGGAGGTGCGCGCGTGATTATTATTTAAGTTAGAGATACGAACCAGAATTGAACGTGCGGTTCGCAAGCAACGCAAAAATGAAATGCAACTTGGGAGAGTGGTTCAATTGTGACTCGAGCCATCTATTAGAGCGGCGGTATCAAAAGTGAGTATCGTCTTGATGATCGTCAACCTTCGTAAAGGCGCGTTTTTACGGGTTGATTGGAGTTTAACGACTTGGGTCGTTCAACTAGGTCGAACACGAAGAAAGGTGTACACTAGGCAATCGCATTGAAGCGATAGTTAAAATTTAGAATTGCGTCAAGTCAAATAATAAATGTGGGAGTGCAAATAGTATGTTTTGCAGTTCGAGAGGATATATTAAGAAAGTGGATTTGGGAAGAGATGCCTTTGGTACATCAAATTTGCTTCTGAAAGGGTTATAATTTCTTTTTTAAATTTTGGTACTCAGCCAACAGCCGTTAGGCCAATTATAGGAGTCGCTGTACATTTTTATGGGAACTTCCAACCCCACTAACGACTGTCATGATGTTATGATGACATCCGGGACCAACTATTTCCGTGACAGCCGTATCACGAGGCGCCGTGGCAGCCATGGAACTCCCATCCAAGTTCTGACCAGAAAGAGCGTTGCTTAACTTTACTGATCGAATGTGGACGCTTGTTCAAGCTACACCACCCGGGACCTTTCTAGAAGATCCAGAGAACTATCGAAATCATCTGAGAATGGACGATTTCTAAGAATTTAGTCATATCAGCTGTCTATTTTTATGCCATGTTAAATTATTTTCCCCTTCAATAAAATTCTATTAAATGAAACAAATCAACATGTGTTTTTCATCACAAAGCACTAGGTGGCATCTACAGGGACTAGTTGATAAGGTCACTATATCAAAAGGTACCGCCATTAGTAATTTTTTATATCTATCCTTGTCGCACAATTTTCTCCAACTGGGGATACAAACACATACTAACAATAATTTCACTTTACAGAAGAGCCACTACACCAAAAAGAAAATCCCCAAAAACTAGTGTCTTCCCTATTGCACTTGGGAAATTTGTATTTGTTATCTTTATCTCACAATTTTCTCACATTCTCACGCGAGGAATGGAATGGCGGTACCTTATTAATTTAGTGACGTTACTAGTTGATTCTTGTCGCTACAACTTGTAAACAACTTGATCCAAGTTGTTTACACATACAATTACGGTCATTCGACGTACTTTCGGCAAAAGTAGAGTGTATCTCTACTTTGATTGAATCGAACACTTCGCCGAACAGCCAAGTCGAAAATTGGTTTACACATTCAATTTTAGTTCGATTTACTTTCGATTCAATGATCGTTTGACTCCAATCGACCCATGAAAACGCGCTTTAACGTAGATGGCACGACCATTTCTACTAGTGTTGTTCTATTTTTGTTTTGTTTCGCCCAGTACCTTATAGGTAAATAAAGAAAGAAAATTATTACGTCACAGAAAAAGGGTAATGTGTAGACTTTAGTGAGATTCATTATCCGCCCGAGAAAAAAACCAGCTACAAAGGGGTTTGAGCTTACGTCATATGGTTGTCAAATTGGACCTACCCAACTGCTTCAAGAGAACAGCCTTGCAAGTACTAAATATGAATTTAAAAATTGACTTTTTCTCTCCTTCCTTTTGTATTAGTCCAGTGGCCCATTTAATTACAAATTCGTGGTTCTAAAATTGAATTAAATTAAAATAGTATTTGCAAAAACATTATCAAAATTTAAATTAAATTCAAACTAAACGTGTGCTGAAATGTACTTGCGCCTTCTGTTGGGCATTAGTGTTGACAATATAGAAATTACAACATACGTTACTAATTTAAAATTAAAATAGTGCTATCCAGGTTTTTTATTTGGATTTCCATTATGGTTTTTATTAGTTCGTGGTTATTTGAATGTGTTTTACGTTTCCATATTCTTGTTTATTACAAATGTCTTTATTTATCTTGAAACAACGACCTTACATCTCCCCAATCTTAGAAGGTACTTAGAGAGAAGGGGAATGGTGCTACTGTTTATACTTTTAGAGAAAAATCTTTAATAATTGGAAAATTGTGTAGTTATTAAGGTCCATGGTTGAGTATAGTTGTGACATAATCACGAGTACGTTTACTAAAAATTCGTCTTTGAAAAAATGACATACCTACTGCACACAACCGAATGAAACAATAACAGTATAACCCTTTTTCTTCGAATGTAAAAAGACAACTCTGTTTTAATGAGTAAAATTTCAAGCGAAATAAGCACTTGTCTTTATGATTAACATTTTGATGATATTTTCTCCGATTCTTTTATTATTATAAACATTTAAAAAGTTCGGAATCGATTTCACAATATAAAAATAGCTCTTTTAAAATTTTAAATATTTGTTGGGTAGCTAATTTACATGTACTATAAAAGCTAGATTTAACGACGCTTTACCGGTTTCAAACTTTAGTAACTCTACTAAACATGTTACCAACTTTTCATACCCAACTATGGCCGCTTTTAAACATAATTAAGTTGTGGCATACCATACCTTAGAATACATAAGTAATTAAATTGACTTTGATTGCGTTCACCTAGCAAATTCATCCTAACTTTTACAGTCTCAGGAAATTTGTAGTTCGTCCCGATTAAGCGATCCCGCGAAACTTCGTTCGCTTTAGTGTTCTTGAGGCATTTGCAAGATTACCATTTTATTTCTGCCAAAAGAAGGGGCATAAAGGGAATACAGCACCATTTGTTTCTAGTGGAAAGCACGAGTAAAAACCGCCCGGTTTTGCGCTTCGTTTTTACATATGTACACAGAAAATTGCCTGTTGTAAAAGCCCTAAGCTGCCAAATAAGACACTCGATTTAGCAGGCTAACTTGATAAAAACACGAATCTGACACTGCCGGAAAGCAGGTGATATCGCCACTGGAAAGCACGTATTACGCAGTTTCTGGGTGAACGATTTCCCGTTTATGTAAGAGCCAATTCGGATGGTAAATTGGAAAAGGAGTTTACATTTCCAAGCCCAGTCTAGGTGCCACATGCAGTCCAACGAAAATTAGAAACTTAATAATGCATAAACTACAACAAAAGCTGCTGCATGCAAACGGCATGCATATAAAGTTGTAAAGGCGAATCAGATTGGGAGCTGAGCGCAATCGAATTAAAATTCCCTTTTTCCACAAAAGCATTTTTCTCCGACCGGATAAACAGGGACTGATTTGGCACAAACAGCATAAAGCGTTTAAACAGACGATATTTGGCGAACAAAAAGTCGTAAAAAGCTGCGCAAAATATAAAATATCACATACCCATTACTGCGAAACTGCGAAAATAATCGACGGAGCTGTTCGGAAGTCCTTTTATATAGAATAATAGAATAAGGGAGCACCTGTTATTACACACGGTGATTTACCACAGCCCCAAATCATTGACATGACATAAATGAAAGGAACTCGGAAACAGGATCGTTTATTAATGTACGCCGCACTTTACGCTGTTTTATGGACATGCCTTAATGTTCTCCTAAATGACCTTTATAACCACCTTTTTATAGAACATCATGTGGGGTAAAACGATAAAAATCGATTAAGAAGCATTTTTCTATAGTTACCTCGCACATATATAACCTAACGCAAATAAAATAGGCATCAAAAGCTAAATCATAAATCATCGTAACGACCACCTATATTAACTGTGAGAGGAGAAATTGATATACTTTTCAGTTAATGGAATCAATTAAAACTTCTTAGAGGAGAAACGAGCCTTCTCGCTTTTTCAGCTAAGTACTAAAAACAGTAACTGCGCGTATTAATTCTCTCATGTGGGTGCTGTTAAAATACTGTGAGTTAATTATGGAACTGTCATTGCTCAACGATGTTTATACTTATTAACATTTCAAGTTAGTAAATGTTTGAAAAAAAGTATTAGCTCTTCTATTAATTATTAGAATAATCACAAAAGAGCTAATGAGCATTAAGAATAAGAGAATATAATCATTTATTTTTATTCTTATCACCATAAATAATAATAGTCGCATCGTATGCTGTCACCTAGACCTATGCGTGACTAGGCATCTCCACTAAAGCACAGGCCTCAGCTCTCTATCAATTACTTATAATAATTGAGGTATTTTTAAATAGACAAGTTACTCAGTGCCTTCGTTAGTGTTTGGTAGTGTGCGTGTAAGTGTTTTGCTACCAGTATGACACAAATAACACGTAAATAACAGTTACAAGTGGTTGTGAAATAAATACACTTTCAGTGCATGGCGATTTGCTAGCGTTCAAAATAGTTACCGGTGAATAAAGTTAGAAGTAGTGTGCCTAGGAAATTACGAAAACGTGGTGGTGCATGTACTTTACTCCAACTAAATATACCAAGAGATGAGAATTATTTTTTAAAACGAAATAATATATCAACTATAACCGAACTGGTTTTGAAATTTTTCTGTTCGTTAAACGCAATATAGAAGGAGAAGGGTGAATTAGTTTCACAAGCGCTTAGGCGCCGAGGTAGGCCTCTTGTGCTATCTGAAATTTATTGTATGTCTTTGGTGTTTACAGGTTGCCTAAAATTGTACTGAACATGGCAAGGGAAAAAGAAATACTATTTTCCATAAGAATAACCGAAATAGAAAATGCAATAATTGTTTGGTAGCTAGACAAGTAGATACAATAGCTACTTGTCACCTAGCTACCAAAGTAATTATTGCATTTTCTATGTCGTTTACTCTTATAGCAAATAGTATTTAAAAGTTTTCCAACTTATGGAATTGCTATGTTCCGTACAATTTTAGGCAACCTGTATGTAAGTTTGTGTGCAGTTTTGTCGTGGCAGGTGATAGACCGGTTTTTAAAGTAGAGCGACGTTAATTCCGTCCCAATGCGAAATGGTTGCTGGGATTACAAACGATTCAATGGATTCAGATTGAATCGAAAAGCCGTGCAAGTCTTGCATTCTACCACTGCGCTTCCGAAGCTTCAGAAAAAGAACTCTTTTGAAATAGGCATTTAAATACGAGAAATCGGCAGTGAAGTAATCCATTGTTTTACGACTTTTTGTAGGTGGCGGAGCGACACGTAAACGTCAATCAACGTCAACATGACCTACGAAAGTTGGTTATAATGTTGCAATTTCATGATTTCCAGATTTCAAATAAAACATAATGTACTCCTCGGCACTGAAGTTCCTTTTTATCCCTCATGTGGTTTATTTGTCTTAGCCCTACGGACCTCGGCAACTAAATCCACCTTCGTGATACAAAGCTAAACTTCAGTGACTTGGTATACAAATTACTATTATTTTTAAAAGTCATAAGAGTGACAACTTATGTGATTTGATTGACAAGGTAAATGCCTTACTTTTAAAAGTACTTCAAAACTTGATCAGCTTTAGAATATTTTTGATATGGCCTTCGTGATTCTTGGGAACTGACGTAGACGTCAGTTCCCGATAATCGTAATTTTTAAAATACATATTTTATTTATATTAGTTGGACGTTTCAAAATACCGGGTGTCTTAAAATGAAATACATCTAGTATGCTTTGAATTTCCCATAATGCAATCTAAAATTTTACTTGAATTTGGCAAGACTGTAAGTATATATCAAATTCGAGATAAGTAGGTTAGGTTTTGCATTAGTTTGTGTCAAAACTGACGCAAAACCTAACCTACTAACCTCGAATTTGACAAACTTACAGTCTTGCCAATTTCAGGTAAAATTTTAAATTGCATTATGGGAAATTCAAAGCATACTAGATGTAATTCATTTTAAGACCCCCGGTAAAATAACATATGCTATTCGGAATAAAAGTGACTTTGTGTGCCTCTCTCGGACTAGTTTGACTTGCTTACGCTGTCAGTCAAACGCGTCCGGTCTCGCCACACAAAGTATAACTTTTACTCCTAATAACATAATATACTGTTATTTATTCTTATTGTTTTGTCATTGGCATACAACGTATTTATAATAAATATGAACATTCTCATTTTTTTTGAGTTCAAAATAACAAAAATATCGAATATTTCAGCAGCTTCGTCTATCTTTTACCGTTTACGATAGCCCCATGGGCTGGACTCGACGATGTGGACACACTGTATATAATTGTTTAAATGGATTGGATAGAACACACATATTACTTACTATTGAATTTATGATGTGATCAATTTATTTACTTACATTAACTCTTTCCCTTGCCGTTTATCTTGCCGTGTCTTCAGTTGAGGATAATCCGTTCAGATTTTTCCTATAAAGCTTGGTTTATTTTTACTTTTCTATTGTAATGTTTCGCTTTTTTGCAATATGTTAGGCCCATGTTTCAATTTGTACGGCGCTATCTTCACCACAAATGCCATCTGATTACAAGAGCGCACGAAAGATCGTGTAGACGGGCCTAGAGATTTATACTATTACAAGTATTACGCCATCGCGTTGTCCTCAATTACGGACATCATATTCTTTAAACTGCACAAGGTTGGTAAAACTGACTATTACTGATAACAGTGAGTTTTACCATCCTACTCATTTATTTTAAATATAAGTTTCTGTAAGTTATCCAGGAGAGTTATGTAGAGCTATATTCTTTATTTTTCTTGGTTATATTTGTGGGATAATCGGTTAGAAAGTATTTTTGTTGCGTAGTTTCTTTAAAACCAATTGTATTTGATTTTTTTGCGTAATTTGTAAACCTGGATATTATTCTTAGTTGTTTGAAAATATTTCGTACAGAAAATTAAATACTTTTTTTACTCCATTAGCTTACTATATCATTAATTGGGGACACTCCACATATGGGCAAATTAGAAAATGTGAAACTCACATAAGCAATTTGTAAAAAAGCATAGGTGCAGTCGTGTTTATTAAAGTGTTATACAGCGTTTATGCTTTGTGAATATGATTTAATATCCCACAGTTAAAAAAAGTGTTGTATAGACAAATATTTTTTATGTATACATTCATTTAGGTCTATCTAGTTAATGAAACAGTGTGAGCCTCTGTTGAGTAATAACACAACCACACATAACATTACAACTGGCTCTGTACAAAACAATTTTGAAGACGACTGTACGTTCTTCTCTCCAATTGCTTTAAATCGTGGGCAAGAGGGTTATTATGAATTTGGGTAGTTAGACATATTTACGAAAGTGTTTGTTTCATTACAGCTTACAAATGTTCAATTTTATGTTTTGAAGGAAGACGATTCTGAAGTTGGGAAAAGCCATCTAGGACTACACCAAGCTTGAAAAGGTGCTTACCGGGAAAGGCGGGGGGTTGTAGGTTGGAAAAAGGCTCGTTCGAAATAGACAGAAAAAGTGTACCTTGGAGTTACGTGTAATTTATGTGGGTGCCACTTGTGTACCGGGGATGGAATGAGGAGCTCATTAGGAAGATTTCCTTTCGGTTACGGGAAGGGTGCTCAACAGTGGACAGCAGCGCAGCGGAACGCCGTTCCGGTACTTTTTTCCAAAAGTTTTAATTTATTTGCTATTATTTATGCAAATAAACGAAATGAGCGTTTTTGTCATCACTGTTTATAATTAGGCACCCCTCTCGAAAACTCGAATACGCTGCTGAAATGCCTCTTTTATTACAAGAATTCGTGCAATTGCAATTTGCTTCACAGCTGGTAATGTGAGAACTTTTACTGTATTAAAACAACATATGAAATGCGTTTAGGCAGTTTCCAACTGAAGGCCATAACCGCAACAAACAACGTTAACCGAAACAATTCCTAACAATTTTATTTACTTTTGACGTCACGTTACGTGATAATAAAAACCCTAGCAGGTTACAATATCGAATATCGCTAGCTTAGTGACAGGTGTGCGTGGAGTCGTACTCCCAACGGAGTTGCCCTCGAGACTTAGGTTTTAATAAGCGGTTAATTCACAAGGTGCATTGTTTAACTTAATGTAATATATTAAAATTGGTGGTAGTTCACAAAGTTCATTACTTAACTAATAAAACAGGTTAAACTTAGCTGTATGCAGTAAATTGGAAAATTATTTACATCAAGACTAATGTCTAGGAAATGCAAGATGAAACTATACAAAACAATAATCAGACCTGTAGTCACATATGGATGTGAGGCTTGGACAATGACAAGGAAACATGGAGACTTAATAAACATATTTGAAGGAAAAATATTGCGAAAGATCTATGGTCCGGGGTATGACAATCAAGCTGATGGATCGAGAGCTTTTAGGATGAATAGAAAAACAGAGAATAAGATGGCTAGGCCATGTTTGGCGTATGCCCGAAAATCAAATAACTAAAAAGGCATTAACACACTTTTCGGAAGGTCGGCGGCTAAAGGAAGACTTAGAAGGCGATGCGATGGCGAGACAACGTTGCGAGTGACCTTCAAAAACTAAAGATGCGACATTGAACCGCCGAAGCCAGTGATCGGAACAGATGGAAAGATGTTGTAAAGAAGGCCGAGGTCCTACAAGGGCCGTAGTGCAGTGTGTGTGTGTGTGCAGTAAATAACTGACGTCGTTACACAGAATGTCTGCAAGATGATTGATGACGGAACAATTGGAGTTTCTCAACTATTCTACCAGTGGTCGAAAACTCCATTGCACCTCAACGAGAGGGAAACGGAATTTTAGAGTGGTAGGCTGTGTCTTGGGAATTATTAAATCCGACCGTTAATGCTTCCACAATGGATGCTATATTGCACGGAGTAAGAACCCTAAACCACGCACACCCTGTTTGCTTAACGGTATCTGCTTGGCTACTGTTTGGAATTTAATCGCTTTTACTTACTTTTAATTTTGTGCGTGTAGATATTCTGATATTTTGATTTATAGAAATTGCTATATTAAGCGTGGAACACTCACACCATAAACTTGCTGGCGATTATAATATTATCGATTTAAAAAAATTGGTAACTGTTTTTATAACACTGCCAATACTTTTCGTATCACAGTGTCCTTGAAACAGGCTTATTAGTTATTAGTGTCTTGTTCTACTTCTGAATTGTTAATTATTTGCTCTCGAAACTAAATAATTATTTTGCAATTAATTCCTAATCACATTGGTCCATAGTTTTACCTGGTGTTTACATTTGGTCACAACGCTGTTCTGTGTATAGTAAACAGGGAAAGATATGGCTTTATTGAAATTTCAATATGTAAAACAAATATGGCAGTTAATAAGTAGTAGGACTTTAGTTACTTACAGCACCACTTATTTCACACATTGTTATCTAATACTTACTTAAGTCATAAAAAAGAAGAATATTAGAGTAGTACCTTCATGTTTCTAGTTCAGCAATAATGACGTCCTAGGTTACAATGGATGTAATATAATATAATACTGGGATAAAATACAAAATGCGAATTTCTCTGCTTAAAATTTATAAAGAGTGGTGGCAATATTAAATTAATATCCCAACAGTCAACAAGCTACGCAATAAATATTTCAGACAGCGGACGAGCAAAAACCCCAACAGTAAACAAAATCTTCCTGAAAATATTAGTCGGTCATTCTTAACCTATATCGACCGTTCTAGTGTTTGCAGTGGAATGTTGACCTTTTTACTGGAGAAAATTACCTGTTACAACATATTGGTATTTATAAGGTTTTGAACGAACAATCGTACGTTTTTAATGTCACTAGCAAGTCTTCCATTTCATGTATTTCAGTTTTTTGTCGTAAAATTTAATGTAAGTAATCAATATTTTATAAAAATTCGAATATTTTTTTTATTATTGTATAGGTCACCGAGAAACATGTGCTGGTCAAAAGGGTGTTTTTACGAGTAATAATTTATTTGTTTGAAATTTTTTGTACATAAGTAGGATAAATCGTTTTATTAAGAAAAATAGCTGTTTCTAAGTGTACGGTAGTGAATTATTTAAAGAAAGTTTTCCCGTGAATATAGAATATTATGTTGAAACTCTCTAGACTTTGAACTACTTTAGTTAGGTAGAATTTTAGCATGCATAAAACTTCTCTCATAAACAAGAAACGTATAATACTCAACTTTAATTTTGTTATTCCTAAAAAGAACTAAAATATTTTCATTTACATAAGATGTGGAAGGTTTAGTTAATTTGTAGCTCAGATAATTTCAAATTAATTTAGTTGTTATTGTAAAAAAATGCAAAAGTAGTAGTTGCCCGTAATAATAATATTAAATAATGCGTATTCAAGCGAATGGTATTGATAATATTTCGCTGCTTGGAAGCTGAAATGTTATTTATGCTATGTGGACAATCACGTCGCGTATCTGCATAATAATAACATCAGTAAATGCATTTAATTATTTACGATGGAAGAGATATTTCTAGTTCGAAAGCGCAATTCAACAATCAATGCAGGAAATTGGTATTCGCAGTAAATTTGTCATTCTGTAAGCAGAACAGAATAGCATTTAAACAAAGCTGAACCAACAATGTGATTAACCTCCTGATATTAACCTGATATTAACATCAATTTGAAAGCTAAAATCACCCATAAAAGTAGCTAATGTTAAATAATATTTCACCCTCATTTATTCCACTAATTTATTAAAAAATGGCTACATAATCTATTGTATTTGTTATTTAGGGAGACATTGTAAATTAAAAAATTAGGGATACACGAAGTTATACAAATAGTGGTTACCTGTCGTATGCAAGCAATAAAGTAGGAGGGTTTACGCGTTTCCCCAATATAGTGGGGAAATAGAGAAACGGCCATACGAAGTACGTAGGTAATCCATTAGTGTTTTCTGATGGATACCCATTAATTTTCATTAGACATCAGGTTAGTGTACGTTTATTATGTTATATGATCGTTGGAATTAGTTGTTTGTTCAGTTAATAATGGACGTGGAAATGTTTATCACTTAATGGATTAATCTTGCTAGGTTTAGCAATAATAAAATATTCAACTGAAACACAATAAGAGCCAGAGCTTTAATATTCATATTGCACTAACAGTAACCTGATTTGTGCTAAAATAATGGTACAATTGTTCTTGAGAGTGTTAAAATCGGTAGTATTTAAGCTGGACAGGGAGCATAATTCTTGGCAGATTTTTAAATATGAACCGGATAATTTATTCATAAAAAAATATAATTGTATGTCTAATTAGATTCCTTGCTAGCGGGAATTCAATTTCCATACATGTGCCTCGCCAACTATCAGACATAGCCAAATTGTTTGCTTGCTTGTTTGTTTGTTATGGACAAGGTCTAGCCATGCGGAGAACCGGGTACCTTAGACCCCGACTGCTTTGGTCATATGATCAAAGTCCTACTTAGAATTTTGCCGAGACTAAGGAGTTCCAACCCTAGCAAGGGATCTTTTACGTGATACACATCGTAGTAACATGGGACCCACGGCTTTACATCACTTCCGAATGATGGCATTTTGTAGAGGTTTTCATCTACATTTTTAAAGTTTTAAAAACCTCACCGAGACCGGAAATTGAACTTGCGACCCTACGATCAGTAGCCAGGATGTTTACCACTGAGCTACCAGCCCTGGTTATAGCCAAATTAACATTGGAAAGATATTGGGCGATCAACTATTGCTGTGTAGGCATCGAGGTACTACGTGATCGATCAGAAATGACGTCAAAATAATTTCAGATTATTTTCATTTCTGACCAATAGCGTACCGCGATGCGTACACAGAAATAGTTAATCCTTTGATAATTTCCCAATGTTAATTTCCTTATGTTTAATACTTTGCGAGACACACTGTATATAGAGCTATGAACACATTTTAAGCCTCTGTAATTATTATAGCATTAATTATATTTTATGCCAATCAAATAATATTTTATAAAATATTCCTGAAATGTGTTAGTTTAATTTTTGTATAAGATAATCTCTGAAACTTCTTTGTGGCGTGAAAACGTATCAATTCAATAAGTCTAAGCTGGCAAAACATGCTTGGGATGAAAACCATAAAATACAATGGGACAACACAAAGATCTTGTCTAAAGAATCGATGTCAACTAGACGAAAAATTAAGGAAACGGCATACATTTTACTTAACGAAGAAAAATGCGTGTCGTCTTTCTCAATATTTTTAGACAATAGTTGGCTATCGATTCTTAAAGATGAGATCAAGTAGGTACAGATATCAACAAACGTCAATGTCAGAAAATTCATTGGAGGTTGGTCGTTTTTCCTTCCAGTGAAAAAAAGATAAGTTCTTGTTAGTTTTAATTGTTATTCGTTGATAACGAGGGCAGATTGTTTCTCGAAACGTTCGTTGTTAATATTTTCGTTATTTAATATTTTAATTTGCAGAGTGGCGAAATACCCATATAAGAATATGAATTATTAATTTTTGTAAATGGTATAAAATAATAATTGTAAAACGGTATTAAAAATAGTGTTAACCTTAATTTAAACAAAATGTAATCAGAGTAGGCTTGGAAACAATGTTAAACAATGAAGTATCGAAGACAAACAATTGGGGGGAGGAAGCCAAGCTGAAAGGTTTTGTTAATTTGACTTTCGCAATAGATAATTGTAAAATTGTGAATAAATACCACTTTCCCAATTAAGTGCGTTTAAAAATTGATTGAATGTCCTGTGGGTGTGCTGTAGTGGAGTGCATTCATTGGTAGCACCTCTGCAGAAGATTGAAAAGGTGTTTTTATCGGTGCATCGAGTGCGAGCTTGTACTCGGTGGCTGTTTTGGACATCCGAGCAGAGTAATTGGAGCCGTGGAAGCTGGAGGTAGGCAGTGACCTTCGTGGAGAGCAGTTCAGCCCTAGGTGTAACCTCTAGGAGCGCAATTTGGACCCTAATTCCGTTTCAAAGGCAACAAAAAGGCCAGAAAACTTCACCCAAAAGATTGACTTTAGCGATTTTCTTGGTGGCGTCGGTTTTATAAGCGCTTCCGGCAGGAGCGTTCTTTGAGTGTGTTTTGTTTTGTGACGTGTATTTATCTTACGACATTTGTTATCACCTATGTAACGCTTTAATTACGTAATAAAAGATAAGTTGTTATGGTCAAAAGTTACCTTTAAATATCCATGTAATTATTTGCCTTATTATCTGCTACTTAATTGAAACTATAAGTCAAGTTTCGGATTTCCATGTATTTGTATTCCTAGTTAATTTGCGTGAGGGTAAGCATCACTTAATGCATCGTACTAGTTTGGTTGCATATTCAATATTCTCCCCGTTTTCCAAAACGTTGCGCCTTATCTATCCATTTCGTCCATTTTGCCTTAATGCGTTGATGCAAGAAGTTTGCTTTGTGAATTACGTTTGTGATACGTACATATTTTGAGTTTTTCACTAACATCTTACATTGACAATTCCCACTTTTGATTCCGCTTTTGGTCGAGATATTTGGATGACGTCCCTTTGAGGTATAGTTTTGGGGATTTCTTAAAATCAGAAGTTCTGGATCTGTCTGCATCAAGCACATGGTTTTATTTCGGCAAAGTTGGGAGCGGAACATCGAAAAGGTATACCTAACCTTCTCTTTGTCCTATACGCCTAGTCTTTATTGTGTTGCAATTAATTTTAACTCCCTTTTCCCGTACGGTTAAAGTCAACATCCTCATGAACGCTTAATGTCTTTGGGTTACTTCCGCTTTCTCCTCTAGGGCTCCAATTCCGCAAGAAGTCCAACTACCCTTGAAGCCCCATCGTTATGATACCTGCATGTTGTCCATCCACTCACCTGGCGTAAATTACCTGTGGCTTTCTTGACGTTTTTGACGGGGTTTTCTGCACGTCAGCGTCCTATTATGCAGCTACCCAGGGTATCTTTAATCTAGCTTATTATCCTGCTAGCGCATCATGGTTGCTGCCTCGAGTTAACCTACAAGTTGGGATTCTTTGTATATGTGCGTTTAGAATTTTAATATGTTTGGAAAATATCAGGTTATATTTTGTTCGAAAAATACTAGTCCGCCTTTATATATTACATGAATTATTAGCATAATGTAGCCCTTACCTGTGTACAGCTAGTATATTTTGATAATCAGCACAACCTAGCTACTGTTTAAGAATATAAATAATTTTAAACAACCTTGTAATTTGACAGATCGATTTGGATGTGTCTCCTGTACCATCCACGTTATTATTGCTTGTAATTTTGGTGCTTGTAAAGCAATTTTGCATGTTGTACCTATTTGAAATTTAATCTTTGGATATTCACATCATGCTAATGACCATTTAACATGCTTGAATTACTCACATTAGTTTCCTACTTGCAAGATATTGCGTTAATTGATTCGTTTTGTCTGACGCATTGAAACTGATGATACATATTGACTGTTTACTGAGCGTATTAGTGGTTATATAATGCCTTACCTTGAACCAAGATCTTGGGACCTGTAGGACCTTGCTAATTATTGATAACATCTGAATGATTCTTGCATTTGTGGATTTAGAATCATATTCAACTCTAAATCAAAATTTAGCTGTTTATAATATTGCCGCGGTCACATGCTTATCGTGTAGTTCTCCGTAATGCAAATTGCTAGTTTTAATAACCGATTTGTACCTCTTTTCATCTTACTCATTTAAAGTAAATTTTACTCATTTAAACTAGACTTATAAATTAATTATATGTACTTTGGCCATTTTTAACAACAACCTTAACAACTGTGATAATTGTTCTGATATTTTGATCTGGTTTGCCGTGCATTTTTGTTGTTTGTATATGTACTACTGATTACTGTTATTGAGATAATAGTATTTAACATTACCAGCCAGGTAAAACAGGTTTTACTGGCGATAGGATTGGGATGACTGGCGAGCCGTTAGGCGAGCCTGTCATATCCTTGAGCCAGTAAAAATGGTTACCTGGCGTGTATTGTTGAATGTTTTATTGGTTCCTCACTTGTAAATAACTAGAAATTCGCCATTTATTCAAAATGTCAAACTGACAAGCAACTAAATTAATCAATATGACACACACTAAGGAAGACAACTCTGGCTTTGCACGCTATCATTTATCTATGAGCACGCTTGTAAAATATAACTGGCTAGCCAGTAAAAAATTTACTGGCTAGCCAGTTAAGAAACATTTTCAAGGTGAATACAGTGACTTGATAAATTGATGTTTACAAGTGAGGAACAAATAAATGATATTAACTCGTTATCTACTTCTGCGATTTTTATTTGTGCCCTTACCGTTGCCTTTGTTTTTCAGGTGTGGTTAGTAGCGCCTCCCGACGGACATCTTTTGATATAAAGTGCTGGGTTACCTGCTACTTGGTGCCCATGTTTTCTTTTCAGCTAAAGATTTGAGTTTTTTGTTTTACCCACGACCAGCTCCGGCAGAGAAGTCGGTTGCCTTTGCTTATTTCTTTTACAGTCAGGTCGACGCTACAAATTGAACTTGTTTGGTCTCTACTTTTTGCCAGATGTTTGATCTGATTCCAACAATTTTCTGTTCCTGGCCTCTTCGTCTTTTCCCATGTGGATTCTAATATATGACTTGGTGAGCAATGTTGTTCTGTTCCTTTCGCAGTATGTACATGTCCGATCAATTTCCATTTTTTGTTTTATTTCGACTAAAATCTTTTTTAGACGACCACGTATGAAAGTAACATTATCGCGATAGCAGCCTACTACAGAAAGTTGACAATTTCATACACTAGCACGATATTATATCGTGCTAGTCATATCGTAACGGCACAAAGTTATTCACATCACGGCCTGCTTAATTGTGTGACAAACGCCACTTTGACGTTTGTCACACAATTAAGCAGACCGTGATTCAAATAATACAGACGCTTTTGCTATATTCGTTGCTCTGCTTCCAGCAAACTGTAATTTTTTATAATTGTACCAATAATAATATAACGATCAATTTTGCAAACGAAATAAAAACAATTCGTAAAAATTCTTAAAGAATTTACTTTGAGTGGTCGTCTAAAAAATAGTGTTCATAACTCGCCCGAAAGTGCAAATATCTGTGCTCGTGTTTTAGATCCACTCGGGCTTCGCTTCGCTACGCCCTCGTTTGTCTAATCAACACTCACACGATATTTGCTACTTTCGACGCTTATCATGAAAATAACTATTTCTGTCTTGTTTTGTATTACCTCTGCGTTTGCTACATAGTCCGATCCTTTAATGTGAAGTATTCCCCTGAAACGCTTGTTGGCACGTAGCAGTTTCTTGAGTTTTCACGTTTCGCATGCGTATATCGCGATTGTTTTAACAAATATTTTTTAAATGCCTTTTTGGTGATTTTCGGTGATTTCCATATCTCGTGTAGTATCCTAAAAACTTGTTTTGCCTTTGCAATTTTGGAATATACTTCTGCCATCAATCTATCTACATCTTGTAGTGACGTATTATTGATGACAAACTGATTAGTACCGTTTGTACTACAGAGGTAAAATGTAAAGGTTCAAGGTCATTTCAATTTCCATAACTGGGGGCGGGCTGCTATAGGGACCTTGCGTCTCTTCAACCAATAACGGAAATTTCAGGATTAGGTTAGAGAAGGGAGGGATTAAGAATAGAAGAGAGGCCAGGAAAGGTGGAGAAGTACTGTCCCGGCATTCGCCTCAGAGAAGGTACCCTGGTGACTCAGGAAAACTACCTAAAAACCTGAATCAGAACAGACGGCCACGAGAATCGAACCCACGACCACCCGAATGCTAAGCAGACGTGCTAACCACTAATCCACAGAGCTCGGTATACCCACAGAGAATTGACCTAGTTCTATTTATATTGATTTCTAGTCTGACACATTTGCGAATTGGCTGCTGCCTGTTTAATTTAGATTGAATGTCCTTGTCTGTGGTGACCACGACGCATATATCGTCCGTATAACCCAGATCTTCCAGGCTTCCTCTTTTACTATCATTCACGTTGCGTATATCAATCCAAAGCAGGGTTGAACAAATGTTTTGTTTTATTCCATTCTTTATATTAAACTTGTCTGTATCTCTGACTCTGTGCAGGGCTCTATACGTAGATTCTCGGTATAGCTCTCTTATAGGGTTTATTATTTTAGCAGATACGCCACGAAGATTCCAAATTGTTCATATAGAATTATGATTTAGACTAGCAAAACCCTGCTTAAAATTCACAAAAGCAAGATAAAGGGGGTTCTGAAATTCAGTAGATCTGTTTAAACCAAAACCTGCTTGCTCTAGGCGGGGACGTGGTTCTACTACATTACAAATCCGTTGTAGTAGTATCTGGGTCAGGATTTTATTGATGGTATTGAGGAGAGTGATGACTTTTTAATTGTTGAGATTCAAGTTGCATTTTTTTGGGCAGTTTTATGATTAATCCTTCTTTTCAATTATTTGCGATGCTTTTACTTTTCCAGATATTGGACAGAATGGGTAATAGGCTTAGACTACTGGAATAACAATCTGATTTCAAAAGTTTGCTGGAATATTGTCCTGAACTGCGTCTCTGTTGTTGGTAAGTTTATGAATTGCTCTTTCTATTTCTTGTAGTGATGGCCCCTGAGTGCTGATGCGAAGTGTCCTAGACCTAGACGGTATACCTTCACTTTCTCCTTCGTTATTGACTCACTTACCAGAATTGTAGAGAAGTGTTTTTTTCGACCACTGCAGTTGTGGGTAATCTGTTGTTAAGAACTGCCTATCTTCCGAGTTTAGATGTTGACTATTATTGCACTTCTTGTAACGTTTGCTCCTATTTTTATATTTTTATCCATAACATAATTTTAAATATTTATAATTTGCATATCGCCATATTGTCACATTTTATTCATGCATCGGTTCTTTGTGCGTTGCATTATTCTGTTGGGGATTACGCAATGTGCAACGTTATGCAGCTCGCATTCACGACGGAGTCATGCTTTCTTCCACTGATCTTCCTCTAGCAAGTTTTCTCGGCAGGGGTAGGCCAGAGGCAATATAAAATAAGGTCACTAAATTACGTTAGCTACGTAGCGAAGGTAACGCGATTTAGTGACCACGAAAAATTTTGAGTCCCGCTTTCTTCAGGTAAAGAAGCCCAGGGGGAGGGGGGGAGTACCCAACCAGGAGTCCAAATGAAACTCCAATGCACCACACCAAGAGGAAAAACGGAATTTCAGAGCGCTAGGCTGTGGCTTGGGACTTATTAAATCTAACGATGTCGAAATTGCTTCGAAGGGCACCTTAGTAAAATAAATTCAATATTCAATTATTAAAAGAAGCACAATAAGGTAAATTTACGGGTAATTGCATGTATGTATTTAATCTACAGTTCAGATATAGCAATTATATCATCCCTAGGAAGGGGTACATATTCTTTGTTTTAATTAACTAGTAATAAATAAATAACATAATTTGAGGAATTATATTTCAGTCCTTGAGCGCGTTTTACAGTTGGAGAACTTTTAAATTAATGCCCGCACTTCAGAGAAATGTAGTTTGCTTGGTTGCGTGTCTTAAATGATTTGGTACGTTTGAAGTATTGATCGATAAAAAACAGTTAATAGCTTTCTTCAATATCGTCATAAGGGATACTATGAACTATAAGGTAATCTTGTAAAGGTTGTTTGGTTGCATGGAAGCCATTTGAGTGACAAAGGCGGATTGCCCCCATTAAATAGTTACAGAACATCACTTGTAAAGAACTACAGAGACTTTTTAAAGTAACAGGACAGGACAGAAGCAAGTAACAAATTTAATAGTTATAACTTAAGTATTGCAACAGGGTGACTGGGATCATTGCTATGTAACATGGCTTACCAGTATGCAGTAAGTAAGGTGTCGATCAATAGAGACACTGTATTATTCAATCATTCAATTCAGATAATTTCGAAGGTTCTCACGGCCATTGCCATTGATAAGAGGTACCTCTTTTTCCGCATGAAAAGCGCAAATTTTTAAATTCTGTTTTCATCCATTTCTTTCTCTTATTCGCACAGGCACTTAATTGTATATTTTGCCTTTTTATTTCCGAGCGCTAGAGGAGTTTCGCTTTTGGTGTGGTTCGTGGTTGACACGTTAAGTTACTATGCTTTTCTATCTGGCAGTCAAAACACTTTTTCTTTGGCATGGATAACAAGTTTAGTTACCGTGTTCAAAGGATTAATTTTTCTTTTGCTTTCCACACTCATGATGATGAGTTTTACTAACTCATTAACAACACATTCCAACCCCGGAAGTCGTTTGTTAACTATCAACAATTCCATTGGAATTATATGCTGATGATAGCGATATCATAATGGAAAGGACTGCAACAATGGTAAAATAGGCATACATACAAGAAGAAGTAGGCACATGCATCAACGGAGATAAAACAGAGATATTAAAAGAAGCAAGATTCAACAAACTGACGGGACAATATAGAAGTGGTAGAACGCTTTACTTATCTAGGTGTTAACATAGCAACGGGCGGAAGCAAAGTTGCAGGAATTCGCTTTATTAGTCATGTTTAAATCTAGACAACCATAGAAATTCAAAAAATAGATTTTTGCACAATTGTTTTTTTTTATATACTTACTGACAGATGAAGTAACTTGATCATACTATAGCTGACTGGTTTCTATAGAAATAGCGTGCGGTAACAACATTCTATAACGCAACATGTGCGGTAAGTGAAAATTACACAATAAAATAATACAACATTTTGGAAATAAGCTTGTTCTTCGATCGTCAGAAAAATACTATACTATATGCAATCGTTAAGTGCTTGTAACAGGTCTCGAAAATGAAAAAAAATTGGAGGAAAGAAACTGTCACAGAAAATGCAGGGAACACTAGAATGCTGAAACTGCAAGTTAAATCCATAAGAAGAAAATGCGGATAGAAATTGGAAGACACCAGGGCCCGAATTGGGACTGTAGAGTCGTAGAAGGAAAAGAACTTGAGTAAGGTTTGAGGAAAATATAATAACCTTGGACTTAGAGCCTGAACGGTTCTTCTTTTTTTTTATTGTCGGAGCAAATCAATTCAGCATCTTTATACCTTTTGGGCTATTGATGACGTTGTCTTTTCCTCTGGTTCAATTATCGGTATTTTGTCATTTTAAGTATTTGTCATTATCTACACACGACTCAGCCAGATAATTATTTGGGTATCAAATTACTAAATTCGCGCTCTTGTTAAGTCTATTTAGCTCGAGATCATGTAGACATCAAGTTTCGCAGTGAAAATACTTTGCTTCAAATCTGTTCAAGATGATTTCAGTTAGAATTCAAGTTTCACACCTAAAACACACAACAAGACTCATTAATGACTTATATCAGATATTGACTTCTCGCATAGATTCGATTTTTCATCTCGATACTAATGTTATTAGCAATTATTACACTTCCAAGGCATTTGAATTCTTTCACTTCATCAAATCGTCGTTCTTTTACTTGTATCCCTATTTGATTTTGTTGTTTTCCTGGCCCTATATTTAAGTTTCTTGTTCGTGTTCATATTATTGCCCACATGTTGTATTTGATTATAGCTTGCAGCATGCAGACGATATCAGCGAAGATTATTACGTTTATATAGTAAGATAAGTTTCTAGTTTAACAAATTTTTATTCCTTTGTTGCCAGAATTTCAAAATAATTGTTTCATGTTATCATCAGGTATATCAGGGCAATAAAAATTAAAATAATACTATTACAATTTAATATCAGGTATTCAAGTACTAATTTTAAAGACTTTAGAAGTGGAATGTGCACAATTATTAGTAGCTTCAGCGTACTTATGCGAACGTTTTGTCCGTCCGTCTGTCTGTGTGTCTGTCTGGATCGCCTGTAACTTTCGAACGGCTACAGATATCGAAATTTTGAAAGGGGGCAAAGTTGTTGCTAAGGTCCCGAGCACCTTCATGCGCTATTTGGTTTTGGCGAAAGGTCAACCGTTGGCGACCTATGTCAAAGGTCACTTATATTTCCAAGCATTTTCACTATAATACTTAATGTTTTCGCAGTGCTGAAGCTACTCTTTAGACCTGTACTTGAGCAGTTTATTTGCATTATGAACTTGTTCTGTGTACGGACTTGTGACTCATCTATCTGAATTACAATGCGCATTTCAGAAGAATTATACCGAGCATATACTAGTGTTATAGCCATATTGACAGAGTTAATACCTAGATGCAACACACACCCGATGTTCTAATATAGAGCTTTAGAGGTTGTAGTCTTGTATGATAGATCTTTATGAAGATAGATAGACATATCAAAAGAAGGAAATGATGCATCAAGATAGGAGAATATGTTATAGTCGCGAATAAATGGGATGGGAAATACCTGTCGTGACCGAGAGATACCTCAATGTTGACAGGGAATCTATTTATTAAGCACTATTTCAGCCCCAACAATTTGTCATACATCTTGCAAATATGCGACGCCTGGAATATTACAGCTGTACATGCAAAAGTAATTTCGAATTGTCAGTAAAGTGATACACAATATTTTATGCTGGAAATTACATTAATAGACTTAATATCTGCGTTCAGAGGGCAAATATTTTTAGAAAGCGAATAAGCAATTCAAAAGCTCTGTAAAATTATATTAAAAAATGCAATAGTACGTTGTGTGACAGAAAATAGAAAAGTAAATAACCATATATAATAATTATATGGAACGCCGTTTTGTGCTTTCACTATGTTTAAATAATTTTACAGTATCTCTCTAATTTATTTTACAATTATATGACAATAAATATAAATGTTATCTATCACGCAACAGCGCTTAATGCACGATATCGTTTTAATGGGGTGGTTAATGGAAGGGTGACAGTAAACGAGTAACGGAAAGGTGATTCGAGAGAGAAGTGATAGTTTCTTAATTAAAACCGTGCAACTATGACACCATACCAACATGATTTATTAATACTCGCAATCTCGATTGAAGCCTGCAGCTGTTAGAAGTACACGTTGTGGCAGTCTATTATTTCCAACTCGTTAGGTGTATAATTCACACCGCATATCAAAGGTTGTCAATTTCAAACAATATCGATCGCGTTGCTAGGCGTTTATTATTCGTAAATAAACACTTCAAATGCCGCCAAATACTGGCGTGACAGTGTAGCTAAAATAAAATGGGCGATAAAAAAGATGACAAGAAGAAGAGAGATTCCAGCACGGATCTTCGGCTGGAGTTTCTCATGAATTATCTTATAAAAACGATGAAGATGAAGATGGACAAGTGGAATAAAATGGTCGCCACGGATGAATATGCCGTAAGTGCTTTTCAATTGCTTCAATTCTATAGCTCGAGCTTGTATATTATGCTTGTTTTGAAAAAGACAATTTGTATTTACTTGATGTAACGTTTTAGAGAAATTTAGTCTGGTATGGATATCTAATTTATAAATATAAGATTCAAAAGAACTTTTGAAAGTTATAGTTATAGTGACACTTCTATCAATCACAAATATTTTTTTGTCTGTCAATGAGCAAAGTCTAGATTTGAGGAGCACCAAGTACAATATACCCAACAGCAAAATTGAGTTGATATGAAGAGCAACATTTGTAGTTTTCAAATAAGCATCAATTTTTATAAATATTGAATCAATAAAATAGATTGTAAAACAGCTGCTAAAACTGGATATAGTAGGGACCGAACGATATGCATTTTAAACACACGATCATATTTTCGACAAAAAGCTAGCATTTTAAATCACATTATTTGCAGAAATTGGTGATCAAATTTTTCAACACACCTGATATGCCGAAAATGATCATGATAATCAATGCAGGGGGTGCATTGGTACCAACTACGGAATATCCATACAACATCAAGACGAAATCTTGCTATTTCATCCGAAAAAAGAAAGAGGCCCTTACGATGGAAAACTTCAGAGATGTCGTTTTGTTCGGAGATATGTCTCCCAAGCCTGTAGAAGAATTGGCAGTTCTGGTGGAGAATGTTTTCGTACCACTTTTAACGAACCGTGG
The DNA here is from genome assembly GCA_940337035.1 of Agriotes lineatus. NCBI lineage: Eukaryota > Metazoa > Arthropoda > Insecta > Coleoptera > Elateridae > Agriotes > Agriotes lineatus. The sequence goes on along the minus strand of OW679195.1, from coordinate 151,666,923 downwards.
AAATCATAAGGGTTGGCCTGCTGTGGTAGCAAATGATGTTATAAAGCATGTATATGCTTTTAGAAATAAGGTTTACCAGGTAAACAAGATTAGATCGTTTATGTTAAACATCGTGGTTTCTGTGTTGCTGAATTTGTGCTTTAATGTTGGTAGTTATTGTAGTCAAGTTTAGTTAGTTTATATTGGTAGTTCTCTGAAAGAACTTCTCTGGTGAATGGTCGGTTAAATTCATAATCATCTTTGTTTCAATGCAGGAAGCTACATAACGTATGGAATAGTTCAAAAGCCGACTGCAAAAATGACACCTAACTCGCATCGAATACATTAAATGAAAGTTTTCCCATTAGACACCACATTACTTATATTTTTTTCAGTTTTTGTTCTCAAGTATGAGATAATAATAATAATAGTAATAGCAGACAGCTCTTTGACGCTACGCTTATAACAAACCTACCAGTCAGTAGAGGTCGATGTGTACTGTCTGAAAATACAGTGACTATGTAGTCACTGTATCTGAAAACAGAATCAGTGTAGATAGGAAAGTACAGCCACATCCGCCGTTTTTACTGCGCTCACATATGCGCCACTTTGAAGTTTGCACACAATTCCGTCAACGCGATGTTTGTCTCACTATTCATCAGATCGTGGGCGCGATTATATGCATGAAATTATAATAAAACCTTGTTTTTTCGAACTAGAAACAAAGTAGGTAAAGACAAAATTTCGCAACAATCAAAATGACTAAAGTTCCGTGTATTTATAAATAATAGTGATACCTATTGATTCCAAAAATTAAACAGCCGGTTAGGCTTCAAAAACGTGCTAAATGTATTTCTATAAGTTCAGTGCTATTAATATTAGGCACTACGGCTGAATTTCTTCTTGCGTTAAGAATTTTTTTTTTTTCAAAAATATACAGGGTGCCCGTTTTTGGAGCTCCACCATGGGGATCTCGGTAACCATAAGAGATACGAGGTCGGTTAAATTGGGGCAAAGTTGCGCAATTTGGAGCTCAATAATATGCCGGTTTAAAATTTCAAAAATTCCGATTACCTCCGGAGATATCCGAAAAAAACCGGAATTTTGGAAATACGTTTTTATTTTTTCCTCGGCTTATTTGGTGACCTAATTCAAAATGAGTGACACTTCGTCGTTGCAACTTTTCCTCCTCTACAACCTGCCGATGTCATATTTGAAATCAGACGTTTCGATTTTCGACAATCATCATCAACTTTGGTTTTTCTTATGGGCACTATCTTGGATTTTCACATTTTTGAATTCAGCTTTGTTTTCTGATTACGGTGATGTATCACATGTTAAGGTTCAGTGTTGCAGTTTGGGTGAAATATCAAAAATTCTGTTTTGCAAAGACTGCCTTGGATATAACATCCATACTTTTGTTTAACAAAGGCATTGTTGACAGTTCGATTTAAGTTGGCTTAACGTCACCTACAGTTACAAAATTAGTATAAATTTATTAACAAAATGCCCTTTTCAAATGAAGAAAAACGAGATATGCTAGAAATTTATTACGCTTCGCATCGAAATGCGCAAGTTACTTCGGAAAGATATTTACAGCGGTATCCAGAAAGACAACAACCAGCTCAAAATTATTTGTTATTCCTTCATAGAAATTTAGCCGAGTTTGGTGCATTTTCTAAGCCTCGAAGACGTGTTCATAGACCAAATGCGAATGAAGTGGAAATTTTACAGGCGGTGAGTAAATTGTTAAAACTTTCTCAAAAATAATAAACGGCAATGAATTGAATTCTTCATTAGATTCAAGATAATCCTTCAACTTCAACAAGGGCTATAGCAGACGAAATTAACGTATCACATCAAGCAGTGTGGAGAGTCTTGAAAAAACATAAATATCGCCCGTTTAAAATTCATATCACCCAAGTCTTGCATCCAGGAGATACTGAACGGAGGGCAGCGTTTTGTAGGAATATCATGGCACGGTTGGAACAAAATCCCCATTTTCTTTCCAACGTGATATTCACGGACGAGTGCAAATTTACCAACTCAGGCATGTTCAATCGTCACAATGAACATGTCTGGTCCACTGAAAATCCACACGAACACCAAGGACGTCGACCACAAGCACGTTTCGGGCTAAATGTATGGGTTGGTTTATTTGGCGGTACGATCATTGGCCCATACATTTACGAAGACAATTTGACCGCAGATGGGTATTTGCACTTTTTAAGGACCTACCTTACGGATTACATCGATGACAACATTTGCCTCAACCGCTTGAATAACCTTTGGTTCCAGCAAGATGGTGCTCCGCCACATAATGCTAGGAGAGTGGCTGATTATTTGTCTGAAATATTTCCGGGTAGAGTCATTTCAAACAGTGGAGACATACGTTGGCCGGCACGTTCACCAGATCTTTCCCCATTAGACTACTATTTATGGGGAACTATGAAAGATCTCATTTATAAATCTGTACCCGCCGATATTAATGAGCTGCGAAGGAAGATCATCACAACTTTAAGGACCAAAATAAGAAGAAGGGACGTTTTAAGATCAATGCAGAATTTAAGAAGACGCATAGAGCTGTGCTTGGAAGTGGAGGGTGAACCCTTCGAGCACCTCTTATAATTTTCTTTATTTACTTGTTTCTCAAAATTTAGTTTTATCCTATGTTGTAAATTTAAAACATAATTTTCTCCTTTTTTATATCCTACTGTCAAATAAATAAATTTCTAGCATATCTCGTTTTTCTTCAGTTGAAAAGAGCATTTTGTTAATAAATTTATACTAATTTTGTAACTGTAGGTGACGTTAAGCCAACTTAAATCGAACTGTCAACAATGCCTTTGTTAAACAAAAGTATGGATGTTATATCCAAGGCAGTCTTTGCAAAACAGAATTTTTGATATTTCACCCAAACTGCAACACTGAACCTTAACATGTGATACATCACCGTAATCAGAAAACAAAGCTGAATTCAAAAATGTGAAAATCCAAGATAGTGCCCATAAGAAAAACCAAAGTTGATGATGATTGTCGAAAATCGAAACGTCTGATTTCAAACATGACATCGGCAGGTTGTAGAGGAGGAAAAGTTGCAATGACAAAGTGTCACTCATTTTGAATTAGGTCACCAAATAAGCCGAGGAAAAAATAAAAACGTATTTCCAAAATTCCGGTTTTTTTCGGATATCTCCGGAGGTAATCGGAATTTTTGAAATTTTAAACCGGCATATTATTGAGCTCCAAATTGCGCAACTTTGCCCCAATTTAACCGACCTCGTATCTCTTATGGTTACCGAGATCCCCATGGTGGAGCTCCAAAAACGGGCACCCTGTATAGGAACATTCCAACGCAGTGGTCTTTTCCCGCTAGCTCTATTGTATTCAAACTGATTTTAGGTGAAAAGTTTCTAAAACATAAAATGATTTACTTAGGTAGTTGCAGTGTTTAGTACTTTCAGTAATGATATTTAAAGTGAGCTTTTCTTTCTGAAAATTCAGAGCCACAGCAAAAACGTGATTAAAAACTAACCTAACAAACATAACCTCGATCTGAAAAACCTTCTCCAACAATATCATATAATTATGCATTGCTTCCTTCTCTCCTTGTTTGTAGTCCCTTGAGTTAGTAAAAATAGTCTTACAGCATTTTCGAAGCGTCGCTGCAATTTGCTGCACATGAACACGGAATTTCAAGAAAACGCAATGAATGACATGTATGGGTGATCAGCAATAATTGATTCAGTTGGCTATCTAAAATATTACTTAAAATTGGCAAGACTGTAAGTCTATGTCAAATTCGAGGTTAGTAGGTTAGGTTTTGCGTCTGTTTTGACACACTGACGCAAACCTAACCTGCTAACCTAGAATTTGACATAGATTTACAGTCTTGCCAATTTCAAGTAAAATTTTGGATTGCTAACTAAGGCAGTTATTGATGATCACTCTGTAACATCGGAGTAAAAATAATGGCGATGGCGGCATTTTCACGGATCAAAGAATTGCGGTGCTCTTTCATATACACTGGCTTTGCCTGAAAAAAGTCACTGTAAACATCGCGTTGTCTCCTCCCACTCCTTTTTATCCGGGGATCAACCCTATCAATCCGCGCGATTATAAGTAGTTGACCTACCTAAATAGTCAGAATGGGTTATGACTAAAGCTGATAATTATATGCACTCAAATGTAGGAAAATATGCGCATACATACAGGGAATTTATTTTAATAGTTAACATAGCAGTTTAGTTATAGGGTCATGTCCATAGTTACAAATGGGACCAATAGATTAGAGCGTGTATTTTACGAGTTAACATAGGAATTATTACTTGTCAAAAAGACAATTAAAAGTTATCCTAATGTATACCACTAAAGAAAAGATACAACACTCAAGTTGTTTCTACATATCTAGTGTTTAGTTGCATACCTACATTTCGGTAACAAAATTCAAGTTTCTCATTAGCAAGTACCTATTTCAAATGTGTATGTTAACTCGTAAAATAAACGCTGTAATCTATTGACATCATTGGTAACTATGGAAGCGCCTTGTATGATTAAACGCTGGCATAGAGACGAAACTACTATGTTAACTATTAAAATAAATTCACTGTATGAATAAATTTTGTTGAGTATATGCACCCAAAGTTGCAGTATATGCACATAATATGTTCTAATTTTTTTGAAAATAAGTAGAAATATTCTAAATAATGTAAAAATTTTAATTATTTTGTATGAGTATATTTATTTCTCTAATTTTTAAACAAAGGTGTGATTCATTTTATTGTTTGACTATATAAACATGAACTGACAACGCCAAATTCACGTTGTAAGCCAACATAAAAATGAGATTTCCCCTAACCACGCCAGACTATTAGTCACCCAACATTCGAAGTTCGACTCTTAAATAAATTTAATGAAATAGTATACATTTTACAAAAAGATCTCAAAAAGTTCATACATTAAAAATCATTGCTAAATATAACCAAATATGCAAAATCCAGAAAGTATTCTCAAAAACTTATAAATATGCAAAATATGCAAAATGAAACTTGGCTTAAACGATTTGTTTTCACATAATTAGTATATACATATGCAAAAAGTTTCGCCGGCATATCAATTATACAATATATGCATTTGCCATATAATATCAGCTTTAGTTATGACTATACAGGGCCCGTCAATAGGTGTGCATAATTTTTAATAAGAAAGTATAGGCTCAAACAATAATAAAGATGTCTTATATAGCTCTGCCAAGCTTAGAAAATTGAAAATGGGCGTGCAGGGAGCTGAGATAGTTTTTAGTGGTACAGTCAAAATAAAAACTTTAAGCGGCGAATTTGAATAATTATAAATATTTTAAAATACGGATGGGGCCATAATTATACAGTGAAAATTCATGAACTGCGAACACGAGTAAATCAAGGCGAATTTACGATTGCCTAAAAATACGCCAAGACTGATGGATAGTCGGTCTAAGGTACTCTGATATTAATCGACGGGTCGTCGGCGTTGATTGTTTAAGTAATTGTTCAACGCAGATGCCTAGTGTAATTTTTTAAAATTTATTATTATATCACAGATAGAATGTATGAGGTACTGTTATTCTGTGATTAATTCAGGTGATAAATTCAGAGTTGAAAAACAGGATTTTTAGAGATTAACAGTACAGTAAAAGAAGGTAGTTCTTAAAGTAAAACGCATTCTGAAGAAAGAAATAATTTCTTCCACGAACAAACTAACTCAGTAAAAAAAGATGCAAACAAAAATAAAACTATTTTTATTTCAAACAACAAAATTCAAGAAGTTTAAATTAGCTCTTGTTCAAAGAGCCTGCCTTCTTGCGCTAAACAATATCCTAAGCGATCATAGAAACGTATTAGTGCTAGTACTCTGAACAACCCTTTTAATTTTTAAATGCAGTTCTTCAAATCGTTAGTTGTAGTGAAAACGACTTTTCAGAGGAAGTTTTAGGCATATCTGTCACAGTTTCACAAAATTCCATACTTCTGAAATGGCCAACGGAAGAATATCGCAGCTAAATCTACTAGTTCTGCAATTTATTTAAATAAATAGTCTGGATAGTCATTAGCGGTAATACAAACCTCTTTTAATTACCTGTCTTCATTGGGAACATTAGGGCTTTTGTGCTTATGGGGAGAAACACATCCAAAGTTTCCAAAATTTGAAATAACTCCATGTAACGTTGATAACGATAAAGAACGCCTATTTTCAAATGTTGTGAAAGAATTTTGAATTTCCCGGACCGTTGGACCCTGATAATACCATTTTACAATTTGCACTGATCCGTTGCTTCGTAGTTATCGATTTTAAGATAGAAATGACAGCAGATATTATCTACTGACAAAATACGCGAACTGTCAAAGTTAAATTCTCGGCATTTGTAAATTCGACATATCGTTTGCCGTGTTCGTAGTAAGAAAAATCTCTCTGTATACAGTGCTTTCGTAAAGTAGTGGATAAATTCGTTAAAAATTCAAGCAATAACTTTTGGAAAAAACGCTCGGACCCGTCGATTCTGATTTTTATTTGAGCATTTTTTGAAATAAATTGCATACATACAGGGTGTCCAGCGTATAAGGTATGGCGTTATCAATGTTTTTTTTTTAAATAGCAACCCCCTTTTTTTATTACGGAATTTGAAAGAACGCATCTTTTTACTTACGTTAAGCTGATTTTTGAATATAGATCAGATGATCAAAAATTAAGAAAAAAAAATTGAAATTGCGAAATACTAAATTTAGTTGCAATAGTCATTTCAGGAACAACTAAATTAAATGTACAAATTGTGCACCGTTGTCTGCCTGACAGTAACTAAGACGACCGATATGTTTTTTATTGATTGCTGTCATTGATAAAAGCGTAAAATCATACTGCTTAAAATCAAATTTAGTATTTTCTAAATTTACATTTTTTTTCTTTATTTTTGGTAATGTGACCTATACACAAAAATACCTTAGCGTAAGAAAAAAGATGCGTGCTTTCAAATTCCGTAATAAAAAAAGGAAGTTGCCATTTAAAAAAAGCATCGATAACGCCATACCTCATACGACGGACACCCTGTATGTATGCATTGTATTTCAAAAAATGCCCAAATAAAAATAAAAATCGACGGGTCCGAGCGTTTTTTCAAATAGCTATTTAAGTAACAAGGAATGTAAGGGCCTATTAACATTTGAGGTAGGCAAGTACAAGCAAAGGAGCAGCCGCGGCTTGTTGCCTGCCGAAAATGTTAATAGGCGATACATTCCGAGTTATCTTATTATATTTTTCCCGCTGCTTATCGAAATTTTCCTAGATTTTTGAAAAAATCGTTTGGTTTGTCGCCTGTCACCAGGATTAGTTTTCGTGAGTCGTGTTTGTGAGTGTCACATGTCACATAAACACTTGCAATTTATAAACAAAACGTCTGAATCTGCATCTTGCTTTGCTAATTTTATTATCCTAAGAACTTAATAATAATATTAAGTTCCGTTGTCAAGACAAAGCAGCAAACAAATATAATCACCGACTTACACGTTTTGTTACTAAGGCTGTATCACTGACTTACATGATCAGCAGCGGAAAATGTTCATTATTAGAAGTATTACAAATATTTAGCAAAAACAATACTATTTCAATTAATTTAATAGTTACATAATATAAAAATTCTTCTTATAGGTAACAATTTGATAATGGTCTCTTCTAATACTGATAACATATTAACAGGTATAGTATTCCAACCAGAAATTGGAAAGCTATTTAAAATCAGGCCAGCATTGAGAACAGTAAGTCACTTCGTAATTTAATTCATAAAATTACTGTTTGATTGTCATTCATTCGACAGTAACCTTCAAATTTGACAGATGCATTGGGATGTTTGGAAGACATACGTTTTTCAACATTTTCTATGTTACTATACGGTTCAAAAAACTCAACTAGTACCTACTTAAATCATGCACAATGTTACAATGCCTTAACAAAACAGTTACATGTACAACTTACAGATGAACTGTCATTACTTGAAAGCTGATTGACATTAGAATATTATTTACTGATTTTATGAAATCAACTTAGACATGACTTACACTTTTCATGGTGTACTGGATTTTAAATAGCTTTCCAATTTTTGGGTGGAATACTATACTTAACTAAATAGAGGAGTTAATTAATTAATTTTACGAAGTATACATGGTCATTAGCCATTGTTAATAGCACTTTCTAAAAATGCATCACTGCCGTCATCTAAAGAGCCTGTATTGACAGTGAGTTTCAGTGGTGTCAACACTGTGTTATAAGGCTTTGTCCATTATAACTATGCCATTTAAAGGCAAATTTGATATAAGTTGCTTTTATAGTCACTGCATGAAATGTGTGTGATTCATGTCATCATGATATCTCACCCGCACTACTGTTTGTAATCAGTAATCCATTCTCTATGAAGCTATTTCAACCATTTCTATGAACTATTATGGTACCTGTGACCATTTCTCTCACTTCGACACACATTAGGTTCCTCTTCGAAGTGCCAACCCTATATGATATATGAATATAGGTTTTGTCTAAATAAGTAACTAGGTTCTTCTGGTCTCCTAGCTTTTCATACTCCACCAACGTTCTCAGACACCGAGAGCGCCAGACCACAATGTCACTGCGTTCCATTATAACTTCCTTTTATATGACATTTTTGTATATGTTACGGTTAAAGTGTTTACTTGGCTAGTTTATAGGCTAGCTGGATAGTATAGAAACTATCCAAATGTCTGGCTATTTTGATGGAAAATCATATTTCTACTAAAATAGCTATAAATACTTTCTGGTTAGTATACTATCCAGCTAGTTTACAAACTATACAAGATTTATCGCCAAAGTGCAACCACAAGAAAAGTATCAAATTAACCGTTGTTTTTGGCTAGTTTACAAACTATCCACAGTATTTGGATAAAGTGTAAACTTAATATTAGTAGTAATACATAATAACCAACTCGTTGGTTAGTATGTAAACTAACCAATTCCATTTGCCTAATTTATTAGAAAAGTGAGGTTATGTTTACGGCAAGTGCTGTGTTGTTATTGTTTACTGTCGTGTCTTGTGAAATTTGTTTAAGGATAGGTATCTGGTTTTTAAAAATAAATCAACAGCAACAATTTGAAAACCTGCTTTTGGAAGTTTACGAGTAAAAGTCGCAGAATTCAAAATTAATGGATGACAGTGATTATAGTGAACTTTTGCAACGTATAAAGAGAATACGTGAAACTGTTTTGAGGTTTATTATTAATATTTTGTCACACAAATAGTACCTGTATGTCACTTTTGTTTTTTTTACTTATTTTTAAGTAGTAATAGCAATGTTATGTTGTAACTATAAATAAACTTTATTTTTGACCAAGAATTATTTTGCTATCCTAAACTAAATTAACCAAATGGAATAGGTTAGTTTACATACTAACCAACGAGTTGGTTATTATGTATTACTATTAATATTACGTTCACACTTTATTCAAATACTGTGAATAGCCAAAAACAACGGTTAATTTGTGTACTTTTCTTGTGGTTTGTACTTTGGCGATAAATATTGCATAGTTTGTAAACTAGCTGGATAGTATGCAAACCAGCCAATATTCATAGCTATTTTAGTAATTTTTCCCGCTGCTGATCATGTAAGTCAGTGATACAGCCTTAGTAACAAAACGTGTAAGTCGGTGATTATATTTGTTTGCTGCTTTTTCTTGACAATGGAACTTAATATTATTATTAAGTTCCTAGGATAATAAAATTAGCAAAGCAAGATGCAGATTTAGACGTTTTGTTTATAAATTGCAAGTGTTTATGTGACATGTGACACTCACAGGTAACACGACTCACGAAAACTAATCCTGGTGACAGGTGACAAACCAAACGATTTTTTTCAAAAATCTAGGAAAATTTCGATAAGCAGCGGGAAAAATATAATAAGATAACTCGGAATGTATCGCCTATTAACATTTTCGGCAGGCAACAAGCCGCGACTTCGTCTTGGCTTGTACTTGCCTACCTCAAATGTTAATAGGTCCTTACATTCCTTGTTACTTAAATAGCTATTTAATTCACTAGAGAATTAAAAAAGTTTCAATGAAGAACAACATATTTTTATTATTTGTACAAATATTTACATTCAATTAGTCTTTCTCTTTGTAGTGTGTAATATATAGTTACACACATTTAGATCAAATCGACGATGAATGAGCAAATTTATATCTTAATTTGAATATTTTTTAATTTTTTATTCAAAATTGAATAAAAACATATACACGCCAAGTGAATTAAACATTTATTAACTGAAAGATATGATCTCACTCTCACTACGTGCTCGTGAGCTCAACATCTTTTCGTGAATCAATAGTTATTTTCACGATAAGAGGCCCTGTTAGGGTGATGAATTTCACCCTGTAAATATGATGTCAGTCATTAACAAAAGTTAGGTTATGCCCATTTTATACAAAATTAGTAATTTTTGTATTAAGTGCGCGAAATGAGTGTTTTTTTATGGCGCGTGAGAATGTCAATTTTCGCCGAGACCGTTAGGTCGAGGCAGAAAAGTCATTCAAACGCTCCATAAAAACACGAATTTTGCCACGAAATACAAAAAACGTTTTTTCTACAGCCGTCAAAAAAAGAATAAAAGATTCTCTGTAACAAAATCATACGTATATAGCAAATAAGTAGAGTAATATTATTATGTACGTAACGTTTTAGATGTGTTGTAACCTTAGAACAGAAAATAGACAGGAAGGCGCATTTCTTTTAACTTGGCTGTAACATCTAGGCGACGGAAACGGCCATTTTGAAAACCCATGTATGACTAATGAGGTGTGATACCGGTTTGATACTTGTGAGTTTTAGTTAGTTTGAGACTAATTTTGGCTGTTCTCAGACCCTAAATACCAGGACTTTGGGCATTCCATCAGTAAGTATTAATATTACTTTTCACTTCAAATAGAGAGGTAATTTCTCTGAACATGTCACTTGTCATACGTACTTGTACACAACAATAGTCATGGGCATAGAAGGGAACGTATAATGGGGTCATTATTTGTAATCACATAATCTGAGGAAGCAATTTAAATTACAGACAGTGACTGAAGTCACACAAACTCACATGTAGTCATAAATCACATAGTGTAAAGTGCACTTAATAAATCTGTTGAAATTGTTTGCTGCACATGCACCCTCTCGATATGATACGCCACTGCCAAAAGGAAACAACCATCAGCCACTTTGAAAACCCATCGCGGTCGCACGGATTTCTTAAAAATGCGGCTTCCTGTCTATTTTCTGTTCTAAGGTTGTAACTAAGGAAATGGTGTTCCAAAACCGTTTTTTCACTGCTAGCCGTGAAGAATAGTTATTTACTATACAAGTGGGATAACAGCATCATTAATATACGTGTGTGTAAGTTACAAACGAGTACGTAGCACGAGTTATGTAAGCACACAAGTATATTAATGATGCATTATCACACATGTATTGTACAGAATTTTATTTACGACTGCCTAAAATTGAGAAAAGTACATTAAGAGAAATGTCAGATCTGTCATTTTCAAAAATATTTTAGTAGGCAAATGTCATTATGTCATTCATTTGACACTATTTCAGTTACGTAATGAAGTCATTACACAACTCAGTTGCGTAATGAAACCATTACATAACTGAGTGGTGTAATAAGCTTCATTACCTAACTGAAATAGTGTCAAATGAGTGACGTAATGCGTTACTTATCCCACTGGAGTAGATAATAGTAGATTATGTTATTAGGAGTAAAAGTGATACTTTATGTGGCGAAGCTGAAGTTTATTTAGCCGAACGTTAGTGAGGCAAATAATTCAGCTAAGCCACATAAAGTCACTTTCACTCCGAATAACATATACTATTTTATCCGCAAACGTATTTAGGTAAATTTCATTAATATAAATTAAAAAAAAAAGGATGCATCGGCCGGGAATCGAACCCAGGCCACCCGCGTGACAGGCGAACACTGTACCCCTGCGCTAACCTCTCTTGTTCAAATAACGCGCTACTGTAATGATATATGAACATACTGAATCACCCGAGCTAATAGCACTCGGCCATAGCAGCTGTCACACCATAACCCACGGCGACAGATGCTCCGATCCGCTGCTTAATGGTTTATTTAAATTAAAACTTTTTCGTACTCTTTTTGAAAATAAAAGCCGGCCTACGATCTAAGTCTAAAAATTAGCAAAATTTTAACCCATCATACAATTTAATCGGTCCAGTATCTTCAGAGGAGATAGCGAACAAACATAGAAAGAAAGAAAGAGAGCAACGATTTTGTGTGCTTAGACAGATAAAGTACGCAAAAGTAGCTATTTTATCTGCTTAGGCAGATAAAGTGACACTTTTACCTTGTCAATAAAGACACATAAATTGTCACTTTTTTGACGTTTGCGGATAAATATTATTTTTTCACGTGTTAAAAAAAGTTAAACTTTGCGTATCTATAGCGATGCATAAATGTCACGTTTTTTTGACGGATGTAGAAAATAGTATATTATACATCAAGGTAGCGAAGCGCAGTATTATAACCTGAGCGCATATTAGATACTGAGCGCGCAGCGCGAAGTATCTAAAGTGCGAAGGTTATAAGACGATTCGCTACCGCGATGTATATACTATTTTTTGCACTACCAAACGGCTTAATACCTAAATTCCCAACAAATTTCGAAAATATTTTAACTGTCAACCTGACAGTACAGCTCTTTAAAACGTCAAAATTAAAATAGTCATATTTGGTAACTTAGCAATTTATTAGTTACCACGGTGAAAATTGTTTATTTTACTTTCTCTCCCTTGGTGGAGAAAATCAACTTCACGACCTAACGATAGGCCAATAACGATGCGTTCTGAGTCTAGTAGTGCAAAATAGTATATTATACATCAAGGTAGCGAAGCGCAGTATTATAACCTGAGCGCATATTAGATACTAAGCGCGCAGCGCGAAGTATCTAAAGTGCGAAGGTTATAAGACGATTCGCTACCGCGATGTATATACTATTTTTTGCACTACCAAACGGCTTAATACCTAAATTCCTAACAAATTTCGAAAATATTTTAACTGTCAACCTGACAGTACAGCTCTTTAAAACGTCAAAATTAAAATAGTCATATTTGGTAACTTAGCAATTTATTAGTTACCACGGTGAAAATTGTTTATTTTACTTTCTCTCCCTTGGTGGAGAAAATCAACTTCACGACCTAACGATAGGCCAATAACGATGCGTTCTGAGTCTAGTAGTGCAAAAAATAATTTTTTGTTAATGTACAAATCGTGGTTGCCAGATTTGGTTTTGGATTTGGTGCCACTTTTATTCTTGGTTAAGATAAATTTCATGAAAGGCAACTTGCTGATGCTGAATACGTTTCATACTTTATTGAGTAGGCATAATGGTATCATGAAAGTCGTTTTTTAATGTAATTATAAATTCTATAAAAAACTATTTAAATATTACAATTTATATATTTTTTCAGTGTGCAGTTATATAATGACTGGTACTCGTATAATAAATGCATAGTAATACTAGGTTGATGACGGTGGTGTAAATCTTTATAAACTAACACTTCCACATTTAAATAAATGCAAATGTAAGAAATACGAGACTGTGAATGAGATTGCTTGTTTGGGGTGGATGCCGGTATGGTGGTCTAAACTTTGAGCTGCTTTCAATTTTCATACGAGAAACGTCTTGAGCTTGGTTTACCCTAGGGCCGGATGAGCTTTGGGAGTTGCGTGATGTGGATTCTCAAAAGATGGCCACTCAGTTTCCATGTCATAAACAAGAATTTTGATGCCAAAGCCCCCTATTTCACTTCCATTGTTTCATTGGTAGTATCTGAATCATTATCAATACCTGATTCTGAATCAGATCCCTCCAATGAAAGGTGGAATGTTTTCAAGCGAAATATTTCCCATATGTTTCGCCCAGTCTTCCGAAATATTTTTTTCACAATGATCACAATAATTTTGCCACATGTCGGAGGTACACTTTGGAAGAGCTTCAAGCCATAAATGGTTAACCTTATCCTTGGATGAAAGCTGAGAATTTATATGCTTTTTGTAGTAAGTTTTAAAGACCCCCATGCCATTTCAATAGGATTGTATTGGCAATGGTACGGAGGTAATCTAAGAACCTCATGACCATTCTCTTTCAAAAATTCGTCAGTCACATATGGTTTATAACATGCGTCGTTTGTTCAATAGTTTGTTGGTTTCAGTATGATAACAGTTGACATGTACAGTAAAGGAATAGAACTGTGCAAATACAGTTATGACTTAATATCCTGAAACCAGTAATATCAGTTTTCCTGAGATCGTCAAGAAAATGGGCCATGTCAAGACTCAGTTTGAACTTGAAAGTGTCACTTTGCAAGACTAGTCACTTTTGAGATTTTTGCAAGACTAGTCATTTTTACTTTACTTTACCTAGGTGACCGGTCACCTTCACCATGCGTCTTGATGCGATAGAATTTGATATTTAAATTTTTAAAGAGAGATTTCAGAAAAAAAATGTAATACATTACACAGCATGAAAGTGTCTGCTTGACTCGGAGGCTTTGAAGAAGTACTCGAACGCTTCGCATCCTCGTATTCTTCAACAAGCCACTTTCATGCCTTGTAATGTAGTATACTATTACGTAACAAGTCCAGAAAGAGAACCTTTATATATTGAAACATTAATCCAACAAACAAGCATTATACCTTTGTGAAAATCTAGATATATATATATATATATTTTTTTTTTGTAGCTGTAGTCAACAAATATTGCAAACCAATCAAAACATCAATTTTTCAAAATAGTCCTGTAAAAAAAGCTTTTCTAAAATCGTCTTGTAAAGAAATAATTTTCGGCCTGAAAATTGTACTGTAACGCATGATTTTCAGAACGGGTGCGTAAAATAGTTATTTAAGTGGCAAGCTTAGTAAATTAGCCTTTATGGCCGAGCCGGATAATTTGCAGGGTGAGCGATGTAGGAGCCAGCCCTGTAATTCGGCGAGCCTCAGTAAAGGCTAATTGCAAGCGATCTGCGTAGAACGTTTTATTTCCTCTTGTTGAAAATATTAGTGATTAATAAAGTATATGCTTATTAGAAAACAAGGTGCTTGTAAAGTCGCCATGGCAACATTTTACAGGTACCTTGCCTGTAAAGACTCATTTACCGAGTCAGTTCAGACGACAGTAAACAACCTTTCACAAGGCAAGAGGAAATAAACGCTTTTATAGATTTTTTGTTTTAAAAGTAGTATTTTGTAAAATCATCCGCTAAGTAGAACAATATGAGTGAGTTACTATATACTAATGGTAAATCCATACAAGTTGTTCTAACTTAGTAAGTAAGGTGCAGTTTTCTGTTGTTTTTAGATAAAAGGGGCACTGTGCAGCCAGACACTACTTCCAATGCCTGCCGGTACTGAGAGAGTCTTCGAAGCCGAAGTAATTTTTCAGGAAACGGATGGAGCGGAAGTCGACTTGGGGTTAAAAACTGCCATTGAAGGAGCTGTAATACAATGGGCTTCGGTATGCTCGGATATACTGCAGCAGTCTTCAACGGTTGCTTTCGCTAATGGAGCTCATCCCACCCCAATGGCAGAAATACAGTTCTGGAACGCACGAGTTACAAATTTGGAATGCATATTGGATCAGTTGAGAGATCCCAGAGTGAAAAAGATGGTGCGTTATTTGGAGCTAACTGGCAGTCCTTATTTGGCCTGTTTTAAAAATACGTTTAAGGATGTTATAGCTGGAATTCTCGAAGCTAGAGACATATGCCTTTATCTCAAACCCATGAAAACTCATTTCTCAAATTTTGAAGACAATGAGTTTATGGAAACAGAAGATTTCTTTAGACCATTAAATCATTGTTTAGGATTGTTGTGGGCAAATTCGAGATATTATTGTAACAACGCAAGAATAGTAACATTACTAAAAGAAGTTTGCAATATGCTTATTATGGCAGCAACCAATCAGTTAGATCCTAGTTCGATATTCCAAGGTGAAGCTGAAGACACCTTTAAGAAAATGGAGCAGTGCATTAGGCTTCTGGATCTGTTTCATACTAGTTTCGAAGAAGTTCGGTCAAAACTCAAAAATTATTTTAAAGCAGAAGACGTCGAACCAGTACCATGGACATTTCATCCAAGAAGTGTATTTCAAAGACTGTTTGATTTTATAGAGAGGTTACACCTTGTTAAGGACATTCTTGGAACGGCACTTGAGTTTCAGAGACTCGAACGGATGGAAATTGGAGGGATTAGAGGCCGCATACTTTCCCAAAAATGTGAAGAAATTCTAGAAGAATTTAACACGACTTATTTGCATTTCGTTAATATTCAATATGACTTACTATGTCCCGAAGATAACAAAATAGCTACCGATAACGAAAAGTTTATGGTAAAATGCAAAGATTTCGATTCACGACTTGCAGCTATCTTTGAACAACTTCTGGATGATTGCTACAACCTGGAAAGTATTTTTAAATTTATCAATATAGCTGGATCTTTAGTAGATAGGCCGATAATAAAAGCAGTTTTAACACCAAAGTACAGGAAAATAATTGATTTTTTCAATGAAGAATTAGATACCGTCAAAGTTCTTTATGACGATGGCAAAAAGAATGGAATTCCCATAGACAAATATTTCCCTCCCGTTGCTGGAATACTATGGTGGTTACATAAATTGAAAAATAGAATACTGAAACCCGGAGAAGATTTTTTACTCTTTGAAAATGATATTGTCCACTGCGCAGATGCTCAGCGAGCTTTTAGTAAATGGCGTGAAATGTTAGGGTACATTAACGAAGAACAAACTAAGGTTCTATCAGAATGGTTAAAGTGGGTTCCTGGACAAATAGCTAAAAGCTTAGCAAAGATGCAGCTAGTAAAACATAATAATCTTATTGAACTAAATTTTGATAAGGAATTGGTAGCAATATTAAGAGAAGTTAAATACATGAAAATCTTAGAAATAGAAGATCTTGATCCAGATGCACTAGCTCTATTTCAGAGAAATGAAGAACTTTTCCAATGCATTCGCCATTTAGTTCGTGTAATAGAATGGTATAATCATTTACATTTACACACTTTACCTGAGGAATTCGCATTAATTGAATTTGAAATAGAAGAATTAGATGTTTTGCTAGAAGAATTAATTAGTTCATTGACTTGGGCTACGGACAGTAAGTTTATTTGAAAAAAAATTAAACCTTTTTATTGCCTTCCTACTCTCTTTCTAGATTTTGATCGCGTACAACTTATTTATACCAAGCTCAAAGAACTGTACGACCGTGTTCTAGAAGCTCAGGGAAACATTGCTAAAGTAGTCAAGGAAATAGAAACGTGGGGTAATGAATTTCTATTTGAAAGAAAAGATGCCAATAAAAAAGCTCTTCTTCAAATCGATGATCGGACAGAACGTGTTCAAAAGCGTTATGACATTATTGCAGCAACCTCAATAAAAGCTCAGCAAGCTATGAGAGATAATTATCGATTGTATTTTAATCTTCCGGAGGAAGATGAAGAAGAGGAGGAGGAAGAAGAAGAGGTAATGTAAGAATATTTGTGTGGATTGTGTACTGTACCTACGTTTATTTTAGGAAGAACAAGTAGTGGAAATACCGGTATCTCCTAAAGATGCGAAGGGTAAGAAAGGAGCTGAGAAAGGTGGAGGAAAAGCCGAGAAAAAGGGGGACAAAAAGCCGGCCAAACCTAAGGTAAAAACTCAAGAAGAAATAGAGGCTGAACTAGAAGCGGAAAGACTGGCAGCAGAAGCTGAAATTTTGGCAGAAAGACTTGCACAGCGTCTGTTATTATGGACGCCATATCAGTGCTATGTAGATCGACTATTATCCACTAAAATGATTGAAGCTGTGGAAAATAGTTTAAGATATTTTATAAGAGAGACCGATTTCGATGTAAATTTAGATCTTTCTCCGCTGTTTGAACTTTTGCTTGAACTTCACGACCCAAATATAGTATATATCCCGTCAATAGAGGCAGATGACCATGATGGCTTTTTACGGTTTGTACAGTCTCTATTAGATGATGTTAATGGAATGGGAAAGCAGATGAAGAGGATTGTTAGTGATGAAATGTGTGAAGACTATTACGATGATGTTACAGCAGACGTACAGATTCAAGATATGTATTCAGATGTTGTGAAACGCGTATCTAATGCTATAGACGTTGCTCAAGAGTACATAGGGAATTTTGAAGATTATGCATATCTATGGATGGACGATCGTCAAGAGTTTCTAACTCAGTTTTTAACCTATGGTCGTTTATTGACTCCCGAAGAACTTGACCAAATACGAGAGGAAGCTGGACCGGGAATTAAAGAAAGTCCCCCCACTATTCCACAATTTAAGGAACAGATCGACTTTTACGAAGATTTATATAAGAAAGTGGAGCTTATAGAAACAGAGAAGATTATATTTCGCTGGTTGCGCGTTGACGTTAGACCTTTACGCCAAGCGATGCTAAATACAGTTTGTAAATGGGGAAACATGTTTAAGCAACATCTTTTCGATCGAGTTATTAGCAGTATAGATGAACTAGAATCATTCATTGCTGAAGCTATTAGTGGAATGCAGGTTCACCTTGACGAAAACGATTATGATGGACTTCTGAAAGTAATGGGATATCTGTTCAAAGTAAGAGACAGGCAACTAGCAACAGATGTTATGTTTGATCCTCTAAAAGAAATCATTGCGTTGCTCAAAGAATATGGCATAGAATTTTCTGAAGAGGTACAGGTTCAACTTCAGGAACTGCCAGATAAATGGAATCAGTGTAAAAAGGTATTTTACGTCAATTTTATTTTTATACCAATTGAGCCTGTCTATTTACCATTTATTAGCGTAGAATAAATTTCAAGCCATGTTGTATTTAAACATAAAATTTTACATTTCTAAATGATAATATGTAATTTTTTATTTTTAGGTTGCAGTTACAACAAAACAGTTGGTAGCACCTCTTCAAGCTATGCAAATTCAGAATATCAGAAGACGCATTGCTCTTTTCGATGTTCGTCAAAGTATGTATCGTGACAGTTTCAAGAAAAATAAATTGTTTTTGTGGGGATGCAAGGATGTTTATAAACTACTCGATAAGGCAAATAAAGATATTAGCGGTTTAGAACAAGAACTGGAAAAACTTACTGAGCAAGCACACTTATTTGACTTTCAACTTTCTGAGTACAAATTTCTGAAAACCAGTAGAAGAGAAGTTAAGCAGATTAAACAGCTATGGGACTTTGTTAATATCGTACTTTCATGCATGGACGAGTGGAAAACAACTCCGTGGAAAAAAATTGATGTTGAGGCGATGGAAATGGAACTGAAGAAGTTTGCTAAAGAAATGCGTGGAATGGATAAAGAGGTGCGTGGATGGGATGTTTACATTAAAATGGAAAGTACAATTAAAAATATGCTAACGTCGTTACGAGCTGTTACTGAATTACAAAATCCTGCTATAAGAGAACGCCATTGGATACAATTAATGCAGGCAACCAAGGTTAGAATTATTTAATTTCTCCAGTAGATACAGCTTAGGCAAAATATTTATCATACGGTTTGGCAATAACTATATAGATGCTGTTTTATTAGTGTAGTTTCTAATTTTGTATGTATTTGTAATGCTGCCAGGTTCCGGAACCGTTACCGTCATATTACACCGTGAGTATGTGTGGCTGGGTAAAAATGCTTGTGCCAATAATATTGCTTCCTTTTTTCTAAATAAACTAATTTATTATAAATATTTACATTTTTATTTATCAATTTGTTCAATTTTAACAGGTGAAATTTTCTATGGACGACTCAACAACATTAAATGATCTTCTAGCATTAAATCTTCACGAATATGAAGAAGAAGTAAAAACTATAGTAGACAAATCAGTTAAGGAAATGGCAATGGAAAAAGTGTTGAAGGAATTGAATCAGACTTGGCTTGGCATGGAATTTGAAACTGAAACTCATGAACGTACAAAGTTGAAATTGTTAAAAGCTTCAGAAGAAATGATAGAAGTATTGGAAGACAATCAGGGCCAGTTGCAGAATATGATGACTTCGAAATTCATAGAGTTTTTCTATACCGAAGTATCTGATTGGCAAGTAAAACTTTCAAATGCTGATCAAGTAATACAAGTGTTCTTTGAAGTTCAAAGAAAATGGTGTTATTTAGAGAGCATATTTGTTGGATCTGAAGACATCAGAAATCAGTTACCGGAAGATTCTCGACGGTTTGATAAATTAGACAGAGATTTTAAAGACATACTCGGAGATATGGTGAGAACGTTAAACGTAATTAAGGCGACTAATAAGCCGGGTCTATATGAACGTTTAACTGTTGTACTGTCTCAGCTATTATTGTGTGAAAAAGCTCTTAATGATTATTTGGAAACAAAACGTCTTGCGTTTCCCAGATTTTACTTTGTTTCATCTGCGGATTTATTAGATATTTTGTCAAATGGAAATCAACCTGCTTTAGTTGGTCGCCATTTAACGAAGCTGTTCGATTCACTAGCAAAATTGAGATTCATACAAGAAGGCGGAAGAGATTCGAAAAGATCTAATGCTATGGGTTCGAAGGAAAACGACGAGTGGGTACCATTTATTCATATATGCGATTGCAGCGGAAAAGTAGAAATATGGTTAAACCGAGTTATTGATGAAATGAGACGAACATTACATAGTTTATTTGGAGAAGCGGTCATTACATACGATGAAAAACCAAGAGACTCTTGGATATTCGACTACCCAGCCCAGCCTGCTCTTTGTGGTACACAAATTTGGTGGACAACAGAAGTAAATATGTCCTTCGCACGTTTGGAAGAGGGCTACGAGAATGCCCTTAAAGACTATCAGAAAAAACAAATTGCACAATTAAATGCTTTGATCATATTGTTATTAGGAGATTTGACTGCTGGAGAACGCCAAAAAATTATGACAATTTGTACGATTGATGTACATTCCAGAGACGTCGTTGCTAAGATGATACTGGTAAAAGTAGAAAACGCTCAAGCTTTTCAATGGCAAAGCCAGCTTCGCCACCGTTGGGATGTAAAATTAAAAGATTGTTTTGCCAACATTTGCGATGCCCAATTTAGGTACCAGTATGAATATTTAGGAAACACTCCTCGTTTAGTAATTACACCACTAACCGATCGCTGCTATATTACACTGACTCAGAGCCTACATCTGATAATGGGTGGAGCACCAGCAGGGCCTGCTGGTACTGGAAAAACAGAAACCACTAAAGATTTAGGAAAGGCTCTTGGTATGATGGTGTACGTGTTTAACTGCTCAGAACAGATGGACTATAGGTCCGTTGGAAATATTTATAAAGGTTTAGCGCAGACAGGAACTTGGGGATGTTTTGACGAATTCAATCGTATATCTGTTGAAGTGTTGTCCGTGGTAGCAGTACAAGTAAAATCAATACAAGATGCTATTAAAGACAAGAAAACAAGGTTTGTTTTCCAAGGAGAAGAAATCGGCTTAATTCCGACTGTAAGTTACCAAACAGAATATTTTTATTTCTCATAAAGTAGTTATAATTTCAGATTGGTATATTTATTACCATGAATCCTGGTTACGCAGGAAGAACGGAATTACCCGAAAATTTAAAAGCTTTATTTCGACCATGTGCCATGGTGGTACCCGATTTCGCACTCATATGTGAAATTATGTTGGTAGCTGAAGGTTTTCAAGAAGCTAGGTTGCTAGCAAGAAAATTTATTACTTTATATACTTTATGTAAAGAACTATTAAGCAAACAAGACCACTATGATTGGGGTTTAAGGGCCATCAAGTCTGTATTGGTCGTTGCAGGTGCGCTGAGACGAGGCGATAGGCTGCGCCCGGAGGATCAAGTCTTAATGCGAGCTCTACGAGATTTTAATATCCCTAAGATAGTAACGGATGACGTACCAGTATTTATGGGCCTAATAGGTGATCTATTTCCTGCACTTGATGTTCCCAGGAAGCGTAATCCTGATTTCGAGAAGCTAATAAAGAAATCTGCAACAGATCTCAAACTTCAACCTGAAGAAGGTTTTGTTTTGAAAATAGTACAACTTGAGGAACTATTTGCAGTACGACATTCCGTTTTTGTGTTAGGCTTTGCTGGAACGGGGAAAACTTGTGTTTGGAAGACGTTAAATAAAACGTATTATAATCAAAAGAGGAAACCATTTTATAACGACTTAAATCCCAAAGCTGTGACGAATGATGAGTTATTTGGTATTATTAATCCAGCAACCAGAGAATGGAAGGACGGATTATTTTCTGTTATAATGCGCGATATGGCAAATTTAACAGGTGATGGTCCAAAATGGATAGTTTTAGATGGTGACATAGATCCTATGTGGATTGAATCTTTGAATACTCTTATGGATGATAACAAGGTGTTAACATTAGCGAGTAACGAACGTATAGCTTTGACATCTAGTATGAGATTGCTATTTGAAATCGCCAATTTGCGAACAGCCACACCAGCTACAGTATCAAGAGCAGGAATTTTATATATAAATCCAGCAGACTTAGGTTGGAATCCCTATGTCGCTTCGTGGATTGACACTCGATCACAAGCAAGCGAGAAAGCTAATTTGATGATACTATTTGACAAGTACATTCCCCAGTGTTTGGATGTTATAAGAACCAAGTTGAAGAGAATTACACCCATTCCTGAGATAGCTCACTTGCAAATGCTGTGTTTCTTATTAGATTGTTTTTTAACACCGTACAATGTTCCCCAAGATTGCCCTAAGGAATGGTACGAGATATATTTTGTTTTCTCTCTTATATGGGCATTTGGTTCTGCTCTTTTCCAAGATCAAATGGTTGACTGGCGCAATGAGTTTAGCAAGTGGTTTACGAACGAATTTAAGTCTGTAAAATTTCCGGTTGGTGGTAATGTTTTTCAGTATTTTATTGAAAACGAGACTAAACGATTTTTACCTTGGAGTGAGCTTATCCCCCAGTTTGAATTAGATCCTGATATGCCTTTGCAAGCAACGCTTGTAAATACAGCAGAAACAGTCCGAATTAGGTTTTTTATAGATCAATTGGTTGCACAAAAACATCCAGTAATGTTAGTAGGTAGTGCTGGAAGCGGTAAAACAGTTATAATGCAGGCAAAATTGTCACAGCTTTCTGATAATTATGCTGTTACAAACGTTCCGTTTAATTTTTATACTACATCAGAAATGTTGCAGAATGTCTTGGAAGGTCCATTAGAAAAGAAAGCTGGAAGAGTATATGGACCTCCGGGCAGCAAGTCAATGATTTATTTTATTGACGATATGAATATGCCTGAAGTAGATAAGTACTTTACTGTCCAGCCGCATACATTAATGCGTCAATGGATGGATTATCAACATTGGTATGATCGACAAAAGTTGACACTTAAAGATATCCATAACGTACAGTTTGTCTCGTGTATGAATCCTACAGCGGGTTCTTTTACTATAGATCCCCGCCTTCAGAGACATTTTTGCGTTTTTGCTGTTAGCTTTCCTTCCCAGGACGCATTATATCATATTTATTCTTCAATATTTTCCCAACATCTAGCTAATCCTCAAAACAAATTTCCTTATACATTGCATGGACAGTTTCATAACATTGTTCAAGCTGCTCTAAGTTTACATTCAAAAGTATCTCAAAGTTTTCTACCTACTGCCGTGAAATTTCATTATGTATTCAACTTAAGAGACATGTCTAATATATTTCAAGGAATGCTATTTGCTATGGGCGAAGCAACCCCAAATCTAACTGGACTCATTCGTTTATGGATGCACGAGTCGTATAGAGTCTACGGCGATAAATTGGTAGATAAAAAAGATAACGATGCATTTACTAAATTAGTGATAGAAGTTGTTAAGAAGGGATTTGAAGAGTTGGATGAACAAGGAGTATTGGAAAAACCGCTGATATTTTGTCACTTCGCTGAAGGCATAGGAGATCCTAAATATATGCCAATTAAAGATTATGGCACCCTTTTAAGATTATTGTCGGAGGCGTTGTCCGGATATAACGATTTAATTGCAACCATGAACCTGGTATTGTTTGAAGATGCTATGAATCATATTTGTCGTATTAACAGAATTATGGAAGCACCTAGGGGCAATGCTCTTTTGGTTGGAGTAGGAGGTTCTGGAAAACAAAGTCTTACCAGATTAGCAGCGTTTATTTCGTCCTTAGAAGTATTCCAAGTTCAGCTCAAGAAAGGGTACAGCATGAACGACTTAAAAGCAGATATTGCAAAGTTATATGTAAAAGCTGGAATGAAAAATGTTAGCACAGTATTTTTAATGACGGACTCCCAAGTAGCAGAAGAAGCGTGGTTGGTAGTTATTAACGACATGCTTGCTTCCGGAGAAATACCTGATCTGTTAACCGATGAAGAGTTAGAGAATATAATAAATGTAATCAGAGGTGAAGTAAAGGGTGCAGGTATAGATGATACAAGGGAAAATTGTTGGAAATTTTATATAGAAAGGTGTCGTAAGTTACTGAAAGTAGTTTTATGCTTTTCACCAGTCGGCTCTACATTGAGAGTAAGGGGAAGAAAGTTTCCCGCCGTAGTCAGTTGTACAGCAATTGATTGGTTCCACGAATGGCCCAAAGAAGCTTTGCAGTCTGTCTCAGAAAACTTTTTAAAGGATATTGAGGCACTACCCAAGAGTCTTGTTAAGTCTGTTTCGCTATTTATGTCATTTGTTCATTCTGTGGCTAACAACATGTCTGCAGTCTATTTACTTAATGAAAAGCGTTATAATTATACGACACCTAAAACGTTCCTTGAGCAGATTTCACTATATTCAAAATTACTAACAGAAAAAATAGGTTATATAGAATACAGCATTATACGTCTTGAAAATGGCCTTACGAAACTTGCTTCGACAGCCGAAGAAGTTGACGGACTTCAAGAAGTGCTAGCAGTCCAAGAAGTTGCGTTAGGAGAGAAAAATGCTGCCGCTGATAAACTTATTGTGGTTCTTGGAACTGAGAATGCCAAGGTTGAAACAGAAAAAGCTATTGCGACTGAAGAGGAAGAAAAGGTTAGAATAATTGAAGAAGATGTAACCGTTAAGGCTAAGGTTTGTGCAGAAGATTTAGCTAAAGCCGAACCAGCTTTACTTGCTGCACAGCAAGCTTTAAATACCTTAAATAAAGGCAATCTTACCGAATTAAAATCTTTTGGTAGTCCTCCTGCAGCAGTAGTTAATGTTAGTGCAGCAGTGCTTGTATTATTTTCACCTAAAGGAAAAATACCTAAAGATAGAAGCTGGAACGCCTGCAGAACAATTATGGGCAAAGCTGATCAATTTCTGAGCGACTTAATAAACTATGATAAAGAAAACATGCATCCCGATGTTGTAAAAGCGACTCTAGAGTATCTGAAAGATCCAGAATTTGTCCCTGAAATTATATTGGGAAAATCCATTGCTGCTGCAGGTCTTTGTGCATGGGTAATAAACATTTTGAAATTTAACGAAGTGTTCGTAGTTGTAGAGCCCAAAAGAAAAGCTTTACAGAAAGCTAATCAAGAGCTTGCTGACGCTAGAGCGAAAATGGTAGAACTTAATGCAAAATTAAGTCATTTAGAAGCCCAATTAGCTGTACTAAAGGCAGATTTTGATGAAGCAATTGATGCTAAAATGAAGTGTCAGGCAGAAGCTGATGCTACTGCCCAGATGATAGATTTAGCTCATAGACTTGTAAACGGTTTGGCCTCTGAAAACGTTCGATGGCGAGAATCTGTTGCCAATTTGAAAGCATCTGGCATTACTATGCCCGGGGATGTACTTTTGGTATGTGCGTTTATTTCGTATGTTGGTTGTTTTACAAGAAGGTATAGACTGGAAATGATGAACGTACACTGGTTGCCGTTTTTGCGTTCTTTAGAACCACCTATCCCTATGACTGAAGGACTCGATCCACTTACTTTGTTAACTGATGATGCACAGATAGCAAGATGGAATAATGAGGGCTTACCAAACGATCGCATGTCGTCTGAAAATGCTACAATCTTAACAAACTCCGCCAGATGGCCTTTAATGATAGATCCCCAACTGCAAGGTATAAAGTGGATTAAAACTAAGTATGGATCAAGTCTCACTGTAATACGTTTAACTATGAAAAACTATTTAGATACAATAGAAAGATGTATTTCTAACGGTCAAGTGATATTGTTGGAAAACATTGGTGAGACGGTTGATGCAGTATTGGATCCCATTTTAGGCCGTGCACTAATTAAAAAAGGAAAGGCGATTAAAATAGGCGATAAAGATGTTGACTATGATCCCAGATTTAAGTTGATTGTACATACTAAATTGGCAAATCCCCATTACAAACCAGAAATACAAGCTCAAACAACTCTGATTAATTTTACAGTAACCCGAGATGGTTTAGAAGAACAACTGTTGGCTGAAGTTGTTAAAGCTGAACGCCCAGATTTAGAATACTTGAAATCAAGTTTGACAAAGCAGCAGAATGATTTTAAAATTACATTGAAGACATGTGAAGACAATCTATTGGAAAGATTATCTTCTGCAACTGGAAATATTTTAGGCGACGTCGCCCTAGTTGAAAATTTAGAGAAAACCAAAAAAACTGCAGCTGAGATACAGATTAAAGTAGTTGAAGCAAAGAGTACTTCGATTAAAATTGATGAAGCAAGAGAACACTATCGGCCAGCTGCAATACGCGCGTCATTATTGTATTTTATTTTAAACGATCTTAATAGAATTAATGCTATATATCAGTTTTCTCTGAAAGCTTTCACTGTAGTATTTTTAAATGCGTTGGCAAGAGCTGAACCAGCAGAAAAATTAAAAGATAGAGTTGTTAATTTGCTGGATAGCATAACATTTATGGTATTTATGTATACGAGTAGGGGTTTATTTGAATGCGATAAATTAATATTTCTAGCACAAATGGGATTTCAAATACTTCTACGTGATGGTGAAATAAATCCTGAGGAACTCGACTTCCTGTTGAGATTTCCAATTGTGGCCACCGCCACTTCTTCTTTCGATTTCTTGTCGAATATCTCATGGGGAGGCATTAAATCTTTAGCTAATATGGACGAATTTAAAAATTTGGATAAGGATATAGAGGGGTCTGCTAATAGATGGAGAAAATTCGTTGAAAGTGAATGTCCCGAGAAAGAAAGATTTCCTGGCGAATGGAAGAATAAAAGCGCCTTGCAACGATTGTGTATGATGCGTGCTCTAAGACCTGATCGTATGACGTATGCTGTTGGCGCGTTTATTGAAGAAAAATTGGGGGTTAAGTATGTGTCTGCGAGATCAGTAGCATTTGCAAAATCGTATGAAGAAACTAGCAATTCTACTCCGACCTTTTTTATCCTTTCTGCAGGTGTAAATCCATTAAAAGACGTGGAAGCTCTTGGAAAACAGCTTGGCTTTACATTTGATAAGGGCAATTTTCACAGCGTGTCCTTAGGTCAAGGTCAAGAAATAGTAGCGGAAAATGCAATGGATTTAGCTGCTGAACGAGGAGAGTGGGTCATTTTACAGAACATTCATTTGGTGTCTAGGTGGCTGGCAAACTTAGAAAAGAAAATGGAGCAATACAATGAAACTTCGCATGAAAACTATCGCCTCTATTTAAGTGCTGAGCCGGCTGGCGACCCTCACGAATGTGTAATACCACAAGGTATACTCGAATCCTCTATTAAGATTACTAATGAGCCTCCAACAGGAATGTTCGCTAACTTACATAAAGCTCTAGACAATTTTAACCAAGAAACCTTAGAAATGTGTACCAAGGAAGCTGAATTTAAAGCAATTCTGTTCTCGCTTTGCTATTTTCACGCAGTTGTGGCAGAACGACGCAAATTTGGTCCACAGGGTTGGAATCGTAATTATCCGTTCAACGTGGGCGACTTGACGATAAGTGTAAACGTTCTATTTAACTATTTAGAGGGAAATAGTAAAGTACCCTGGGATGATCTACGGTACTTGTTTGGTGAAATTATGTATGGCGGCCACATTACCGACGATTGGGACCGTCGCTTATGTAGAACCTATCTTAATGAATTTATGCAGTCAGAGTTATTGGATGGTGAATTAGCATTTGCCCCTGGGTTTTTGGCTCCTCCTAATACCGATTATATCGGTTATCATCGTTATATAGATGATCGTCTTCCTCCGGAATCGCCATATTTGTATGGGCTTCATCCAAACGCTGAAATTGGCTTTTTGACCAACACATCAGAAATTTTGTTTAAAACTATCTTTGAGTTACAACCTCGAGACACGGGGGCTGCAGCTGGTGGTGGTATATCAAGGGAAGATAAGGTGCGAGGTATGATAGATGACATATTTGACAAGCTTCCAGAAGAGTTTCATATTGCAGAAATGATGGCAAAAGTAGAAGATCGCACTCCTTTTATAATAGTAGCATTTCAAGAATGCGAACGTATGAACATCTTGACTCGAGAAATGAAACGATCTCTGAAGGAACTCGAGTTAGGTCTTAAGGGAGAATTAACAATTACGCCTGATATGGAACAATTAGACGAATCGCTGTTTATGGATCAGGTTCCAGGCAGTTGGTCTCAGAAGGCGTATCCCAGTATGCTTCCTTTAGGACTATGGTGTGCGGATTTAAGTGTTCGGATTAAAGAACTAGAAGGTTGGGTGGGAGACTTTCAGTTGCCTGCGTCTGTGTGGTTAGGTGGTTTCTTTAATCCTCAATCCTTTCTTACCGCTATCATGCAGCAAACAGCACGTAAGAATGAATGGCCTTTGGATAAAATGTGCCTATTGACGGACGTTACTAAGAAGCAAAGAGAAGATTTTACGGCTCCTCCAAGGGAAGGTGCTTACGTTCACGGGTTATTTATGGAGGGAGCCCGATGGGACATACAAAATAACAGCATAGGCGATTCTAAACTAAAAGAGCTGTTTCCGGTTGTACCTGTAATTTTCATAAAGGCTATTACTCAAGATAAACAAGATTTGAGAAATATGTATGACTGTCCAGTTTATAAAACCAGAAGTAGAGGGCCGACATTTGTATGGGTATTCAACCTAAAAACGAAAGAAAAGGCAGCAAAGTGGACTTTGGCAGGAGTTGCTTTATTACTGCAAATTTAGCGGTCAATGTCAGCTGGATAAGCTATACCTAATTTTAAAATAAAGACGCTTATTTTACGATGTTATTATTGAAATATAATATTTTTTTATTTATACAAATTGTTATTGATGTAGGTGCAAATTTTATTTATACGATTAATAAAAATGTTTATAGCTAGTTGCAGCTGTTTCTTTCCGTTAATGGTTACTGCTGTTATAAAATTGGTAAATGAACTATTAAGCTACTAAAGACGTTATACTCTAGTAGCATTTTTGATTTTTATTATACAGGGTGTCCGAGAAACGTATTGGTTTTGTTTACCATTGCACAGTGCATCAGTGTTCTGAAAAGCAGTAAGAAATGTACGACAAAGATTGCTCAAAATTCATTGTTTACTACAGCACAGAACACAAGATCCCTGTTCTTATTGGCAACTGAATCCAAGCGCTACGCCACCATGCGGTAGAATTTTGAACTGTGTCAATGAGGTCGAAATTTAAACTCGCATTGAGCTAAATGATTTAAGCTAATTATTTGATGGCTTATAACAAAGTTACTAATGCGAGAAATGTCTTTATACTAAGGAATATTTATTCTGGCAACTTTCTCCTCTGACTCAGACCTACAACTATCCCGCTAATCACTATTTAAAATTTAAATTCTTTTACTTTTATTTTCGAGCGCAGCTGAAATACGTTGGTACATGCCTACATTTACCTTGCTTGTTCTTGTTTTTACTAGGTTTGTTCTTGCTGAAGTTCAGTGTCTTGTTTATGTTTATTAATTTATTGTTTATATTTTTAATAACGGGATATCTTTAACGTAAAAATGGATCGTGAACGAGAGGGAGCTAGATTTTCTCCTGTACCAAATAAATCGAAACGGTTTTGTTGCGTGTATGGTTATAAATCACTATCAAAACGCGATACAACTGTGCGGTTCCATAAGTTTCCTAAAGAAGGAGAATTTGTAAAAATTAATAATCAGAAAGCAGATCGGCGAAAGGAATGGATTCGTTTAGTTAGAATGGGGAAAAAAGTTACAGAAAGTATGCATGTTTGTTCTCTGCATTTTAAAAAAGATGATTATATTCTTCCTGGTGAGTACAATACTTATTATCGTAATGATATAAATTAAAATTTATAATGCAAAACCAATAACACAAGACGTAAACGCAAAACAACTTCTGCGCGTGTAACGAACTTATTTATTTGTACTATTGATGACTAATACGTGACTATTAAAGTATCATTAGAACATCTTTAACTACATTCCATAAGACTTAAAATTCCCCAATAGTTGCTGTGTGTAACAAATACTACCTACTAGAAATAGAAACTTTGTAAATAATGCAGCATGACTTAATAGCCATTGATGTACTCACGGCTGCTGAAATTAATTATTTCTATCAAAACAGCTCTATTAAAGTCCCATTTAAACATCTTTAATTAAAATGCATATCATGAAGACTTACAATTTCTCAATATTAGGCCCGTAAAATTATTTAAGAAAATACTAGAAATCTGTTAAATGCAGCATTGGTATATTTACGCACTACTGATTAAATTATTTATTTATGGTAAAACAGCCCTATTAAAATCCCGTTTACACATCTTTAATTAAAGTGTATACCATGAAAGCTTAAAATATCCCAATATTATGCCCCTAAAATTATTTAAACGAATACTAAAAAACATTTAAAATCAGCGTTTAACTAGGGAAATACATAGGCTTTAAGAATCGTACCTACTTAGAGCGGCCATTTAACTAAGCTCCGCCTTCAGTTCACTTCCCAATGTAATTTACGATACAAGTGCGTAAAGCTAGTCTTTAGTCACGAGTGGGGCAGAGTTAAAACGCGAGTGAGCGAGCGTTTTAAATCCCGTAAGTGATTAAAGATGCTTTACGCATGTGTATCCTAATAGCATATTATGTATCAAGTTTTATAAACGTCATTTTAGTCACGAGTTTAATAAAAGAGTGACTAATAAGTTTATAAAACGAGTTGCATACTATACTTTTTCTACGATCACCAATTTAGAGAATATAACATCATATTATTTCATTAAAATTTTGACATTTATTATATTAGGTTAAATTATGCTTGACAAACGTCAAAGTGACGGTTGAAAACTAACTTGATTTTAGTTTTGGCTGTGGCTAATAAAGCAAATACTTTTTGAACCTAACTTCACCCCATGACTAAAACATCGTTGCCAACTTCAGCTCATGACTAAGACGCTCTTTAGTCATAGGTTATGAAGGCATGATTAAAAGGTCACTTAGCGACGTGTATGTTAGTATGTCAAATGGCATTTTAGTTACAGGAGTAGAAAAAATATTTTATCTACTATATAATCTAGAAAACACGGTAAGTATAAATAAATATTTAAATGTTAATTAGGATTACTAGCAAACGGGCGTAATTTTGCATGGTTAAAAGTTTTAGAACACGTTGCTACTGATGACGTGCCTCATGAAATCTTTTAAACACGTTGCTATTGACTACGTAAACTAATGGAAACATGTTATTAAACAAAAGTCGTTTTAAAAACTTAAAACTGCCAACTAAAGGTCGGTTTTACATACTGTCGTAGCTAATAGTATATTATGTAACAAGTGTTATAAACGTCACTTTAGTCACGAGAATTTTAGGCACGAGCTGAGCGTAGCTCAGCGAGTGTTTCATAAACGAGTTTCTAGATGAGTTTATATAATGTGTTACATACTATACTTTTTCTACGACCACAAATTTAGACAATACAACATCATATCATTTAAGATTTTGTATTTTATGTTAGGTTAAATTGACTGTTGAAAACCAACTTGATTTTAGTTTTGGTTGGGGCTCATAAAGCAGATACTGTCTGAACCTAACTTCACCCCGTGACTAAAACGTCGTTGCTAACTTTAGCCCGTGACTAAGAGGCTCTTTAGTCGCAGGTTATGAAGGAGTGATTAAAATGTCACTTGGCGACGTGTATGTTAGTATGTTAAATGCTATTTTAGTTACAGGAGTAGAATAGTAGACACTGAAGTTTAGCTTTTTATCACTGGATTTAGTTGCCGAGGCCCGTAGGGGCAAGGTAAATAAACCACATGAGGGATAAAAGCGAGCTTCAGTGCCGAGGAGTACATTATGTTTTATTTGAAATCGAGAAATCGTGAAATTACAACATTTTAACTAATATTTGTAGGTTATGTTAACATCGGTTGGCATTTATCTGTCGCCTCGCCACCAACAAAAAAGTCGTAAAATAATGGATTACTTTACTGCCGATTTCTCGTATTTTAATGACGATTTCGAGGTACTTTAATGCCGATTTGAAATAATAGTAGATTATGTTAATAGGAGTAAAAGTGATACTTTATGTGGCGACGCTGAAGTTTATTTAGCCGAACGCTAGTGAGGCAAATAATTCAGC
The DNA here is from genome assembly GCA_940337035.1 of Agriotes lineatus. Classification (NCBI taxonomy): domain Eukaryota; kingdom Metazoa; phylum Arthropoda; class Insecta; order Coleoptera; family Elateridae; genus Agriotes; species Agriotes lineatus. Next base: position 151,634,364 of record OW679195.1, on the reverse strand, counting down.
TAAGCCACATAAAGTCACTTTTACTCCGAAAAACATATACTATTTTATCCGCAAACGTATTCAGATAAATTAAAAATTGATAAAAAGTAACGCTAATTATTAGCAAGTAAATGAATAAAATAATCTAATACCTAATACAATAATTTTTCCGTGGATACGATGTAAACATTTTGCTGAAATGTTTGAGTGTTGTATTTTGTGTGATTAGGCACATAAAGTACGGAAAAGTTGCTATTTCATCTGTTTAATCCGATAAAGTGACACTTTTACTTTGTCAATAATGACATAAATTGTCACTTTTATGACGTTTGCGGATAAAATCTGTTTATTTTCAAATAACTAACAAGTGTGGATATAGTAATTTATTATACAAGACGATAAAGTTAAATTTTATCCACGAGTGAATCGTTTAACGTCGAGACGAAGTCGAGACGTTAATCATTCAAGAGTGGATAGAAATAACTTTATCGCCGTGTATAATACAAAATTTTTTTCTATAGCAAGAACTTTAACAATTTTAAAAGAAAATAAGGACAGTCAATCACATTTCAAAATGTCAGTAGCTAGATGGGGTTGCTACGATAATACGAAGTTATCATATTTATTTAAACAAAAATTTTTATATATCCTTGATGTTAAAGTGCTACTTTATCTACCATTGCTGTTAAAGTAAAACTCGACCTTTTGTTTTGAGTCGATAAAAGCACACTTTAACATGTGCTATAGAAAAAATAGTATTTATCTAAATTTATTTATTCTGCAACTTTTGATTATTAAAAGTCGACGTTAATTAAAGTGGAAGGTGTTCAAACTAGATTGAAAGCACAACGCACAGAAAGGAGGGAAAGCTTCGAGAAGGAAGGTCTGCATAAAACCTGACATAAATGCAAAAGAGGATCAATTACAACAGAGCATAGAAGAAATCAGGGAACGATTAAGTAAGGTGTTAAAACAAGAATTCAAAACTAGACTTGAAAAAAGTTGCGGTTGCAAATTAAAGTACGATAAACTTAATAAGGAACTAGATAATTACATAGTAGAAATATTAACTAAGGTTTATCATAAATTACAGCAACAAAATAAAATTGTAGGAATATATATGAAAGATGTCAGACAGTAAATAAGAATTTAAAAATTAGAATACTTAGAACAGAATAAGGATATACAGAATAAAACATTAACTGCCCATATTACTAACGTGTAATATGAGGTGGCAATATTAAATCAACAACTGAAAGGAGTGAAAGACAATACAGACAAAACAATCATTACTATGGTAGATAAAAATATTGTGGGCAGGGCACACATTTTAAAATTAGAAGAGAACAAAAATTAAAGTAGCAGAGGGTGTTACAATAATTTAGGGGTACCTCAAGTTGTATATATAGTATAGTTTAAGTCAAAATGGAATAGAGAAATTTCATGGGAATGATGGAACTAACCCAAAAGCGTGTGAAAAGTCCCCATCGATATCGTAACCGCTAACAAAGTTATACGGGGTCAAAGGTCACCAAAATCAGTTTTTCGCTTGTATCTCGCTTGATATTAGTTATACAAAAATGTTTTCTCAATAAAAAATGTAGAGCGGAAAATTCTCTACAAAAATGGAAACTTGCACTTTTTACGCAGGACCGTCCGTTTTCAAGTTAGAGAGCTCACAATGCGTCAACATCAAGAAATCGCGCCTATTATCTGGCAGATGTTTTTCGTCGATGTCATAATCCCCCTCGGTGTCCCTCAGACAACGGTCACATTCCTCAGTATAAAGCAAGAATTCTACACGACGTAGACGTGTTTCGGCTGTGTTGTAGCACGTGGTGTAGTTTAATTATTGCAATGGCGGATAATAATAATTGTTTTATTTGTGGAAGATCGAATGCAATCGGTGATACTGTGATTGTGGAGCGCGGTTTGCAAACTTTACGAAATGCCAGTGTAGATAGAAACGACGGACATTTGGAACTTTTGATTAACGTGAATTCTGTGACTATTCATGTTGAATGCCGTAAAGACTATACTCGCAAGAATAGCAACTGCTTTGAACCAATCAGCATTTGGCAACAAAATGATGTTTTCCATTCCATTTTTGATAAATATATTGATTATCTAAAACGGCATTACGGTTCCAATATAATAGTCGTATTTGATGGTTATGATGATTCGACCAAGAATATCAAAGCAATTGAACAAATTCGACGATGCAATACACTTTCCGATTCTTCTGATGTCTTCTTTGATGATATGATGCCGGTACCAATGAGTCAAGAAAAATTTATAGCAAATCGTGGACCTGCATAAATTTATTTCGATGTTGATTTGCTGAAATTTGCTGCTTCGAACATTGCTACTAAGCAAGCTCGGGACGATGCCGACGTCCTCATAATAGAAACTGCACTTGAATCATCACGTACAAATACAACTGTTGTTGTAGGAGAAGATGTAGATTTGCTTGTTATCGTTATTGCACGTACTAACAGATCAGCGAATTCTTTTTTAAAAACCCGGCAAAGGCAATGTTCGAACAAAAATTTATTCTCCCAATAAGATCGGTGGATACACGAACTGCAAACTATTTTATTTGCACACGCTATAACGGGATGCGATACAACATCTGCGCTTTTCAATCACGGTAAAAAAAAGGTTTGAAGTTGATCCAAAATCGGCAAGATCTACAGCTCTCAGCGGAAGTGTTTCATCAAAAGAATTGTTCTCCTAAAGTTATCATACAAAGTGGAATCAAGTTTTTATTGGCTATATATGGAGCACCTCTTAAAGAGCAGTCATTTGATAACTTCCGTTACCTTGTTTTTGCGAAATCAACAAGGTTAAATAAATCTGTTAAATTACCAGCCCTTCCTCCAACAATTGAAGCCCCACGACATCTACTTCGAGTTTATTATCAAATTCAAATTTGATTGGGCAATGAATTAAGTCCTGAACAGTGGGGTTGGGTAATGAAGCAAAATGTGTTAGAACCGGTAAAGACTTTGTTACCACCAGCGTCTGATGAACTCCTTGATATGATTTTCTGCAATTGTGCAAAAGGTTGTGGAACAAACTGCGGTTGCAGGAAGCTTGGATTGCTATGCTCAGTTGTCTGTGGACACTGTCATGGTCAATCCTGTCTCAACGCAAGTCTATCCGAATCTGAAAATACGTTGGAAGAGGACGATGAGGTAGACAACATCTTCATAGACCTCGATCAAGAGAGCGAAGAAGGATCACAACAGGACTCATTAATCGCTGATGATGACTTTATTAATAATGAGTCACTACTTCCTCTAAAAGACGGTGAGGAAGAGGAAGTTTGATTTTTTTATTTTAAGAGAGACATGGATTAGGCCTATGGGGGCGACCATGTAAAAAAAGCGCACAGTGCATTCTACCTCAAAGGTGGTGAGGAAACGAATGCATCCACCATTTACAGCGCGATTTCCTGATGTTGACGCATTGTGAGCTCTCTAACTTGAAAACGGACGGTCCTACGTAAAAAGTGTAAGTTACCATTTTTGTAGAGAATTTTCCGCTCTACGTTTTTTATTGAGCAAACGTTTTTTTTACAAACAATAACAAGAGAGATATAAGCGAAAAACTCATTTCGGTGACCTTTGACCCCGTATAACTTTGTTAGCGGTCACGATATCGATGGGAACTTTTCACACGTTATTTATAACGTCAAAATGAAGGTGTATGCAAAAATCCAGCTTGGTCCTAATTTTTTAGAAATAACACATCTCTTTCGTCTAAAGTTACTGGGTTAAATGAGTAAAGTAATGAAAACATAAATAGGCTATCAACTCGTTTCCACGCCACCCAGGAGGTGGAGTTCAGCGGAGAGTTTTTTTACGTGGTATCTCTAGTAGTCCTAACCCACACTCCAAACTCACATGTACGGTTTCTGCCGTTTTGTACTATGGGATGACCCTGGTTTATCATGTTTATTATCTGCCAAATCTTGTTTGTCTTCCGTCTCCTCTAACACCCACTCCAACGAATTAAAGTCGTCATCAGCCTCGTTTGGGTCTTCGGAATCGGAATGCACTATCAAATTGGAAATGTTTTCACATGCTGTCCCGTTACAATATAGACACAGCACTAAGCATTTTAAACCTGTTTTCCGACATCCATGCGCTTCTGTATCGTCTTTTCTACATTTAAAGGATATCCATTTTAAAATGGCGTTGGGCCTGCTTCTGACGTAGCCCGAACAGCATCGTGCCCGTTCCTCCTTTTCTGCCAGTCATATCTTTTCCTCTGCCACACCACATCGCAACTTGGTGATACACTCGCAGATAATATTGCCTTGCAGCATCTTTTGTGCGTTGCAGGGACGTGAGATTAAATTTGTTCTTGGACACAGACTTCGTCAAATGCTGGTAGCGAACCGAATCCAATATGTCCTTTTCAAACGATCCGCCATACAGTGCCAATAAAAACGCTATATTAGCTGCAGCGAGAGTATCCTCATCTGCTTCGAGTTCTTTGAAGATTGCTATAGTTTCAAGCAACGAGTCGTTTGTATCCAGGAGACTGAGAAACTTCAATTTCCCTTGGTTAAAAAGGGCAGAAGTTGTGTCACAACCACTGATTGCATGTAACATCAAAATGTTCTTCGCAACAGATTCTGTGTATCTCAGCCTTCGCGTCGAATACGGCGTTTTGGCAACTTTTTCTCTCGCTGGATTTAGCAAAAAAAAATTCTCCTGATCTCCGCCTTTGCAGTTAAATGAACCAACAAATCTATTTCTTCTCCCACAACGCAAACACGCGTAAAGGATGATGACATGTTGATGGCTGTCTGAATGATGAGCACATCCGCATCTTCTGCTGCCTGGTTTGCTGTGTAATTTTGCTCTTCAAACTTCGCAATTAACATGGGGAAATTAAATTCCTTTGTTAGTATCGCTCAAAAAGAATTTTTCTTGCGAAACAGGTGGAATCATCGCTTCATCGAAAATTAAATCAGTCGATACATGTGCTCTAGCTAGAGCGTCGATATCTTTCTGTGATTTTCATATTGCAGCTAGCTGCGTTCGGTTGGATAACCGTCAAAGACTACAACTGCGTTAGGATCATAGTGCTTCTGGACATAATAATGAACGTATAACCGTTCAATAGTTATTTGCCAGATAGGAGGCCATGTTATGGTGATGAATTTCACCCTGTAAATATGCTGTCAGTCATTTACAAAAGTTAGGTTATGCCCATTTTATACAAAATGAAAATTTTATGTTAATGTACAAAACGTGGTTGCCAGATTGGTTTTGGATTTTGTGCCACTTTCATTATTGGTTAAGATAAATTTCATGAAAGACAACTTGCTGATTCTGAATACGTTTCATACTTTGTTGAGTAGGCATAATGGTATAATAAAAGTCGTTTGTTTATTGTAATTATAAATTGTATACAAACGTATGTAAATATTACAATTCATGTATTTTTTTCAGTATAAATAGATAAAGCTTTTACAAGTCACTTTAGACCCATTGCATAACAATCTATCTCCATTGTCCCTTATTCATGATTTTATTTCTCCAGTCTTCTATTCCTTTCCTTGCTATGTCTGCCATTACTGCCTCCTTCACCTATTCGTTGGTCGCCCTCTTCTTCTAGTTTCTTGCGCTCTGCCTTCCAATACTATCTTAGTCGCTCTTCCATCTGGCATTCTCCATATATGCCCAAACCATCTTAACCTTTATAGTACTTATGTATCATTTTTAGGTCGTGGACCAAAAGGTTTAATTTCAAAATTGTCCCTCCCAATAATATTTCTAATAGTTCTTTCAGATACCTAAAATAGTACAAAGCCCAAAATTAAACCAACGGTTAAGTTTTATGCATAAATACTTACGTCAAAAATGTCACTAAGCCGGGCAAAGATTTCAGTTTCACTGAGGTCTGGCTTGTCGGCTTTATAATGCCTGTAGGCCTTTGTAATTTGTAGTTTTGTGTCACCTTTAATTATTTTCGGCATATTTGCTTTAGTATTACAATTTGTTGACAGATAGGTATCCATGACGCCGATGTCCATAAATATTATGCCTAGTGGCAAAGAAAGTATGAAAGCATTGGCAACATTGCACGTTTAACCTAAAAATGTCAAATTAGACACTTTCGTGAGCCTGCTGTACATAACAGCTGATTCTGACAAAGTGTCAGAAAGAGATTCTAGGGAGTTTTAATTTTATTAAACATAAAAATAAAATTCCATGTACAGTCGTGTGCAAATAAATCTGGGACAGTGTTTTTTCACATGCAGATTCAGTTAAGAATTTGAAGAATATTTCCATGGATTTCCTCTTATCAGAGAGAGTTACGGGTTTCAGTACCTGTTAAAGTTTAATGTAACTCTTTCTGATAGCAGGAAATCCATGGAGATATTCTTCAATTCTTAACTGAATCTGCATGTGAAAAAAACACTGTCCCAGATTTATTTGCACACGAATGTACCTACTGGGAACATAACCATTGAACGGTTTATAGTTTATGCAAATTTGTCCTTTACGAATCATTGCGATACCATACCACTCGATGCAACAAACAGCCGCCGTCCAGTACATGCAAGATGCTGCTATCCGGTTGTACAGGTTGGTTTACTGGAGAAAATGCCTTAAACAATAACAATTTCGTTCCGTTTTACATGCCATCCGCGTTAAATAGCTAGGGGATAAAGAGATAGTGAATATGGGGCGAGTTCAAACTTAAAACATTTATTTAATTCCTCTTCCCTTTTTTTAGCGATATCGATTCCTTGAAATGAAAATAGGGATATTGTCAACTTTGACACTGATTTTAGCTGTTCCTAAGCAGTGCATCTTTACGCTTAAATTTTAGCGAACCAAAATTATTGTCCAGCCTTCGCCACAGCTACGGTACCAATTTTTGTACCACGTGGCAATTTAATGTTTTAACGCCAACGATGCCACTGGCATCCGGAAACGGAGTATGTTGCAACAGCTATTCTGCAATCTTTGCCACATCGTTCTGGTCACGTGTCATACGCCACCACTCATATTCAGACAACAGACAAAATGTATATATCACTGTATAAATAGTTATAAAGTAGATTAGACTACTTTAGGTAGACTACTTCGTGGTAAGTGGTTAAAAGTATTATGCAAATGCCGCTTTTACGAGGTTTCAAAAATGTTGCCCTACTGTTCGGACTTTTAACTCGGAACGTATTAGTCTGACAAAAAATTATAAGAGATTTTGTAGAAAATCGTACGACACTCATTAATGACCAACAGAAAAATTAGTTCACGAGCCGTAACCAAGACAATAAAAAAAATTCTTGGAAATTTTTTGTAGGTAGACATTACTTCTTTTTAGGCTTTGTGTCGTTACGATTTTCTTACCGAATCTGCATTCGAGCATTAATTCATATCCGGAGATTATTTTTCCTGCATTCCAACAACGACCTAATTTGCCCTCGCGTCCCGCTCGGACAAATTAATACGACGTTGTTGGAATGCACTCAAAAAATTTCCGGAAAGAATTAATGCTCTTATGAGATTATATGTGAAAATCGTACGACACTCATTAATGACCAATAGAAAAATTAGTTCACGAGCCGTAACCAAGACAACTAAAAAATTTCTTGGAAATTTTTTGTGGGTAGACATTACTTCTTTTTAGGGTTTGTGTCGTTACGATTTTCTTACCGAATCTGCATTCGAGCATTAATTCATATCCGGAAATAATTTTTCGTGCATTCCAACAACGTCCTAATTTGCCCTCGCGTCCCGCTCGGGCAAATTGATACGACGTTGTTGCAACGCACTCAAAAAATTTCCGGAAAGAATTAATGCTCTTATGAGATTATATGTGAAAATGTTATTCTCTTCAAGTTTTCATTGGAAATTGTTTTTCTAAAACCTGTAGGAACCGAGTTATATGCCAGAAACTGATTTTGTCCGCCATATGACTGGACCAACGGCGGTCGCATGAAGTCGCAAACTTAGATGCATGTTAAGGACCTCCAAGTCTGCACTCCTGCCAAGTTTCAAAACTACTCAACCTTTTACACAAAAACACTATCATTATTCGTCTAATGATTGAACTAAAAAGAAACTGTGAATTTTATCAAAAAAACCCAAAAGGCAGTTTTTGTCGAGTTTTAATTAAGAAATTGAAAAACATCAAAACGGAAAAAGATCAGTGACGTTTACGTTTTCTTATTTAATAGTGCAAAGAGGACTTCTATTTGAATTGAAAGATGGTTTTCCGACATAAAAGAATGTTCTTGGAGCCGCACGTACACACACCAAATTTTTAATTAATATTCCAACGTTTTTAAAAAAATTTAACAAAATTTAGGATTTTTTTTCTCGCAACTTTAACACCCTGTTAATTTTCTACATGTACTTAGAAAACACCCTGTATATTTGGACAATATAGAAATATTTATAAACCAAAAGCGGCTAAACGGAGAACTAGATTTTAGTCTTGCGATAAGTTAACTAGTGCTACTGAAGGTTTTTTTACGGTCATACACACATTTTTTACATTGCACAGGCATTTTTGCGCTAAGTACACACACATCTTAAACTGCAGCTAACCTAAATTTATACTTTTGTACAAAACACATTGTGGGCAAATTTCCAAAGTTAAAGGCTTTGAAATTTCAAAACAATGAGTGGGACAGTGCGCGGTATAATTGCGGCATAACGTTAGAGTGAGACAAAACAGTGTGCGAGTCTCCAACGAGACTAAAACTTTGTCCTCTATTTAGCTGCTCCTTTTTCAACCACGTACCAAATACTATAAGGGGGGGGGGGGGGGAGACTAATAATTATAAATAAGTAATAAAAGCATTGGAAATTATAAAGAGATCATGATAGAGTAAAATGTTTAATTCTTTCTCTTTATTATGTCCAATATTTTTATTGCTTATTTATCTATATACCGGGTGCTGACCTGCGCGAAGCACCATAGGGATTTGCATAGCAAATTCTGTATATTCATCCATTCATATTGTTGCTAACAGTTTTTAATTTTCTGGAACTGAAGGAATGCAAAAAAATCAAACTAGCATTTTTACAAAAATCAGTAATGCCATGGAATTATTGAAACAAGCCAATGCCAACGCAAGTGCGTGCGGAGCGACAATATGTGTTGTTTGTTTGTTTGTCATTGATGTTAGACGTTTATAATAATTCATTATTAATTATGTTTTGCTTAATGTCTCTAAGGTATCTGGACCTTGTCCATAACAAAAATGGCTATGGTGGACGTTCGTTAAGTAGTAAGCTCTTTGTTTATTGTAAAATATCCGTATCGCCAAATTCCAAACAGTACAGCCATTAATAGACTGATACATTAAGTTTAAAGCTACAGGCACGCTAATAATAATTGTAGGTGCAATAATGAGGTTAAGAGCTTACACCAAAACAAGAAAAATGACAATACATTCAATATTTTGACGGCAGTGACTGGATGATCGCCCCGCACGCACTTGCAACGCATTGGCTTGTTTCAATAATTCCATGGCATCACTGATTTTTCTAAAAATGCTAGTTTGATTTTTTGCATTCCTTTGATTCTGGAATATGAAAAATCGTTAGCAACCGTATGAATTGATGCAGTATTTTTTTCTCTACAAAAAATGTATTTACTCTTTAGCTCTAAAATAATTAGGGGAGCAAATAATTGAACATAAAAAATTTACTATGCAAATTCATATGGTGCGTCGCGCATGTGAGCACCCGGTACATAAAAATGAAAGTCCTGACTCACTCATCAACGCCCAGCCTAAACCCTTGGACCTAGAAAGTTGAAATTTTGCACAGAGGTTCCCTTTATGATGTATACAAGGAATAACAAAGCATATTTCGAAATTCAACCCCTAAAGGAGTAAAATAGGGGTTCCAATTTTGTATGAAACTTCGTACGAGTACTCCTAAAAACAAATAAGCAAACACGTATTTCGTGATTTTCAGAAAATCAACCCATTAGGAGTAAATAAGCCTAAAATTCGATATGGTTGTCGTTATTAAGGTTTTTTGGGACGTTGATTGCGAAAATGGCATTTTAAATTTGGTAGACAGATTTCTCATAGAGAGTAGGCATCCGCCAAGAAAGGATTTTTGAAAATTCAACCCCTAAAGGGGTAAAAGAGGGGTTGGAATTTTGTAAGATCAAATTTTGAACTAAGTCATTCAAAGTTTTTGGAAATTTGTCCCCTGAAGGTGAAAATAGAAGATTACGGGACGGGACGGGATGGAACGGGACGGGAAGGGACGGGACTGGACTGGACTGGACGGGATGGGACGGGACGGGACGGAAAGGGACGGGATGGGAAGGTAAGGAATGGGAGGGGGGCGGAGTCGGGGAAAGGGACAAGGTCGGGGAAAGAGACGGGGACGGGGAAAGGGATGGGGACGGGATGGAATGGGATGTGATGACAGAAAATAATTAGTCATTATTTAATACACAAATAGTTAGTAATTTATAATGATTTGCCTCTATTTATGATTTCTATCCAAAGCTAGCAATATATGGCTCTCAATCGAAGTAAACATTGGCCATTTCATTTGACATCATATGCGGTCCATTGTCTACTGCGTGTTACCTGTCATTTACGTGCATTTCTTACTGCGTTTCAAAATATTGGTGCACTACGCAATGGTCAACAATGCCAACACGCGTGTGGGAATGTTTACCTTGCTTGTTCGTTATAGTACAGTAAAATTGTCGGAAAATACCCAGTGGTATAGGGCCATTAGACAAGTGTAAAACCAAAAAGCCGTGTCCCCACCCCCTGCCAAACAGCTGCCATCTTGAAAACAATTAAAGTTGTTTTTTCTCGCGATCCATTGGTCGCACAGAAAAGTTATTGAACAAAAAATGTTGGAAATAAAATTCTGCACATTTTTGGTCAGTGCCGCGATACCGAGAAGTTGGCATTTCAAACGGTAGTGGGCGACAAACTTACCAAAAATCGGTTTCCACCATTCTAGCTCTGTGGGGGTGGGTTTTTATAAAAATTGCGAATGTGAAAGTTGTATTGCTTAAAAAAAAGTGCACGAATTTCTTTTAATAATGTGATTGATTTAAATAGTCTCAGAGTGACAGCCCTTCAAAGTCCGCGCGGCGTGGGAAATGTATATTCTGGACCAGCAAAGCAACCCTTTCTCTTTTGCAAGGTAAAATCGTCACGTCACTCCAGTGAATAGGTTTTCTGAAATTCCATACATTTTTGATCATTGTCGCGATACAGAAAAATTGGTATAGGTAAAAAAATGAAAACTATGGGAAAGGAATATACGAAACCTGAATCATATCATTTAGCCCAGATCAGTAAAGCTCTTAAATTTACTGGTGTAATATTTGGAGTTCGTCCCAAATTTGGGTTTTCTGCTATGAATTCCGTTGTTTTATAGTTTCGCAATATAATACGATTGCAATTTTGTAAATTTTGGTACATGAATGACCAAACTTCAACAAATTGATAATAACTTTACCATATACCATTTTTGCAAAAAGAATATAAACACCCGACTGTCTATATGTTATTAAACAACAAACAGCTTGTTTCACTTCAACCAAAACATGCTAAGGTGAACGAAATGATATTTTGATCATATGGGTCAAATTAAATGAAGCGGTAATTTATTTTGAAGTTAGTGTTTCCCGACTATTTTTTGAAATTTGTTATTGCTAAAGCTGTTATAATAGTGCTAAACACTTCTAAAATTATTATGTACTAAAAATATTGACCAAAATATTTTCTTTTGTGGGTACAAAATAAAGATACTTGAAGAATCTTAACTGGGCCAAATAATGTGATTCTGGGCTCGTATATTGAAAGTAACTTATTTTTGCATAAACCTTAAGATATATTGTAGTTTATTCAGACACGTTTTCTTTATTTTTTTGGGCTCTTCCTTCGTCTTGGTTCGGAGCCTCGGACACAACCGAGTCATTATCGACTATGGTAGGAGTGTTGCTTGAACTTTTATTGAAAAAAATCCGTGAATACGATTGCAAGTGCTGTTTTTTGATTGTATCTGATATTTTTTATTAAAAATGGATAATAGTATGAGCGATAATGGTTTTCATCATGTTAACCAAATGGCAAAAATGGCATCTCGTTAGGTATAATAACTGCGGGGTATAAATAAATTACTTCTGTAGGGCAGTAAGTACATTATTATGGCAATTTCCTACATCCCTCAAATCTGACAGTGTAAGGATCATTTGCAAAGAAAGTAGTAAAAAATTTTTTGCATAGTCATCACGAAAATCGTCTTTTTTAAACGAAAAATCGTGAAGAAAGTATCACTTTTTTAACGAAAATTTGTTAAAAAAGGTACACTTTTTTAACTATTTTATTGAAATTGCGCATTGTCAATTTGCCCGTTGTAAATTCCGAAATCTCTTTCGACTAAATTTCGAATTACAAGAGATCACTATGCAAAACAAACTACGTGTACTACACGTTTTAGAAGTATGATATTTCAAAACTAGTTGTACAAATATAGCATATTGTGCCACAACTCACAAGGGCAGAAAACGAGCATTAGCAGCCCGCGGGTATTAGCTGCATGAGCGAGCGAAGCGAAAGTGGAAGCTGAGGAACATTAAACGGCTTACCAGAATTATAGATTTAACACCGATGGAATATTGAATTTTGTATGGACTTATCTTAAAATAAAGGTGTAATTCTCTGACTTGAATTCTTTGTTTTAAGTGATTCGAATTCCTTGGAATTTCACTGTAAACCACTGATTTGAGATAACCCCATAACGAGAAATCCATGGGTTTTAAATCTAAGTAACTGCACCCCTCACCCGTTTTTCCTAGGAATATGGCTAGAACGACTTGGAAAGGTTTGATCTAACACATATGGCAAATATCTTAAAAACTTATTTGATCTAATATAATGACATTTTGTTGTTGTTTTCAACGACAAAATGATGCATATATTCACATTAGTTGCAATATGAGATTTCATATTGACACTAGTGCTAATATGAAAATTCAGAACAACTTTCTAGATTCAAGTAAATTTATATACTATAAAATGTAATATGACTCAAAATTACAGAAAATATTGCATGCAACACGTTGCAAAATTAGTATTTTTCACACACGACTTGTTGTGAAAAAAAACACTTTTATTTTGCAACTTCATATATAAATACCTATTTTTTTACCCAACCGCAAAATAGTGTTTGACATCGACAGACACACCATATTTTAAATGAAAGAGGCTTTATTTGATTCTGGTCAAGTATATTCCAGATTTCGGGTTCATGTGCAGAATTGATGCAGGCCTTGCTGTGGTATCAATATCCCCTTTAAGATAATTTCAAATTATTGGAGTAGCATATGGCTTTATGCGAGCCGTCAAAAAAATTCTACCGTAGACTATGGCCTCCCTGTGCCTTTCTACCATTTGAGACACCATTGTATGAGAAAAATCAAATATCGACACATTTCGTATGGTAACTTCATCGTTTATTTGGATGATCTCGGTGCTTTTCCAAATGCAATTTGCAATAATTAATTTATTTTCTCGGTCTGCTTCTACGTTTAACGAATAGCGCTAAATGAGCCCTAAATTTGAAAAGAACATTGGGATTGGTAGGTCGGCTGTACGTAGCTTAGTTTTCTTTAAACTTAAACAATATCCCCAGTCTTTACGCAATCATTACCGTTTTAGTAATTTTGTTACTTAATCTTTTAATTAAATGCAGTTAAATTCTGAACCCTTGATTTGTGGAAAGGATGCAGTCCTTCACCTACCCATAGCCATTTTATTTTATCACTTGAATTTTACTTTTCATCGGTCTTGGGTGTAGTCATGTTTCGCTGCAGATAGTAATTAATGGAATTGAAAACGGTAACTTTTATAGTCTCGTACAAGAAAACTAAATAGCGGAGAAGAATTATCTCGTCAGCTTTATAATCAGAATATACAAAAGAACATTATTACTTGAAGCATTATTGATCATTCTGGGACACCCTGTATGCGTTAATACTCGTACTTATAGTGACATACATTAATCAATATTATTTATTTTGATATGTGTTTAGGAATAAATCTTGATATCAGTAATACATAAAAAGGGTTAATTTTCAACATCTCTAGCAAGAAATTATACAGTTCTTTCACTTTCGCACCACAAAATTGGCTTGGTGTTTTGTATAGCACCGCTATTTATAAATTAACTATATAAAAGAAATTGCATTTGCCGAAATCTTGCACTTGGGATCGGCATACTTAACATACCTACTGTTGGTAGATCCAACATAAATCTTTATTTTGCGGAAAAATTGAAAAGGCCGGGGTTGAAATCTAAACTGCACGTGGCAAACAAAAGTTTAAAATGAAAGGAAAACAATATTGGCAGCTTCATCTCTTCTTGGTCCACAGATAAATCGAGTCGACAGTAGAAACTCGAGAACGAGCGCTCTCCCTCCGTATTCGCAGCACGTAACAGCTTGTAAAATTTTGCATTGTGAGGGTGAAATGCCTAGGAGAAAGAATAGAACAAGCGTTTGTAATGAAGATCCTGGCATTATAAACAGCATAAGTAATAAACACTCGCGCGTGTAAACACAACAGCAGAAAGACAATGCTTCTTCGACCTTACTAAAATACTCCTCATATAAGTTCTTTCTGCTTAGTACACATTTTTAATACGAATTAGGAAGCCTAAATTTGTAAAAGTGTTAAAAAAGCGCGTCATTCTAAGATAAAAATAAAAGGGAATAATTTAAATTAGCACCAAAATAATTTTTCACACCAACTTCTTTGTGACAAATTTAATTATTGGCTAGCAAAATTTTAATTTGGCACAAAAAATAAGAAATGAGCACCAGAATCCCATTTTCGGAAATATCTTTGCCGACCACCAAACACATTTTTTAAACAACTTACTTTTATCGCTTGAAATATTAAGTAACTGCCAAAATTAGTAAAAGAGCACCGGAAAACAGAAATGAGCACTAGAAATAATAATCGATCTCCAAAAATAATTTTTGACATCCAATATTATTGAATTAGTTTTTAAGAAAAAGTCAAAAAACAAAATCACTATCATTATTAATATCTATTTATTCAATAAATAATACAAAATACATGCAGGTGGTCAAACGATAACTGGTGATAGGAGAGGTACTTTGAGTAAAACAGTTGATATAGAGATAATAGAGGGTATTTCATAACGTAGGGAGGAGCCTGAAATGGTAGCTGAAGGCAACCAAAATGAAGTTATTTTCTTCATAAACTTCTAACCAAAACCCAACACCAGAGATTTACAGCAAGTTACAGTTGAATAAATTAACGAGCATTCTTTACAGAGTGTAGTAAGTAGTAATTTACATTTTGTTACAATGTTGAGTTAAAAAAGTATAAAAAATAAATAACAAAAAAATTTCGCCAATTTAAATGTACTTTTTAAATTATTAAAAATTGATGTTCACTGATGGAGAACCTCTAACTATTTAATAATAACTACAAAAATAGCAGTAAAAATTCATTTAATGGCCAAAATTAAGATAACCAGCTTTTACGTGTTTAATTCGACTTAAATGGCTAACTACAGTATCCGAGAATATGTAGATATGATTGTTACGTATGGAGCTGCTGAAGAAAACGCTGCATGTGCAAGACGTATTTATGTATTTTGAAAGATTTCCAAATTGTCAAACGCCTTCCGAAAATACTTTTCTTGGAGTAGTCCAACGCGGAGGAGAGACTGGAAATTTACAACTTAAGAAAGGTGGCGGCAGATCAAATCAACATGGAGTAAATATGGAGGAAGAATTTTTAGAAATGGTTGATGCTGATCCAACTACAAGTACACGCCAAATTTCTCACCAAGTTGAAGTTTCTCCATTCTTTGTTTGGCGTACATTGAGCAGCAATTATTTTTACCCCTATCATCTGCAGGTGCAAGGTGCAAGGACCGACTCCTACAGATTATTTGCTGTGGCAGGTTTTACGAATGGCTGCTAAATAGCAGAAAGCAGAATTTCCAGTACACGTACGGGTGATGGATGAATGCTGTCTTACATAGAACGGTGTTCTCAACTTCCACAATTCTTACAGATGGGCTGATCAAAATCCGCAAGCGATTCGCCAGACCAGCTTTCAGCAGCGTTTTAGTTTGAATCTGTGGGCTGGTATTTTGAATAACACCTTAATATGCCCTTACGAATTACCAGTACACCACACTGGCCGTTTTTATTTGCAGTTTTCTCAAGAAGTTCTGCCAGAGCTTCTCGAAGATGTTGCTTTGGATGTGCACCGCACCATGTGGTTTATGCATGACGGCTGTCCTTTACATTTTAGTCCTGCTGTACGCGATTACCTAGACGACCTTGGTCGGAGTGTTTTCATTTCATGGTCCCCTCGTAGTCCAGATCTCAACTCAGTAGACTTTGTCTTATGGAGTTTTATGAAAGAATTGGTATATGCCACCGAAGTTAATACAATCGACGAATTGCGCCGTCGCATCAACGCTGCAATAGAGCAGTTACGTCAACAATTTCCGGATAACTGGATTGGTCGAGCGCAAATGTGTGTTGAAATGCAGGGTCAGCATTTCAAACACCTAATAGAAATGTTTTTGTTATGGGAATTGTTTGTAGCTTATTTAATAACAAAATTTTAATTTATAAAGTAACGTTTTCTATATTTAAAAAGGTATCTTATGTTTACTGTGTGTTTTCAAGGGTAATACCACAAAAGGTGAAAATTCTCTTAAAATATTTTTCCTTGAGTGGTATTTGGAAAGATTATTCAACAATATGGGTAGATGACTTTTACCGTGGTCGACAGCAGACATTTTTAACGTTTTACACTATTAATTCAATACTGGAGGTTCCAACACAATTATTATGAGTTTTAAAACGACGCTGATTTGCAATCTTTGACTTTGACGTTTTGGTGAAATGTTAGTCAAAGGCTACTCACTAAATTGAAATCATTGAAACCAATCGGGCTCGCGTGAAAACACTGTGACATTAGGTGTTTTCAATGACAGTCAATTTTGATTGGCCATTTCTGACAAATCGAACAATTTTTATTGGTTCGTTCATTATAGTGTTGAATAATCTGTATAATTTAAAATTAAACTACCTTAAGAGCAAATTATCAGATGTTGTAAGAAATATGTGTCTACGGAAACAAAAACGCAATGCTTTCCTTTCTAATTTTTTCTCATTAATACCAGCGGTACTCAATAAGTGGGCATTCGTTTACAAGAAATTTAAACTGCTGTTATTTATATGTTATTGGGTTTTGGCAACGTTTATTAAGAACATAACTTTATTTTGGTCCCCTCATCTCTTTCAGTCTCCTCCGTACCACAGAATAATAATAACCAGAAGGATATCTTCCACACAACCGCATTGATGTCGACGCCGACAACGGGTGACCTCGAACCTTTGTATTCCATGGGCTCTCCCCAAAGCCGCTACCTACACTGGCCGTTTCAGGGTAGAATTTCAGGGTAGAAACGTCTCAAGGCTATGAGGGGCCGGCGGTCAGGTAATACGAGATATCCTTCTGGTTATTATTATTCTGTGTCCGTACGTTATGAAACACCCTATATATTCGATCTGACTTTTTCTGATCTACAGCAATTTTAAACTTTTCTATACAGAAGTAAAACATTTACTCTGAGCTATTATTGTAGAATTATCACGTTACCTAGAAAACCAGCTACGACTAGTATCAGAAAGTACTTAATAAATCTGCAGTTTGACAGATACGATAATTAGATGCTTCTAGTTAGTAGTACATAATATAAGAACAATGGAAGACTTTAGTTCGGATGAGTATGCAGATACAGTGTATGTGTATGGCTATTATTATTGTAGTGGTAACATTCGACGTACCTGCATTTTTATTTCCTACTTTTTGCGTTTTTTCAAAGCTAAGCGACAGTATTAATTGAACCGTACTTAATCTAAACCTTTTTTGTCCAAATGTCTTGCTTTATTGCACGTCTTCCAGTAGCATCCATACTAGTGGCTTACGGAAAAAATGTATAATCGCTATAGCTCATAAACAAAAGCGGATCGGACATATGTAAAAAATTATGTACTTTTTTGGTTTAAGGCGACCCCCATCCCCAATCGCTGGTTGCCGTTTATCACACATGTTATAAATTACCCTGTATACCTTTACTACGTGTATTTACTAATAAGAATAGGGGAGGCTGGTGCTA
The DNA here is from genome assembly GCA_940337035.1 of Agriotes lineatus. Lineage (NCBI taxonomy): Eukaryota > Metazoa > Arthropoda > Insecta > Coleoptera > Elateridae > Agriotes > Agriotes lineatus. The sequence goes on along the minus strand of OW679195.1, from coordinate 151,616,176 downwards.
GCTCTGTTTCACAAGTACACTCCGCGGAAAAAAATAAAAAATCTTAAACGCCAGAAATTTAATCTTTTATTTAAAAAAAACATAGAATTGTTTTCCATATAACATAAGTTACTAAACCACTACTTATTAAGAAAATTCATTGTTTCAAAAATAATAGTAAATAAAACAACTGTGAATGCAATAAATATTTTTATAATAATATCGCGCGTTTAAATTCGCAACATGCCATGATCAAATTGAAGTTTGCCAAAACTTGATACAAATGAACTACTATAATTGAGAGAGAACTAAATTACTTCTTGACATTGAACTATTTTCCTAAAAATATACAAAACACTTAATAAAGACAATTTATATGTGTTATGATAAATACACTCGTTGTTGTTGTGTAATTGCCATCTTATTTTCATTTTTGCTTACAAGTAAATGCAGTGTAAACCTTTGCATGTCACAGTGAGAAATGTTTTCATAAACAAAATGCAATCCGACATTCACTTTCAGACTTAAGTTAAGACATGACTTTTATAGATTTATTTATATTGTGACTGTGCAAATTAATGACAATTTTTTTAAAAAATTTTTATGATTTTCTTTACTTGAATTAGTTTTGCATTACTGCAAAGAGGAAAAACGGGCTTTTCAATAATACATGTATATGCCGTTTAATGTAATCACAAACACTGCGCTCAAATATGTGGAAACTGAAACGGAATTGGCAACAACAGAAACTAGTCAGGAATATTTTATATTGCTTTAGCAGGCATTTCTTAAATCAACATTTTTTGAAAATGTTCACAAATGAATAAATTATGATTATGAATGAATTAATGAAATATGAAATTTGGAATTGTCACTGTCGACTATTTTTGCGGTGGTATCACGAATGTTCATTGCATTTCGATAGAATAACGACAAGTGCGCCAGCACAATATCTTCATGTTTCAGGGTCCCTAGATGATGAAAAACAGTTTTTCTCAATTCCGTCAGTCTGCCTGTCTGTTTGCCTGTTGCCGGTATTACTCAAAAACTATTTCTTGGAGAAGGGGGATATTTTGCATGGGGCTTATATGCCCTTCTTACATGAAACCGATAACATTTCGATAAAATATATACAGGGTAAGCACCTTAAAAATAAAAATTCTGCTCGTTTTTGCTGTAACTCAAGAACTATTACTTAAATGAAAGTAATATTGTGCACATAGCTCAGGTTTTCACCCTTGACAAAAAGGATATATTTTGGACCCAACGTATACAGGGTAAGCACCTTAAAATACAAAAATTTTATTTATTTTTGCTTTATCCAAGAAATTGATAAAAGTAATAATTTGCACATAGCTCAGCCTTTGCCCTTAACAAAAATGGAATCCAGCAGATACAGGGTAAATTAAAAAAGTACAAAGGGGAAATAAAATAAGTGCGTTACGTTTAACGCAGCCGCGTCCTACAGAGGTGAGGGGTCTGGAGTAATAGCATACGATGAACGGGCGGACTGATCGCGGGCTACTGCCAAACGTTGAAATCGCATTCCCAGGCTCGTACGCGAGCGCTACAGTTCGAATCCCATCACTGGTAATGTCTTTTTTATTTGAAAATAGATATAATTCACATTACCGAGCGTTTATTTTTGTTGTTTCAGTATTATTACGAGCTTGAAAATATTTTTACTCCTATTTTCCTTTGATTTTTAAAATTGTTTAGTGTTACAACGTCCACTTGCTAGGGAAGTTCTGAGTAAAGCTTTTTACAGATTTCTCAAATTAGTTATCAGCAAATCTAGCAACAATCAACAAGCCATAGAATTCCTACAGTAATAGAAAACGAAAACTATTTTTTTCTAATAAAAACTACAGTGGTTTAAAATAGTAAGATATTATACAACTAGTTGAAAATAACATATTATACTAGAATTTTCGAGTATCGAGGTAGACTATACCATGAAAAAATAAAATAAGTAAAGTAAAAAAAGTAAACAGAGAACCCATAAATTTAATAATTTTGTGGTTACTTATAAACTTTTTAATTAATTTATTTGGTTTTAATATTGTTTTAGTATACCTGTCACATTTTTAGACAAGGCTATGCGATGTCAATAACTGCAATTGTACAAAGGTTGTCGGTTATACAAAGGTTTGTATAATGGATATCGCTATAGTTACTGAAATAACTGTTGTAATAGCCCATTCTGTATATGCATATTTTAAAATTAGAATTATTTCCTACCTTTTATATTACTTATAGTTTCAAGAACGGTACCTACCTTTTGTTCATGTTTGTATATTTTGTCCGCATTATTAGAACCTTGCAGAGAGGCGGCTAATGCGCGCAACTGATCTGTTATGTTGGTTGCCTATAATAAAGGGTGATTTATTTTCATAGCTGCTCTATCTGTTTTAATGTTTAAGTTTCTTACATGATTTCTTCATTATTGCAGTACTATCGCTTATTCAATACGTTGCTATTGACGTATTCAATTATTAACCTTGTCTTTTCTATACAATTCATGATTAATTTATTTGAACTTCGGGCAAAGCCAGGTGAGTAGCCAAACTGGTGCTGCAATTTTGCCAATTTTTCCATATTATAATATTAATGTAGTGTTAGCAAAGAGTTCAATCCTAAATAACTAAAATAGTATTCTAAAATGTATAGTTTCAGAACTGACTACGTGATTAGGCAAACGCAGTTGGAAAATTTAAACAACCTAAATCTCCGTCAATAAAACGATATTGTTATGCCTAGTTTATAAAGCACTTTTGTAAGGGCCATATCAAATATGTTTTGTCGTGGTTTTCCCATTTTTACTAAATAAAGTGGACGCTAGAAATGGAAATGCACGGGTAAATTACATTTTAAATAAATACAATAATGTATTCTTTCACATTTGAGAAAAGCTTATTGATTGAAAGGTTTGTAATGTACTTAGCAAAAAACTAAGCATTATATTTGGATTAACTGAGGTGATATTTATGCGTGAATCCTGAAAGATTTGTTCTTGCAAAACTTATTTATTTTATATATACGCAGGGTTATCCAATTTCGAGGTTCACCATTAGAATTTCAAAAACCGTAAGAAATACGAAGATGGTTAAGTTAGGGCAAAATAATCCACTATTCAAACTATCCTAATTTTCAATTTATATCAAAAAACTGTTTTCGTTTCAACGTCGATTATTGCGTTAGGTGGCACTGCTTTGGCATGATTAGACCACTTTGTAATAAATAATTCAACTATCGTTTTCGATTTTCGAGGTATTGGTACCGACTTCTTAAATTAAACATACCTACGTTAAGATTGATTATGACACTACAGAAAAGTTGAAAGTTGTTCGTTATATGACCTAAATTTCCTAGGAAATGATTTGCCTGGGCTTTGAAAGTAGCATTATTTTAACACAAGCGAATCAAGTACTTTATGTATGATGGGCCCAACCCTATCCTGACGGAGACGTTTAGGGATTATCATGTGTTTGTCTATTTAGATAATGTTGTTTGCTGAATATAGATTTAAAGCAAGCAAAGTCAATATTAGCCCTCTTTTAATTTTTCATGGTTTACCTGCGTTCTGTATTTGATAAAGCTGTAACAATTTCATTTTCTGCAATATATATTTTTCAACGAATTACAGCGCCAATGGAACAAGAAGGTCTGGGGATTTTGTCAGTGGAAATATAGCAGTCTACATGAGTTATTGTTTCAATTTATCTTTAGCAGGAGAACACCGCAAACAATTATGGATTAAAAATGGGAGAAGTCACGTTAACTCATCATTACAGAGACTACCGTTTAAAGTCTCATTTAGATTTTATTATTGACCTCCTTCACTCTAACTTTGAGTTTAAAACTGCATGCAATGTGCGCCTATCACAATCTTAACGTATATTAAACTTTGGAATACTGCAATCAAAATTTTAGTTTACTACGAACGTTTTATAGATGTAAGCACATTATAATTCTCAAAATGCTTTACTTTAAATGAATCACCTAAATTAATATTTTCTATATTCTTAAGCATAAGATTTGCAATTTTTGTGGCTTGTACGAATTTCTAAAGGGATCTATGCAACATATTTGGATTATTTCCAACTCTGTATGCCAACCTACTATGATTGATTAAATATGCGAATTTTCCAAAACTTACCATAACGACCAAGACAGACGGAATTTGATTTAAAAATCTTTTTTAGAAACCTCAAAAACCACCAGATGCGAATTTTACGGCAAAAATCAAGCAATAATAATTGAAATATGGTCGAAACCTACAATAACGTAAAACCAAAATTTTATAATTTTGTTGGTACTTATAAAAACAAAAAAATTTCTTCAATTTTGGAAGCTTAAAAACCCATTAGGTTTTTATATGGGTTTGCGTTTTTACTACTTTCAAAAATTGTAGAAAAACGAAATCATTATTAGTTATACTCTCATAATAAAATAATTAAGCAACAACAAAAATAAAAGATAGTTTGGTATTAGGATCGTGTTTGTAGTGTTGTGACTGGATTTAGCTGCATATATGTACTTCTTTTAGTTTTTAAAAAGTGACATTTGAACTTTGATAGTTTTTTGTAATAAATTCTCATAGTTATATTTAAAAAAAATACAGCATAGTTTCGTCTTTGAAAAATTTTGGACATGGCGAAGATTTTAAAGTCAAATTTTCTTTTTTTCAATACATGTCTAATTTGTAAAGAATTTGATTTTTTGTAGAATTTTTGAAAGAGAAATCAGCTTAGTAAAAACAAAAAATCACTCAGGAATCCGGCAAATTTCTTGAAAAAATGAAGAGAATTTTTGTTTTATTCCAAAGGAATTTAGAATTTATGTTTTACGTCATTTTACGATCACATTGCAATTATTATTGCTTCTAAAACATTTTGTAAAAAAGTCGTGAGTGAGAATGTTTGAAGAGCTAAAAAAATTTTGAAACAAAATTTAGACTATCTTGATCGCTACAAGTTTCGTAAAATTTGCGTTTTAATCAATCATAGTAGGTGGAATGAAGAGGTGGAAATTATACAAATAGGCTTCCAAATGGGCTTTACCCTTAGAAGCATACATAAGCCACAAAATCATTACGATTAAAAATAGAAAAGATACATAGGTGTCTTCATTTCAAGTGAAACACACTGTATGTGTACAGGTTAATTCACAATCGAGGCACCCCATTTGCATCTAAGATGTACAAAATCGATTAAATCGAAGCAAAGTTGCAGAATTGGATGTTAATAATTTAAAAAATTCGGTCTAGCCGACATAATTCTTGATTTATCGGGTGTCCAATTACATTTATTAGCCTAACTTAAATAACGTAATGCGAAAACCACAATTTTCCAGTATTTATAATATCGGCGCTGTTGCAAAATCTGGCAACAGGCAAGTTCTGGGAATGCGATAGATGGTTAACTATGTATACTTCAAAACCAGTTTTCACCATGGCGGATACCTCAACGTGAGACTTGTGGACTGAAGCGTTATATTGATGGAACAAAATATAGTATGATCAAAAATTAATCTCATCTAGTATGGCTGTGGAAGTGCAAACCAACGCCTTTAAAATTGGCATACATACTTATATTTAATTCAAACTGTCAAATTTTATTATTAAATATTATTTTTATCCATCTTATTACTGTTCAAACTTTTGTTTCACCATCGATTTAGCAAAAAGTGTAAAATGAACTGAAATTGTGTAAATACAACAGTGCATGTAATTAGGTTACAAGAACTAGTTTGAAGTGTGCCAGTTAAGTGTTTGTAAACAAAGACTCAGCAGTTTTATCAACGCACTAGGTCATATTACAAATTACTACAGCGAGCATTTCGACAAGGTTTGCATTACCTGAAGTGTAGTAGGTCGAATTGCAAACAATGTATACAATTACGCTATATTAAGTGCATACGATCGCGTTTTTTAATAGTAGATTAAAAAATACGACACACATGAATTCTATATAAGCTTCTGTATTATTAATTGAAATCAATATACTTTAAACAATGAAAGTGTATTCATTTGTAACGATAGGCGAAGGCGAAAATTGTCTGTAAAGGCTAGGCCTGGCCAGCACCCGTTACATCTTATAGCAACCAACAAATTCTATCTCCTGTCAAGAAATAACCTGGTTCTACAATACTATAAAATTCTAAGTTTCAAACTGGAACTTGGGAAATTAACATTACAATATTATATTGAAATAAATGAATTTGTACGTAAAGGTAATGTAATTGTCCAACAAATATGCTTGCGCCGGTCGAATAGACACTTCATCTTAAATCTAACCTAAAAATAAAATATATTGGAGCCAGTTTTAAAGGCAGCAATTTGTTCTTTCATAGCCATACTGAGATTAATTTTTGATCATACTTTACCTTTATTTTATTTTATTTTGGTACTCCGCCAACAGCCGTTAGGCCAATTACAAGCGTCGCTGTACAATTTGGCTACTTTGTCCCGATAGGTCTGCTTCCCGAAATTTAGTAACCACTTTAGTGTAATAATTCTCTGTAATTCTGGTCCGTTTTTGCAGAAAATCGATTAACAAAATTTTTTGGGTACCCCAAAAAGCAGACATTAAAATATATCCACCGAAAGTTAAACTTTGAATCATAATGATGAATCCAAGATTTGTCCATTTGTCACGAATAATAGCTATTTATATATCTAGGGAGCAAAGGTATTCGTGTCCTCCCGCGTGAAAGCGGAGGGTATTAAATACACAAGGGAGAAAATGAACCTTTGTTCCAGTGATATATATAATATTTTTTCTTCGAAAGCATGTTCTATTGCGCGAAATTTCAAAAATTTTGCTTTAGGAAATCATTACAGTGACTCTAGATTTATGTAGTGACATTTTGTCTAATTTCCAAATCAGCATAACGTTGTAAAGCTTTGGTGTGGTGTCCATGGTGACATAAACACAAATGCGGGAGCAAAAAAATATTGGCTTCCGCCGGGAGTCAATAAAAATTGGCTCCCGCTGGTTGGAAATTGACAGTTTTGTTTCTTAAAACTAGGGCGCAAAAGCCGACTTTCTATAGAGTGAGTAGAAAAAATAGATTTATTACTTAAATCTTACCTCGGTAAGAGACCCGTTAGCTATTTATCAAGATATCGGTGGAGTGTTACAGGTTCAACTAAAGGACCAAGTTTATAATACTGACAATTAATTACTGGACGCCAGGCTCTTTAAAACATATTTAACTTTCAAATACCAGGACAGAGCCCCTCAAAGTATTAGGTAACACAATGAGTAATAATAACAAAATGAAATCTCAATAATTTAACCCATTAGTTCCCAAGGTGAGAAAATAAAACTAATTTGATGTTTTTACTGCATTTTGTAACTAAACATACACTAAAATAACTGCTTATCAAGTTAAAAAAATTACATGTTGTTACTTTTCTTACAACAAAATAGTTCAAAGCAGTTCGTGTGAAGATGCACTTGACACTTCGCACACATGTATATAGTGTTGATTTTGCATTGTCTACATCTTCTTCTTGCTTTATTTTCTTCCGCTACTATCACGTGACCGACATTATCAAGTCGAATTTCCATGGGTAATCCGCTTTTAGATGGTCGGCCATAATTTGGTCGTAAAGGAAAGTTTACTTGGTCACTTGGCCCCGCTAGATCTTCGCCTTGAATGTCATCTTCGATGGCTGGTTCATCCATTTTCATAAGAGTGACTGCTATATAAGACTTAAATTCTAACTGTGACATTTTTGAGCTGTTTGCCAAATTGTATATTTTCCAGGAATTTACAAAGAGGGACCACCACCATTTTTTCCCTTTTACGTTGATTCTGTACTTACATATTCCGTTGTCATGCAAATCAACACCTCCCATATGCTGATTATACTCGGCTATAATTTTTAGCTGAGGAATTCAAACGCTCTTTTTTTCTTTCGTGTTGTACCTTTTTGCGGCTACTAGAGGTTCAATGGTACAGTTATTGGTCGCAACTGTTACCACAGAATTGTCATTCCATCTAACTAACAAAATTTGTTGTTCATTGTCAAAAGAAAAATCATAAGAACCACGATCTTTTTTCTTTATAATTTTCACAGTTTCCGTTGTGCTATTACCCGCACGGTTTTCACAAATTGTCCCAGTAGCGTAAAAACCCTTTTCTTTCAGCAAACAGAATAACTTATAAGACCAGAAGAAGTTGTCAAAAAATATGCGATAAACAGATGGCTGCTGAACAACTGCCAATAGTTCCAATACAACGTTTTCTCCCAGTCCCAATTCGTTTTCATAAGTGCTTGTGTTGCCAGGATAAGGTATGAATTTGTACAAGTAACCATTGGAGCTACATAAACACCATAGTTTGAAGCCAAACCTAATTGGTTTCCCCTTGATGTACATTTTACAACTATGTGGTCCAAAATATAGCACCATTTCCTCGTCGATAGACAGATTATGAGAGAATACGATAAACTGCATGTTCTTTTCATTTATCAAATCAAAAAGAGGTCTTAGTTTTGAAAATCTGTCGCTTTTATTAAGTTGGTCGTTATCTGATAAATGTATGTTTTGCTTTATGGAATCGAATCTGTTTCTACTCATACAGTTTTTTAACTAACATCACTCCTTTGTCCTCATCTTTCGACCTATACAGTTTTGTAGCTGGTAACGTATGATCATAGCCAGCTTCATCTGTTTCCGCTAATCTCAGCGGGTATGAATGAAGCTGGCCATGGTAGGATACCCCGAAAAAATTAGTATGCCAAAAAATCGCTTTAGGCTAGTTTTGTCTATTTCAAAAGAATGCCGATTATTATTGTGAGCATATTTTTTTGTATAAGAAATTATTTTTTCCCAAACATAGTCACTGAAGTATGTACAGTCGTGTGCAAATAAATCTGGGACAGTGTTTTTTTCACATGCAGATTCAGTTAAGAATTTGAAGAATATTTCCATGGATTTCCTCTTATCAGAGAGAGTTACGGGTTTCAGTACCTGTTAAAGTTTAATGTAACTCTTTCTGATAGCAGGAAATCCATGGAGATATTCTTCAATTCTTAACTGAATCTGCATGTGAAAAAAAACACTGTCCCAGATTTATTTGCACACGACTGTACAATGAAAAAACTTCGAAAAAGGTTTTAACGCCAATTCTATTTTCAATTTGGTCCAAATTATTTTTCTCTTCATTTTGTGGTTCTGTTATATATTATATATTATTATAATGGGTTCTCTTTTCTCCACTTCGGAAGAGTTTTCTTTGACTTATTTTTTATAGTTTTTTTACATAACTTTGCTTTTTTCGAACTTGATAGTAAAGATTAATTACCTAAGTCTTCAGAAGTATCAGGTAAACTTGCATGTATTTCATAGATCCCTGCGACATCTGGTAAATCTCTCCCGTTCTCACATATGGCGTCATCAAGCACTTCTTCGTCTGTAAGTTCGTCTGCAGGCCGCGGAATGTACAAGGCATCAACGGTATCAGTCTGCAATAAATCTTCATCCTCCTACAATATAAACAAGAGCTCTTTTGTTTTCCCAATACATCGCTATAACAAAACAAATTATTTTAGAAATACCAAATAAATAAAATAATACAAACTTTATAAATAAATTGTGTAATTTACTTACTTCAGATCAATATTTTCCAAAACTGCACTTCGCTAATCAACACTGATCGTTTATAACTAAAATTTATAACTAATCCTTATTACCATTCACTATGAATAATCACACAAAACTGACCTACTTGTGCTACCCGTCCGTCGAAAGATGACCGCGCGACACTGGCGCCTTCTTACTGAGAATCCCAACGTTGCGTAGACGCAACAATAATAAAACAGGTCAGGTATGCAAAAACTATAAACACTTTGTCAAATATCATATTACGTCTCCTTTACTACAGGTCAGGTCAATCTAAATGGATAATTTGGAGAATCACATTGTATTCTGCGTCGGAAAATTAGATCGACGAAAATATAGTAGAGGAAATCCCAAATTTCGGCAGAGTTAATAAATTTGCAAAAAATAAACTTTTTGATTATATTGACGTATTTCATAAAAAACGTAATCCTTGATCTGTTGGGAATACATTTTAGCAGCAAAAAAGTCATTTTATTCAATGACATAATTAGCAAAAATTGTTTTTCTAAATGTTTCGTATAGTACGCAACGTTGGGGACTAATGAGTTGTAGAATGTCAAAGCATATGTATAATAGCAATTATATAAATTATTTACCTATTGCATATATTTATATTCATAACAACTTCTAATTATATAACCAAAATTGTAATACGTCAATTCTGAATGTATTATATAAATTTATGGAGAATTCCCATATACAGGGTGATTCAAATTCGAGGCCTACCATGGGGATTTCGAAAACGGTGAGAGTTAGAGGGGTGGTTTAAATTTGGAAAAGATGCGCAATTTAGTGCTAAACAATATGCTGCCGAGAAACCAAGAAAATTTTATTTCGTTTTCAAGGATTTTTGAAAAAAAACATTTGTCATATTCGTTTTTATTTTTTCCTGATCTTATTTACGAAGATATTCAAAAATTAACAATACATTCTTAAGGTAACTTTTACCGGCCTACAAGACGGCGTAACGAATTTTTAATACGACGTTTCGTCTTCTGCCATCCATCACAACTTTGTTTTTTCTTACGATCTTAAAATTTTCTTGGTTTCTCGGCAGCACATAGTTGAAAACCAAATTGCGCAACTTCCAAATTTAAACCAACCCTCTAATTCTTACCGTTTTCGAAATATCCATGGTTAGCCTTGAATTTGAATCACCCTGTATAGTTTTCAACATGTGCTAGTACTTAAAATTTTTCTATCGGTAAACTATTACAGTTTGTTCACAATAAAATTTTATGTGAATTCTAAACTGTCAATTGTCAAAATATTTCAAATATTCCAAATTTACTATATTTCTAGTGCATAACCTTGTAGCCATAAAATTTGCTCACGTAGAATGTACAACAACAAAGTAAATTTTCTGGTACAGGATCGTACAGCGACGACCAAATCAACCCAATCCCAATAATGGCAGATCAAACCGAATTGCCAAGTATTTCAGTTGCATCAAATGGTTCACGAAGAAATACTACGTATATTGTATTAGACTGCCATATAAAATCATCTCGTAATAGAATGCCACAAAAAAGCTGTAGAGAAATATATGTTAGCACATTTTATTACCCTAAATATGTCATTCGGCTATTTTGCATTAGTAAACATTATATGCCTTACATGAGAAGCTCTAAGGATTTAGCGTACAGAACATCAAAATGGGGTCTCAGCCTATTTTTGCTAAAAATAGCATTTTTATACACAAATGTTTACTTTTGTTATTTTAATTCTCTTGTTTCAATATGAAAACGAAGTAAGTTGTCAACCTCGTTAAAATCCCCTAACATACGTAAATATTAACCAAAAAATTTCAAACAGACAAGTTCAAAATATACTTGTTGTCTACATTAGTTGCACGATGGAAGGCGCAGCACTTCTATTATCTCATTTTTAAACCTAACACACTGTCCAAGTTTTTAGGATCCCATCTATATCTCTACAACAGTGTCAAAGATATCGTCATTCTGGTGCGCTTCGGCTCTACTGAAAGCATTCTGGAAACCCATACTGTATGATAAAACAAGTCAGTTTCGTGAACATTCCCATTAATAGATACTCTGGCCAATACCATATCCTGAATTTTATCAACATTGTCTTAAATAGTCACCGTAGATTCATATTTACAGGTTTTTTTACTACACTTATATTTCCCCCACTACGGTGTACCTGTACTATCAGATGAAGCAAATTTTTCTAATGCATTAAGTATGTCATCATGGATTCTTTTCGGTGTCATAATTTTTTAGATATTTTATTACCGCGTTTAACTCTGCTTTGTTCATTTTGAGTGAAAATTATTGCTATTATGTAACTTACACGACAAAATTTGATACACTAACACGATCGCGACAAAACTTTTATTGAAATGTCAAAGCATATCAACAACCAATTGAGCAAAAATTTAAGGCTTAGTTCCTGATGCTTGCATGTCATACTTAGAACATAGGGGTTCATATTCGTAGCATTTTTATTATTGCAAACTTTAAATATTTCCAAACACTTTTTTAATGCAGCTTGTTACATAGGACATTAGGATATCGTGGCTTAGCCTATTTAGATCAACAGTATTTTGTAATATATTCGGGATGATAAGCAAGTTTAGTTGTTCTTACGAGCGGTTAAAGAGCACAAAACATTTCTAATATGTTGCGTAAAATTTGGTCTTCTAGTGAATTCTCCAAAAAGATCAGAATAAGAATATTTAGTTCAAAGTTAATGAGTGTTTCTGCTGTACTGATCCAAAACGTAAACTCTAAATAAGCAACAAACAAAAGAAATTCGGACATTTATAGACAAATTCCTCATAAGAATTTCGAAATTATAATGGCCAAATCAAATGTCAACTCCGAACTATGTGGAATGACTGAGCAAGAGGTAGTACAAGCACCATTAAAAAACGATGGAAATAGTTCGGACATAGTTCAAGAAGACCGATAGCTGATATAATCAATCTCTTGATTATAACGTTAAAGTCAGGAGAATAAAAGGAAGGCCAACTTTAATATGGAGAAGGAGTGTTTTGAAAGAATGCGGTGCAATGAATATCTGCTTGAGCCAAGTGAAAGTATTAATAGCTCAAACAAAGAACAATGGCAGGAATTTAGAGAGTCTGTATGTAGCCAAGTAGAAGATTAATTTCAACCTAAAGTTAAAGTTAAACAGCGTAGTGAAGATGTAAAATACACACTTATAGTGTATGGTTGACAACCGCATACTAATAAAATTAATTGAAACTCCTCTGGATGCTCTATGTTTCTACGAATAGCAACAAGAATGATGGTGGGCGTAATACTTATTCAGTTTTATAGATCTAAATAGAGCTTTAGATGCTGCTTTCACTTGCGCACTTTACGAACCAGGAGGTTTTTCTTCAATGAAAACTTGTTAAAGACTGTATTTTTGCATATTCCTCATGATGAGGCCTACGTATTCGACCTTTCCCTGCGTAATTGTGTCCAGTAGCTTTTGTTGCCAACTTATTTTTCGAAAGACCTCCTAATTGGAAATGCGATTCATCCATGAGATCTTAAGTAGACGACGGTAGGTCCACATATCGAAAGTGTGAACTTTCCCCTCCGACGGCTTATCGTAGAGCAATTTTTTTTCAAATATAGGCTGAGATTTCGAGAGCTTAGAAGTAGGCGTCGGCGTGGTTCTGGTTTTCTCGATGCCGCACTTAATTTTTACAGAGTGATCCTACCTCTAGCGGAGAGTACAACCGCGATATGTGAAGCCAGTGACCCCCTCTAATAGTTGATCGTTCGCCATGAAGATACCCGGCGCGGCATGATAACCTTGCATTTAGTCTCTTTCATGTTAAGGGTCGTGCTCGCTACTCGTGTGGTTCACCCGAGTGACAAGTTGTTCTATTTCCACCGGTTTCATCTGCGTGCCGAATGTTGTTGGAGACATTTTCATTGATCTTTATGCCGCGCTGATCTTCCTCTAGTGCTACTTTGAATAATTTTCTCTAAAGACAGATAAAAGAGCAACGGTGATAACATGCAACTACGCACTACGCATGACTTTTATGGGTTGCAATAGTTGGCCGTCAATCCAGACCAGAGTCTTTTGTTCCCTGTCTAAGTTGGCGATAACACGTATGTTCTTTTTTTCACTACCTTTCTTGCAAGTGATCCTTACACTGTCTGATTTGAGGGATGTAGAAAACATTTACAAACATTTTTACGGTTTCCATGACAATGTACTTACTTCCCTAGAGAAGTGAATTACATACTTACATCCCGCATTTACTATAGCTGACGAGATGCCGTGTTTGCCATTTTATTAACATGAAGAAAACCATTATCGCTAGTACTATTACCCATTTTTAATCAGAATACAAGCACAAAGCTCACAAAACAGCACTCGCCATCGTATTCACGCATTTTTCACAGTGCGTTTATAACTGCCAAACAAAACGTCACAGCACTGTAACAACGCCCCCATCTCCCGAAATAGGCTGCTATAACTTAGAAAATGTAATAATTTTACACTATTACCATTTATTTTACATAAGGAAATATTGGTAGTAAAAAAAAGTATGTACACAGGATGTAAGAATATTTACACTACCTCGCACCTTGCTACCCTCGTTCGCTTCGCTCACTTAGGCATCAAACGGTCCTCAGTAGTGTAAATCTTACCTACATCCCTAAGGTAATATACTATTCATCTACCCCGGTACCTGAGTGCACTGATCACTGTCCTGTGTTGTCAGTACTCAAAGGTTTTGGTGTAATCAATATATTACCTCGATGAATATTTCTAGCACATGGTTTATGAGGCTAATGGTCTTGAGAGGTTTTCGCAGTAGATTTTTTTGAAAGTGTTACAGAAGTAGGTACAAGCCAGTCTTCAGATATGATCTCTAAATAATTTTCTATGGTTGTGTCAAAAGTGACAGCTTTTAACACAGTTTCTAATGTCAAAAGTGTCTGTTGTTGTTTGTTATGTGCAAGGTCTAGGCATGCCTTGTACCAAACCTTATAAAGTCTACACTAAGGTACTATATTTATACGAGCAAGCTCGTCCGCCATTTTGAGTTACTGAAAGTGGCGACAAATTCAAATTCTAGTTACTTTCCAATTAGCATACGATAAGTCGGAAAAACAAAGATCATATCATTTAATTTTATCCGTTTTAAAAACGATTGTTTCTTAAAAAATAAAAAGAAAGCAGAAAAATCGGAACGAAAACACTGTTAACTAACACGCACGTGGTTCAAACTAAAGAACTTTAATAGTAGCTTAGTTCAAACAACAGTGACGAATGACAGAACTCAACAGAACTGACAGATACAGTTGACAGTACAGAAGAATACCTACACACTGTATATCGATTTCAATAACCACACTTGGATGAAGACTGTAATTATAATTAGCATCGTAATGGAATGCCTCACGATTTAAATCAGCTTCCAGTGTTCGTCTGGATCGAGCAGTGCGTACTCGAACGGTTTCCAGTCTTGCTTCGTTGTCAGACGACAGAACGCACGGTTATCGGTCAGCGCAGCCAACGGCTTGGCGCTAAAGTATCTGTAACACAAAATCTAGTGGGATAAGCTTGCCTGGTTTATAAAGTACTCTAGTCTACACATTGACATTTTTCTGTGACGTCAGAAACAACAAAACATAGCGTTTAAAACGTATGTCTTATATTACAGTGAAATTCAAAAAAAGTATGATCAAAAATAAATCTCATCTAGTATGGCTATGGATTTTTTTAAAATTTATGAATGCAACTATGTTTACACTTAAATGTCAAACCTGACATTTGATTTTTAAGTGAGTTATAGTTGCATTCATAAATTAGGAACAATTCCATAGCCATAGTAGATGAGATTAATTTTTGATCATACTATAGATATAGATCATTTAGATCACAGGTAGTAGACTTCAGAAAGAATTTGACATAGACCTAACCTTTAATGTAAGGGATCTAAATAGAACATTATTCAAACCAAGACACTCTTGACTTATGTAATTCGACGAGTTTCCTTTTCAAAGAAACCCATAACGATTAAAATACGATTTCAGGCTTGCTCGCGTGCTTGTTATTGCGCTCTATTTTACTGTCATTTTTGACAAATGTCACATTGACAGTATTATAAAACAAGCCATACTTGAAGCGGACCTGATCAAAAACTGCAGATTTTTTGTTTCGTCCAGTTCCTTATTGTTAAATAAAGAGAGAAAATTGTTACGTTACAGTAATGTGTACACCTTAGATCGAGAGCCAGCGAGAAAAGTATAATCCATTCAGGAAACTCCCGTGATGAAAAAGTCACTATCAGTTGGTTAATATGAAAATCGCTAGTAAGGTGTTCGTAATTTTTGCATTTTATGTTGGCGCCATTTTCAATTTAAATTTCAAGTTTTTGTTTTTTACTATCAATTTGACATTTGAATTATTGAAGTACATTTTGATTAATTACGATTTGTCTTGGTTGCATATATAATACAAGATTACTTACTAAAGTTATTAAAAAAATTAGTTATTACTTTGTTTCACTAAAACTGCGATTCATATTTAAGTTAGCAAAATATCAAATAATTTGTCATATAACCTTATTTACACGTCTGACGCCACTGTCCGTTAAATACAATCAGCTGAAATAGTAGGTACTTATCAAAACTTTGCATTTGACAATGTAAATGTCACGAGAGTTTCCTACATGGATTATAGTTACCATCAAGAAAAAATCCTTGTTGTTATACTCTCTTAAGATCGCTGGTAGTTCATTCGGAAGTCTGCCTGGTTTGCGGTTTAGGAAAGAGTTGCAACAGTGGCGGAAAGGGGTGGGGATAAGAGATCAAGTAAATTTATAGCTAGAGTCGCCTGTGATTCGTGTTATATGTTTGGCAGTACTGAAGAGTATTGTTGTCAGTATGTCAAACTCGAAGTTAGCAGGTTAGGTTTTGTTTATTATGTGACAGAGACTGATACAAAACCTAATATGCTAACCTGGAATTTGACATACACCGACAGTGCCACCAACAATACACTTCAGAACTGTCAAACGTATGACACGTATCACAGGCGACTCTAATTATAAATCTATTTGATCTCTCAGTATTTCTGTTACTTATGGTCCGTGGGAAAAGTATCCCCGGTAGGTCCTGTTTAGTTATGTGAAACGAACCTGACAACATGTATTGTAAGCTTTTTAAATTAGGTTATAATTTTGACGTTTGACAAACACACGTATAGCAAAAAATATTTGATATAGGTAACGCTTTGTCAGGTCAGTTTCACATAACTAATCATACTTTCCCGAAGGACCACAGGAAATGGAAATATCTCTACTTCTTTGCCGTAGCCTTCTTCACCACCGGAAACCAGGCAGACTTCCAAATTATCAGCGATGCTAACAGAGTATAATAACATGATTTTTTTTTAATATAAAATTACGTAACTATTTCTGTAGCTAGTTTTCAGAGTATTAGATACCGTCTGCTATAGGTATATGGTAAGTCCTACTGGATTTTGCCGAGACTATGCAGTTACAACTATAGCAAGGTATTACTACACATCGTAGTAACATGGGACCCACGACTTCACATATCTTCCAAAATATGGATTTTTTGTGTTTGAAAACCTTACTGGGACCAAGCAGCGAACTCATGGAGCATGGGTAGACAGTTAGGATGCTTAACTACTGAGCCACTGCGCCGAGCAACACGACTATTGTTATCGTTTATTATAGACGAGGTCTAAGTAGGAGGAGTATCAGGTAGCTTAGACACCGACTGGTGTGGTTATGTGGTTTAGGTCTAACTAGAATTTTGTTGAGATTAGGGACTTCTAAACCTAGCAAGGAATCTTTTATATGTTATACATCGTAGTAACATGGGACTCGTAGTTTTAGATCTCTTCCGAAAGATGGCGTGGTGTAGAGGCATTCATACTTAGCATTCATTAGAGTCCCTAGTACATATAGGAACTCTAGCATTCATCAGAGCCAGTAGATATAGGAGAGTACCACCACGTCCGCCATGTTTTTCCTTTGTCATATGCGTCACTTTGAGGTTTGTAACACAATTCCGTCAACCTGACATTTATTGGCAATCCGAAATTTTACTTAAAATTGACAAGACTGTAAGTCTATGTCAAATTCGAGGTTAGTAGGTTAGGTTTTGTTTGTTATTTGACACAAACTGATGGAAAACATAACCTGATAACCTCGAATTTGACATAGACTTACATTTTTGCCAATTTCAAGTAAAAATTTAGACACAACTCAATCAGTCATTGCTGATGGGAACAAAAATGGCGGCGATGGCGGTATTTTCACGGATCAAAGAGTCCGTGTATACAGTGTGGTCCATTAAGTGTGCAACAAATGGGAATTTTTTTTATTAGTTGTACAATCGAAATTTAAATATTGCCAAAAGTTAGTGCATGTTTGATAACCATATCAGATGCCCTTAGAATGGCTTCAAGTCAAACAATATACAGGGCAGGACAAAAAATATGAAATTCGTTCAAGAACAAAGTTACCTTATTTCAAAAACTATAGCAAAATTTTATTAAGAAAAGTTGTTTAGAATTAAAAGTTATGCCCAAATACAAAGTCACGGCCTCCTATTCGAATTTTGATTCTTTTTTGGAAAATTTTGTATTACCCCCGTATGATACATATTTTTATTATTTTCATTTTATATGTATTTGAAGTAGCCACAACCACATCCCTTTTAAATAACTTTTAGCAACTTGAAGCGTATTTGTAAAATTTACTTGGATTTATATTTTTTTAGGTAAGCGTCCACTTCATGTTTGTTGCAACGATATTTAACAGAACTTTAGAATTTCGCAAATATTCTTTTTAACAAGGCAAATGCTTTACTAATAATAATTTACATATGAAAAACTCTTAATAAAATCAGAATAATAAAAATATGTATCATACGGGGATAATACAAAATTTTACAAGAAAAAGAATCAAAATTCGAATAGGAGGCCGTGATTTTGTATTTGAGCATAACTTTTGATTCTAAACAACTTTTCTCAATAAAATTTTGCTATATTTTTTGAAATAAGGTAACTTTATTCTTGAAGGAATTACATATTTTTTGTCCTGCCCTGTATATTGTTTGACTTGAAGCCATTCTAAGGGCATCTGATATGGTTATCGAACATGCACTAACTTTTGGCGGTATTTAAATTTCGGTTTTACAACTAATAAAAAAATGTCCCATTTGTTGCACACTTAATGGACCACACTGTATAGCTTACTAAGAGTTGGGCAAACAGCGGGATACATTTTGATTGGTTTGGATCACTTCTTACAAGGCATGTGTGATAAATGTGGCCTTTTTACATATTTTGTAACATATTACGACCGATAGATTCACACATGCAATTCTAAATTTTAACTAAATTGGCCGTATATTCCTAATAGTCGATCCTAAGAATGATCAATGCTTTGAAAACTCTCCCATCAAAAGCAAGTTAGCAAGATTGGTTCCCATCACCTCTTTGTTCGATATATGTCAAATATCTAATTTGGATCAAAAATATATGTCAAATCAGGCTCTTAGTAAATTATATACAGGATCTCTAGCATTCATTAAGGTCACTAAATACATAAAGGTACCGCCATTCAATTCTAAGATTTTGTTCCCCCAAATTAAAAAGGACAGAGCATAGTAAGAAAGTGTGAGTGAGAGTGAGACAATAATGACAGGAACCCCAAAAGAAAAGAGACAAAAGATATATGTTTGCACAGTTGGCGGTACCTTTATGATTTAAGTAACCTTAGCATTCATCAAAGCAGTCACAGAAACCTTTGATTTACAAAGTAGTGGCAGAAATGGAATCGTTCAACGGAACATGAAAGTTGATTAGATACGTCTTTTTTTTGCAATTTTTCCGTTAGAAAAAGAGATTTTTTCAAAAATGTAATGTCTTCCGAGATAAAGATATTTAAAAATGATTTTAACGTAACAATCTATCTCAAGTGTGGATGTGTCACTTGAGATATTAGGGAATATTGTTCGTGTATTCATTTGAAATTTAATCTTATGAGTTATGAGTATCATTATTTTCAAAAGGTCAATTCTTAAATGACAGATGTGGTTTATATCTAAGAGCAAGTTTGTGGACGCAATAATAGCTTTCAATACGTTCATCTCAGATACCATTG
This sequence comes from Agriotes lineatus, assembly GCA_940337035.1. Lineage (NCBI taxonomy): Eukaryota > Metazoa > Arthropoda > Insecta > Coleoptera > Elateridae > Agriotes > Agriotes lineatus. The sequence continues at coordinate 151,596,418 of OW679195.1, read as the reverse complement.
AATTTATTTATACAAAGCAAGTATTTATCTCTTTAACGCGAAATTAAAATATTTCTTAAATTATTGTAGCTGTGGTACTAAAAATGTGAAGATAATAGAAAAAACAAAACATCACTTTTAAGTATATATAGGATAGCTAATGTTCTCTAAGCATAAATCTAATTTCAGTTACATCAAAATTTGGGAAAATTATTTAAAATGTCAACCATCAGATATGTAGTTTTCGACTTGTAAAGAAAATCCAAAAATAAAAGTTCTCAGGCGCGTAACTTTACTAAGGCAGATTTGTTTTTCGGCATATTTTATGAGAATATATTTCGTTGACTTTTGAGCCAGTCATCATCTCTTTAATTTAGAACATTGACTAATAGGACCTTCTACCATACTGACAATATAGCGACTCACCATTTTCGATTTGTTACGAGCTAACTTGGTTTTGTTTCTCGTGTCAAATAAACTAATTTAGATTTATATCAGTTGATTTTTCTAGGTTGGGTTGTGTCTTTTAAGTATAAAAAACAAAAATCTGTTTGTTACAAACATTGATCATTAGCATTGATACTCACGTAATAAAATAGTATTACGCTCTCTCTGGTATATTTTAAATCATTATATTCTCTCTTTAAATATGTATAATTCGTAGTACGTCTAATAATCTATATTTTTTTAAGAATATCATTTCTTTATAAACCCAATGCATGAAAATACAACTCGCCCTACGGACTCGTATTTTTAGTTTTAGGATTATAACTCATAATAGTTATTAAAAATCATCGAAAATAAGCGTACTACTTATTATAATGCCCCTGATAATAGTATCCCACCAGACAGTGCCAAATTTTGTTTGACACACCCTGTGCACGATTTATATGACGAGCGAATAATTCCCGTAGATCCGTACGTTCAAGTGTTATGAAACAATTATAGAACAAAATCATTGATTGAATCCTATAACACTTCGTTTGCCACATATTTTGAGAAAATTACAGTGTTAAAAGAATAGTAATATGACTAGCTACTTGTGCACTATCTGGTGACAAACATATTCAAATATCTTGTATGTTGTTAATGGTTTCTCGAAGCCACATCTTATACGTAGTACATTCTTATCAATCAATTATACTGACTTGCGAAATTGAACCTTCACCAGTAACCTTCCATTCTGGTTGCAGTAGTTTTAGTTTAAAACTAAGACCTAAAACCTTTCAGACCACCGTATTCTTTATTCTGCAGTTGACAAATGTAGTAAGTGTAATTTTAGGGGACGTATCTGCGTTATGGATATTAGAAATGACGAATGCAATATCCATCTAGAAGTAAGCACCAAACAAGAATATAAATAGAACAATGCATGCAGCGATGTTGCTGCATTTTTTAGTTAAAATGAAACTTATATTTTATGTTTGAGTTGGAATTATATAGCCTGGATTTACGAGTTTCTGAAAAAACTACATATACACTAAAGCAAGGCGGATACGAAGCCTAAGCTGTTGTGCTTTAATGCAGAAAAATAGCTTTGCGTCCCTGCGTGGGATAAAATGCTTGCAATTAATGATAATTAGTTTGTGGAAGCAGTAAAAATGAAGTAAACAATGAGGACGTTGCGTGCTAGTTGATACTGGAAGGTAATCTTTATTGCTTAGTGCCTTAATCTGTCTTTTCAACAACTCAATAAAAAAGAGTAGCTACTATCACATAAAATGTATTTCTCTGACCGCTCTTGCTATCAAATTTCGCAACATACGTGGCGAAACAATATAGTTCTGGATTTGACAAATCATTATTTACAAGTGCTAATTTTTTAATTTGTTTTTGCAATTGGTATTAATATATCTTCTGTAGTTGTATTAAAGCGGTGTTACATAATGATTTTGCTTTATTACTGTGCATTTTTTTGCTTTCTATGTTATCACTTAATCACTAACTTTTTTTTCTATAGCAAATGTTAAAGTGTGCTTTCGGGCCGGTTCTACAAACCAAGGATAAAGTTATCCGGAGAATAAATACCGTAGAAACGATTGCTGTAACAAAGGAAACTATGACTATTATACCTCGGATAGCTTGTTCTCGGTATATACTTGCATTGTAAAACCGGCCCTTTTATAATCGACTCAAATAAAACGTCAAGTGTTAATTTAACAGCAAGGGTAGATAAATTAGGATCAAGGGTAGATAAAGTAATTTACTTTTCTAACTTTCATTTAAATTAAATATTACAGCTTCGTATTATCCTAGCAACCCAATCTAGCTACTGAGATTTTAAATGTGATTGAGTTTCCTTATTTTCTTTTGAAATTGTTAAAGTTCTTACTATAGAAAAAAATTTGTATTATACACGACGATAAAGTTATTACTATCCACTCTTGAATCATTAACGACTCGACTTCGTCTCGAAATTAAACGATTCACTCGTGGACAAAATTTAACTGTATCGTCTTGTATAATAAATTACTATTAATAGTTTAATGTAGTAGTAAATGGCAAATTTTATAGTAATATGTAACAACTAAAACTGGACGAATATCTTAAGAAAATATACCTCTAGCAATTGCAATTTGGAAATTACCAATGGAGATAAATTTATATAGATCGATGATTATCTAGTAAAAAGTTTAGATATAGTACATGAACGAAAATGCTGCAATTATGTACTATGTAGTATTTGACTAAAAATTAAAAATATTTAATGGAACATGGCTACATAAAGAATCAAAATGAAATAGAAAAGGCTACAGAGTCAGGCAACGATACCGGAGGTGTAGGGTAATTTTAAAGTGTGAGAATTACATAATTAAAAAAATAAACTGATGGTGCATATTAGTAGAATAGTTATAGTTATACACAGTTGCTCAAAAAGGTGTGGTGAACCAGACTTTTTTTTAAACAGAAACACCGTATATTTTGGTAACGGTTATTAGTCAGGTGTTTAATGATGATGTACTACTAATGTGTCTCATGGGAAAAGCTATACTTTAATACTCTATAAAACAAGCAAACGTATTTTTAAAGCATTTTTAATAGGTATACTAACATCAAAATTTTATGCAAAATAACGTTAACGTTTGATACCAAATTTTAACTATATAATGAATTTTCCAAATTATCAGAAAACTAGGAGGGCAATTCGGTGGCCGACTAGCTGCAGTAAAGACGGCTGGGTTCGATACGAAACATTAAGTCAATTGTAATTTCTGGGAGCGCCAACGAATCTAATTACGACAAATGCGTCCAGATAGGAGCAAGAACTCATAAACACAAGATAGGGAAGTAGATCGCAAGATAACCTGAAATATGTATCACATAGCTCCAGATCCAGAGAGTCGCAGTATCAAAGCAAGACAAATAATATTAACAAATGCCTAAGATAGCCAGTTATATGGTACTTACATATAAACCTTCGATTAAATAAAATAGCATCACTAGTCTAAATATCAAAAATCCTCCAGGATAAACTGGCGAATGGAATCATAAATACAATAAACAGTAGTAGTGCATGTATGTAACAGAACTTACTTGAAATAGACAAACTCGGTAGCTAGATGTTAAGGATTGGATACCTATCATTATTTAAAGCACATTAAGCTTTTAGGAGGCCTTAGGAAAAACTCATCGGAGGTGTTGTTGCACGGACATCATGCAAGATGCAATGTAACGAGAACCAAGTATAAGATTGTCGCAGGCAATAATAAAAGAAGTTCGATTTAGCCGGATATTTTTTCTGTTTATACGAACGCTTGATAGCTTGGCAATTTGACGAGAAGATTTGTAGGTCAAAATCTCGTGTGATTTTGACAAATCTTTGAGTCAAATTGCCCAAAGAAACAAAGAGTGAGTTTATAAACAGAAGAAAATATACGGCTAGAAATTGAACCTCGAGTGGTATTTGTTAAGACAATTTCTTACCGCACGAACACGACTTTACGACACAATAACGGGAAATATACCTAGAATACGCGGTCCTAACTCCGTTACGATGTACGGTAACAAAAGGTTGCTCCAGCTATACGAATTCAGTGGAGAGGGCGGGTTCTTTACGATATTTGAATTAAGGCTACCATTCCAGTGAACAAGGCAAATGATGTTAAAAGTTAGTGCCACCACTTTCGTTGATACCCGTCTACGTAAAAGTGCAAAATATAGACGGAGCTATAAAGGTGTCTGCAGTGCTTGATTTCCACCAGCAGCAGGATCAGTGAACTTACCTTTAGTTCAAATCCTTCAACATTCCCCTGTATTCCTTACAAAGAAAACACAATACAAATTCGCATGCAACAGTTGGAATCATAACGCTCAAATTAATTAATTAAATGAAAGTTAGAAACATGAAATAATAGTACAAAATGGAGGGAAAATGGAATGGTTAGTAAAAAATTAAAATTACTTAACTAAAAACAAAGTGCATCCCCAAAAATGGCAAAAAAATCATACGTTTGACAACATTAACATAAAATTACAATAATGATCTCATTTCTCGTGAGTTTGACAACAATCAAAATTTTCTACGGCGCTATTTACTGCATGTTCATTAAAGGTGACACATTAAATCTCAAAGTAGGTGCGCATCGACGCGACGGTAGCTTAAATTTACGTACGCACACGTTACACAAAAGGGTTTTAAAATTCACTGCAAGAACTAGGAACAAATACCTGGTTTGCGGAATCCGGAGAAGTTAGCCTGATACCCACTGAAACCGCTGGAGGCCTGTGGAACAGCTACTGCATAAAAGGGTGTTTGCGGGGTGCGGGAACAGAGCTTCAATTATGTCTATCACAGTACTGTTGTACTTGGTAGTACGTTCTGAATTAGTGCTGTGCTGCACTAGAAGAAGTGGGAGGTAGAGGTTCGTTCCAGTTTGTGATCTCATCCGTGGTGGTATTCAGTTTGTTAAATGTTCTGACGCATTCCATTAAGGTACATTCAGTTTCTATTAACTTCATAAGTTGTTTTTACCTTTTCCATGAATGGCGCTGGTAGAATCTCACCCGCTGAACACGTGGACTAAGAGAATGTAATCTTTCACGTCGTGGTACTGCTGTTGTAGGTTATGTGAGGCAAATATTTTCTCTTCACTTGTCCTAATTTTAGCTTCAGTAGAAGTAATTGCTATGGGAGTACCAAAACATCTGGTTTATATAATAAAACAACTTTGTAACAACTGCGCTCTTGTGCTCTCATCATCAGAAAAAGTAAAAATACTACCAATCTTTCTGCATAATGCATCCAATTACCAGGCGGTTATCAAAGATCTTAAAAATAATACCAAATCTGAATTGACGATTTCCATTAAAGGTTATTTTCTTAACATCAATTTATCTTCCATTGAACGTTTTTGCCTACTTACTGATTTTTACAACAAAAACATCAAATATCACTATTTTAGAAATTCCAAAGATGCAGAGTTAGCAGTAATAAATAATTATCCACGTTGCTTGTTCTGTGACCGAAAAAGAAATTAAACAAGAAGGTAAAGCAATTTCCAGTGCTTAATATGACAAGAATGCTTAATAAGGACAAAAAAACCTATGACTTTCTGTGCAGTCAGCCTAACTAACAACAAGGAACTCAAAACTATTTTTAATTATACCACTCTATGTCATTGCATAATTATAGTGAAACCTAGAAATAAAGCAAATACATTCCTCAATGTTTGAGATGCCAGTGCTACGGGCATACACGTAATTATCGTAAGATTGACCCTCGTTGCGTCAAATGCACAAGAAATCACTACTACAAGGAATGTCCTAAATTGAAGAATACTAAACCGCAATGCGTCTACTGTGGTGGAGTACATTCTGCTAATTACAAAGAATGCGATTATGATCAAAATGTGCCTAAAAACGGTATCAGTCCAATAGACATCAGTAACAGGAAATCTGAGAACGACATCATACGTTAACAGCACAGTTCCTTTGCAAACACAGTACGTACAACTATATACCGTAAACTACGAACAAGGTAATACGATAACTTCTGAAGAAAATTCCTTTATTAAAACAATCATCTAAGCTATAATTGATTTCTTTGCTCTTCATATGGACACCATCGAGTCATTGTTGTTTTCGCTCATTCCCACAATATCAAATAATGATAACAAATAAAATACAAATTTTAGATACACTATGAAAAACTGGAACGCAAACGGCATTAAATCCCAAAGGTCATTAGTTATAGAATTTCTAGCAAAATATAACATTGCATAAGCGAAACTCACTTAATTCCAAATGAACCATTTAAAATCTCCACCTACAACATCTATAGCATGGGTCGAAAAGCAAGGATTGCATATGGTGGTGTTGCAATTATAGCGAAGAAACATTTAAAAATATCTCCTCTTCCTTCTCTAACCTTAGCTAATTTAGAAGCCGTGACAATCACGATAAGCTTTAACAATAACACTAATGTGACAATTATATCTGCCTATAAACAGCCCAATAAACGTCTGACAGCGGGAGAGATTACTACCATCTTCAGCAGAAATGAACCAATGATATTGGTAGGAGATCTAAATTCCAACAGCACTCTATGGGGATGTCGAGTTAATAATCCAGATGGAATTCGTTTACATAAGTACACTTCTCTATGTTTCGCCCAAATAGATGCTCCCAATGAGACCACTTTTTTTCATATTGTACGAACCATAACCTGGATTTACTAGATTTGTTAATTAACAAAAAGTATTACCTGGCCAATATATCAGTCAGTTAGCTACTGAATTAGATTCCGACCAGCTAACATTTTTTATGATGCCAGAGATTAATATGCCAGCACAATCTCCAATTAAAGGAACAGTTGATTGGGTAGAATTTTCAGTAATAACAGGACGAGAGGTCAAAATATTGCCGACAATAATTTTTGCGATTCAGATACGAGTTTCTGCGGCTACGAAAATAACGACGAGTGCTTGCACGAATCGTTATTTTCTAAAGCAACAGAAACGAGACAATCTGAAGAGCAAAAATTGTCTGCAATATTTCGACTTAGAGTGCTATTCGTCTTGACAATTTAACTTTTAAAGTATTATAAATGGTCAATAAAAATACCCCTAACACTAAAATTAGAATCTAAGTTGTTTTTCATTAAAAAATAGCAGAAGAAATTGTCCCTGAAATAAAGCTCCTCAAAATATTGTCACTGCAATAATTGTTACAGAAAAAATGGTCGCTGAAATAAAGCTCCTCGAATTATTGTCACTAAAATAATCGTTTGATTGGTAGTTTATTTTTAAATTGAAGAATACCATTAGTTGACAATGACACCAGTAAAATTGTCAGTTCTATTAAACTCAAAAATCACTGAAATTAATCTCAAAAGGAGGCTTTGATGAAGTTTTAGAAAAATTTGGTAGCAACATCAAAGGAGCCGTTGCGGAAGCTACGATTGCAAGAACTAACAAACGCCCAAACAACTATCTACATCCAATAAATATATTAAATTTAATTCAAACTAAAAATACTCGTAGGTTACGACGACTGTGACATCGTACAAGGGATGGTCAAGTTAATACTGAATAGAATCGAGTTGCTAGAGAAGTTCTATAGGAACTAAATGAATACAGAATCGAATCATATTCGTAATTCATGAAGAATTTAATCGGATGACCCGTTTATGTGGAGAGCAACAAAACGCATACTAAGAGAGACTACGCTAATCCCAACAATTAAAAGTATATTAAAAACGGTATAGAATATTGTTCGGATAATGAAAAATCTGATGCCTTCGCGCTACTTACCTCAAGGAATCTTTACAACGTCGTTTGATCAAGGAAACTATTTTGTTGCTGACGTAAATTTAATAATACAAAATCTTGTTATCCTAGAGAGTGCGAATTTTCAATCTACTAGCCTAGGGAAAAATCAAAGAACTTGCTACAAAATTTAAAACTAAGAAAGTTCCAGGTGATGATACAATTCCCAACATAATACTAAAGAAGCTGAGTCCTAAATCCTAAGCATTATTGATATCTACATCTAATAAATGGAAACGTGCAAATACAGTCTGTTCTACAAAAAAGGCCGCGCCTTCTAGCTACTTTATTATTTATTTTAGACCCAATAAACATGATATAAAATCAAATGGCACATAAAAACCTACATTTTAACACTATCAAAAAAATTTTATCTTCAAGTGTTTCAGAGTGGTGACGTCACATGCAATTTTTTTAAATGACACTGTATATATTTTTTTACATTTTCTGGTACAGGTTTTTTTTGTCTTTTCAACAATATAAATATTTTATGCCCTTACATAAGAAAATTTTCGAGAAAAATTAAAAAACGTTTTTATCGGTGGGAGGCTACGATACAAAACTATAAACAAAAGTGTAACTCAGAAAAACAAAACAATATTTATTTACAAAAGGGAACACAAAAAACTAACCATTTATAACAAATGTTCGATATGTAAACCATTATTGACAATACAAATTTGACATCGTCTATTAACACTTCTTGCGGCGTTTATAAACATATCTTGAGGAATGCTTTGGCAAGCATTTCTAATCCTCACTCTGAGATCATCAATATTTTCTGGTGGTGTAACGAAAACAAGGTCCTTAAGGTGTCCTCACAAAAAGAAATCAAGGGGAGTTAAGTCTGGGGACCTAGCTGCCCACTGAATTGGTCCATTTGTGCCAATCCAATTCTGTCCAAAATTTTCGTTTATAAAAGAATTATGGACAAATGTTTTTGAATTAAATGTAGACTGTCAGATATCTTGAAATCCCTTCATTGCGAATAACTCAATGGAAAAATAAAATTAATAAAATACCCTCCAAATGGTACATCATGCATATTTTGTCTTACGGTATCGAGTTTTGGGGTAATACTACAAAATCGGAGTCGTTTTTAAAACGAAAAAAAGATAATTCGAATCATGTATGGAATGAAATTTCGCAAATTTATAGAAACTACAAATTTTACAATGACAAGCATGTATACCTATTTTAAAATTAACACAACATATTTAATGACGTTATTAAATTCTGCAAGAGGCAATTGTTCCAAATATTCCTGTAATTGGTTTCGTAGAAACTGGTTGTATCTAACTGAATTTAGAGTTCCGTCAATAAAGTAAGGTCCTAACAACCTTCCGTTTAAAATCCCACGCCATACATTAACGCTAAATCTTCTTTGAAAGCGATTTTCTCTAATATTTCTAGGATTTTCTGTACTCCAATAATAGTGATGATTTCTATTAAATAAGCCGTTATTGGAAAATGTGCATTCGTCAAACCATAATATTTTTCTGTAAAAATTAGGATCCTCTTGCTGTCTGTTTACAAAGCAATTACAAAATTCAATTCGACGTGGAGGGTCATTTGCTTCTAAATTGTGCACTAAATGTACCTTATATGGTTTAAAATCATGTTTTTTTAAAATGTGCTGTACTGTACTACATGACACCTGAAGATTATGTGCAATTTCTGGTGTTGAAGTATTTGCATCTTGCTCTACACTTAACAAAATATCCAACTCCAAATTTTCATCTCGTACTTGGCGGTCTCTCTTTATTTTCTTTAGGGACCCGTATTCCTTAACGTTTATTCTAATTTACTACATTTTCGCCGGGAAGGAGCCTGTCTATCGGGATACCGTGTTTGATAAATATGTAAAGCTTCCGCACTATTTTTCCTGCATTCAAAGAATACTTGCAACATGTCAACCATTTCATTGTTAGTAAACCTGGCCATATTTTGATTTGAATATTAAAGAACAAGAGTATAATACAAGAAAACACTTTAGATTATTCTGAAATCTGACAGTTAAAGCGTTTGTCTACTATTTTTTTTGTTTTTCTGAGTTACGCTTTTGTTTATAGTTTTGTATCATGGCCTCCCACTGTGAAAAAGTTTTTGTAATTTTTCACGAAAATTTTCTTATGCAAGTGCATGAAATATTTATATTGTTGAAAAGAGAAAAAAACCTCTACCAGAAAATTTAAAAAAATATATACAGTGTCATTTAAACAAATTGCATGTGACGTCACCACTCTGAAACAATTGAAGTTAATTTTTTTATAGTATTAAAATGTAGGTTTTTATGTGCCATTTGATTTGATATGAGGTTTATTGGATCTAAAATAAATAATAAAGTTGCTAGAAGGCGGGGCCTTTTTTGTATAGCAGACTGTACTTATACTTATCTTTCACGAAACTGGAAAACTAATACATCAGCTAACTAGCTACAGACCGATAAGTTTTTTGCCATCCCTCTTAAAGACATTTGAAAATTTCATCAAAGTTGAATTATTTATAATGAAGTACAAATTTATAGCATCTTACTACCATTCCAGTTTGGATTCAGAAGTAACTGTTTAACCAATCATCAACTTACCCAGCTGACTGAAGTAGACTTTGAATCAAAGAAGTCTTTTTAGATGTAATGGCACAATGGTCTGATTTATAAATTACTACATCTGTCAATGACAAAAAAGAGTGCCGACCATCTAAGAGTACTGCAGAGAGCGATGGAACGCGCTATGCTTGGTATCAGTTTAAGGGACAAAATCAGAAACGAAGAAATCCGACGAAGAACCAAAGTCGTTGATATAATAACACGTACGGCAGAACTTAAATGGCAATGGGTAGGACATGTAGCCAGGCAAGATCAAGACAGATGGACATCAAGAATAACACACTGGCGACCAATACAAACAAAGCGCAGTGTAGGCAGACCACAGAAACGATGGCTAGATGACATCAAAAAACTAGCAGGAAAGAGATGGTTTCAAGTAGCACAGGACAGAGAAGCATGGAAACATATGAAAGAGGCCTATGTCCAGGAGTGGACAGAAAACGGCTGAGAAAGAAGAAGAAGACATCTGCCAATTTCCCCATGTTTAATAAACACAATTGCATCTTTTCTAGAAAATAGAATATTTTGTGTTAAAATTAACAATCAGTCGTCTGTTACGCGAAAAATTGAAGCCGGAGTCTCTCAAGGTTCAGTACTCGGCTCACTTCTGTATAATTTATATACACATGATATACCAGATCCCATCAACTCTTGCCTGGCGATGTTTGCAGACGACAACGCGATTATCACCCAGCACGAAAATATATTCATATCTGCAAACCACTTGCAAGACAGTGTATTGAAATGATTGTAATAAGCGGTGTATTACTATTAACCAAGAAAAATGTGAAACCCAGGTTTTTACATTAAGAAAACTTACTGATCCACCTGATGTAGAATTTTATGGAATACTAAGGAATCTTCTGTAAAATACCTAGGCGTCTACCTAGGCAGAAGGCTTTCATGGGGTGTGAATAGTAATAAGAAACTCAACCAGCGTCTTATACCAAATTTAAGAAAATCTCTACTAATCATAATGGACATCGGTTCATACCATCGTGACACAAAAAACAAGCAACAAATATTAAGTAGTAAAAAGAAACAACTTGTGATACGGTTAGAAGAAAATGGATATGAAAAAAAAATCACAAAAGCAAAGCTTTATAAACTTACTAGCGGACCTGACAGACGTTGTCCTGCCCGCTGCTTGCTATTAGCGGACCCGACAGACTTCCTGCCCGGTGCCTGCTATTAGCGGACCCGACAGACGTTTTCCTGCCCGCTGCCTGCTATTAGCGGACCCGACAGACGTCCTGCCCGGTGCCTGCTATTAGCGGGTTCAGGAAACGTTTTCTCGATTTTCGAATTTTCGATTTTTTTCATTTTAAAACATATTGGGGGGTAGTGGGGGGGGGGTGAAATTTTGGGGTTATATGTTCTGATATGCGAGAAATCTCAAAAAAATTAAAACAAAGCAATTCGTCAAAAATTTAAAAAAAAATCCTAGAACCCGATTGCAGCGCCACCTACCGAGTCCAATTTTGAATTTAAACCATCCAGGGACCCACTCAAACACACACACAAAATTTCATCAAAATCGGTCCAGCCGTTTAGGAGGAGTTCAGTGACATACACACGTACAGAAGAATTATATATATATAAAGATAACGATGGACCTAAACAGTAAAAGTATATAATCGATGAACTAAAAAACGGACCAATACCTTATCATAAGCAAGGAGACCTGTTTGCACAAAGAAAATACATAATGGACAGATGGAAACAACATTTTAAGAAGGTGTTAGAGGACAGCGACGAATAAAAAGAAACCCATTTTGACGAATGAAGATGCTGGCATCTAATATATAAATAATAGCAGATAGTCAATGCGGTTTCAGAAACGAACGCGGAATGCAAGACAAGATATTCTGCTCAGACAAATAAGCGGAAAGGCAATAAGAAAGGGGAAAAGGGTACACCTATGTGTTATAGATCTAAAGAAGGCCTTCGACAGAGTTAGAAGAAAAAATATATGGAAGGTTTAGAAAACAGGACTCAGATGCTTTTGAAACAAAAGATTTAAGACAGGGCTGTGTGCTGAGCCTGATGTGCGTTAAGCGAAGTACGTTAAAGATCCTTTACCGAGAAGGCTAGATTTTGTCTTACGACTGAATGCCGATTATGACATGGCTCTACCCAGATTTCAAAGCGCTCTGTCACTTGAGTTGTCAGTTCTCAACTAAATGGCGTTTACCTTTTAGAAGCATTATTTATTTTGTATGCGTGTACATTACTCTGTGTAAAACAGTTTTTTTTCAGAACTGGCCTGCAACTTAATTGCCGTAAAATGGTTTTTACTACTGAACAACATAGTTGATATGTAAAATAAAAAATGAAGTTGTGTGTCATATGTAATCTATAATAGTATTTTATGTAACTAGTCCTCAAAGCCATTTGAGGACGTGTTGCATACAACGTTTTTTTGTATTAGCTCTCCAAACATTATAATATGAAGTTTCAATTACCATTAACGCGGCATTATATTAGGAGGCCTGGCGAAAATGTATTTTTCGCTCCCCAAACTGGTTACTTTGGAAACTGTCTAGGATCCTCAAAATGGCCATTTAGAGGCCTTGTACTTAAAGTCGTCATGGCAACTAATGTTTGAGTCCGCTAAAATGTTGCTATGACGACTTTAAGTACAAGGCCTCTAAATGGCCATTTTGAGGATCCTAGACAGTTTCCAAAGTAACCAGTTTGGGGAGCGAATACAAAAAAATAAGTTATGACATGATTTTCTAAAATTACTGTTTGAAATAAGGCCACATAAGGCCAATTTTTTTAGCGCACGTTACTATTCACATTAATTATGTACGAAGTAGTCAAACAAAGTAAGAAGAAGATAAAAAATGTAGCGAAGGGAGGTGGAGAATAAAAATGGTGCAAATGTCAGAACTACAGAACTATTGCAGATGACATGGCGATTTTAGCAGGAACAGATACGCGGAGGCTAGTGCGAACATAGGGACATTTAAGACAATTGTTCTTTTGTACTGTAATGCACTTTAATTTCTTTTAAATCTACAGTAACAAAACGAATTTATATATGTAGTTAATTTATAAGACCTTTTTATTCGTCTTAAAGGCAGATACTTTTGTCTAGAGAAACTAATAACTGTTTTTCATGATTTTGTGCCTTTTTAACGAAAAATCAGAATTTTATGCATTCATATTAGTGAAAACTCAATTTTCATACATCTCCTTACGTTTGCATAAGCAGCCACCAATCGATATAACTTGAATATACAGGGTGTTACATAAGTAACGCCCGTCCACCTGGGGATATATTCAGGAAGATAAAATAAACCGATAATAAAGAGTGACAACACTTCAGATTGTCCTTCCTTACAGAGTTATTGACAAAAAAAGTATTAAAAATCTATGTTCTACGAGATCAAGTTTTATTGATAATAAATACGTTAAATGTTACATTAGATCTTCCAATAAGCCACCTTCCACTTCACTGCATTTTCTAACGCGGGTTAACAGAGAAGCACTTACTCTCTCTAACAGTTCGTCGTTTATTAAAGCTACAGCTGCACGAATACGGTCAATCACATCTGCCTGTTCAACAACTGGTTGTAGATAAACTTTTTCTTTGAGATATCCCCAGAAAAAGAAATGTAACGGATTAAGGTCGGGTGATCTGGGTGGCCAAGTTAATGGTCCACCTCTTCCAATCCATCGGCCAGGGAAGTTTGTATTTAACCATTTCCTGACTTGTAGACCATAATGTGCTAGAAAACCATCATGTTGATAACAAACAACGCTATCTATTAATAATACGAATGTCATCTAGTAAGGTTTCATCTAAAAATTCATAGTATAGTGCTGATGTTAGACGATTTGGTAAAATGTGCCGACCAATAACTGTGTTGTTTAGCAATTCAGTCCAAATATTAACAGACCATCGTCTTTGAAAGGATCTTTCTCGAGTTAAATGCGGATTTTCGTCAGCATCCCACCAATTTCGAATATTATGCAAATTTATTATACCCACTTGAGTAAACGTAGACTCATCACTCCAAAAACAATTTTTTATAAAATTTGGATCTGATCTATTCTGTTTACCAACCATCTACAAAAATTAAGTCGAACTGGCATGTCTCTATCATGCAACACTATCCATTTCGTTTTAGTAATCTATGAACTGCTACATGATTAACATGATTATGTGTTAGTGCTGAAATCTTGCGTGTGTTTGTGCTAGGTTCTGCTTCAACAATTTCCAAAATTGCTTCTCGTTGAGCAACTGTAAGTTTCTCTGGACGCCCTGAAAGCTTTATTCTTGGATTCAATCCACCAGTTTCAATAAGTCTTTGTTCAACACGTCTTATTACTTTTGCATTGGGATGACGCCATAATGTAAACTTTACCGCGTATGCAGTACCCGCTGCAGTAGCGTTGTCATTGCAAGCACCCAACATTTTTAACATTTCTACATACTCACGATTTGAATAAAGTCTTTCCATTATGACAAAGGAACAAAATTCACAATTATTACTTTTACTGTCATAAACTGACATAAACTGACTAAGTATTATCATTAGAATGTAAACAAAAAACAAGAGGTTGTTTTTTGAAAGCACACTTGATTTTGTAAAACATACCTTTTGCATTGAAGTGGAAGGTGGCTTATTTGAACATCTAATGTAAAATGTAATGCATTTATTATCATACATACAGATAACTGTTAGGTGCAAAGGCAGTAAAAGAAGTGATTCAAGAAAGGCAATTAAGCTGGCTGAGACATGTATAGAGAATGGCAGAAGACTGAATGGTGAAACAAACCTTTGAAGCTAAACCAGAAGGAAAGAACAGGGTGTGAAGGGAAGAAGATGTAGATAGAAGGAGTGAGAAAACGCCAACAATGTAGGGTGACAACCAACCTCCACCAAGCCTTATACCTTAAGGGAGAAGGAATCACGATTATATATGTACGTATCTAGGGAGGAAATATTAAAACAATTACCAATGAAGGAAATCATGTTAACCTACCTAATTAATGCATAATTCAGATTAAAATACGGTCCTACTGTCTGGAAGGTGTCTGAAGTGATACTGCTGCATTATTATGTTATACAGACCCCTATCTCTGTTACCTATAGTATCAAAACTGAAACCAATAAGAGACAAAAAGGATTAATTCCTAATTATCAATTTGGTTTTCAACAGAAGCATTCGACTATCGTCAAGCACATCGTAATACTGATGTTATAGAGAAGGCTCTCGAGCGTAAAGAAATATGCTTAGTTATCTTTCTTGACGTAACAGAGACCTTTTGGCAAGCTCTGGTATGAAAATATAATTTACAAGTTAAACAAACTGCTAACGAAGCAGTTTGTGAACTTGTTACAATCATGTATGATATATCAGGTAGTTATGAAGCAAGAAGACGAATACTCAGAATTAAAAGATATAACAGCAGGTATGTTGCAAGGGAGTATTTTAGGGTCTATCTTCTATTTACTAACCACACATCACAACACTGTAATATTTGCAGTTGGTATGAACATACAAGAAGTTATAAACCAGCTTCAACAAGCAAGTAATTGCTGTTTCAATTGAACAAAGAACTTCAAGATTAAGTTTAACGAATCAAGTCACGTCAATTTTACAAATAAGAATATCTAGCTCTTAACAGTAAAATTGAACGAAAACATTATTTCATACGGAAATAAGGCAAAATATCTAGGTAGAACCGTGGTTGCTAACTAAACTGGAATGAGTACATAAAAACCAAATGAACCGAGCTAAGTCTCATATGCAGTTATATTTGCTCTTGGGACCAAGATCCCAATTTTCAATAAAAAATTCAGCTGTGGGGTTCTATCAGAGATGGCCATGTTAAGAGCAACCAAACCTTTCAAAACAATATGCTTCAAAACATGGTTAAAGTCCTGTGGTATGTTTCTAATAGCGACATACATCGTGATCTTGGAATATCATATGTCACTAGCGATATGAGAAGATTCATATCTAAACGCGAAACTCGCTTAAATCAATCTACTAAAATGGAAGCAATCCAGCTTCTCAAAGTTTAACCACACTAGTGTTTATGTTTATGTACTAGATTAACTTACATAACACAATGGATGGACTCTATTTTTAAATACCTCTATTAAGATTTATTAGAGACCAATAGATGATGCTATATTAAGACTAGTTTCGATATCCAATTATTAATAAAAGAACTCCTATACGGATATGTTGTTGGAAAAGAAAGGAGTATTGAATTGCACACTAAACCACATTTGGACATGCTGGTACTAAACTGCACAAAAAATATACAGAGTACGGTTTTCAAAAGTTTTCTTTAAATCAAATCGATTACACTTTTATAGTCATGCGCAATTAAAACCAGGTGAGCTAGTCTAGACTGTAAACGGATGAAGAACCCACAAATATTTCCATCGGTTGTACCAGGAAAATATTCGAAGAAAGTTAACTAAAATTAATTTTATTTAAAAACTGGTACAGCGTAGAAAAGAAGTGAAAGTTATTTTGTGTTATTGAATATATGAAATATTCTTTCTATTTACTTCCCTTGTCTGAAAGACGAAGAAAGTATTGTATTCACGAAAAAATTACCTTTCGTGATTTCTTTAGATTTTCAGGCTTCAGGGTTCCTAAGTGACGAAAAACAGATTTTCCCAATTCCGTCTGGCTGTTTGTCTCTCTGTCTTCTGGCGATACTACCCAAAAACTATTTGTTGGAGGAAGACGATATTTTCTATACACATTATGTATCTACCTCGCATAAAATTGAAAAAACTTCAGACAAATATATACAGGGTGAGCAACTTAAAAATAATTTTGCTTTAACTGAGAAATAGATAAAAGTAATAACTTGTACAGAGCGCAGGTTTTATCCTTGACAAGAATGCAACCCAACAGATACAGGATAAATGTTGTACGAGACAAGAAGAAGCAACGAATAAGTGCGTTATGTTAAATGTAGCTGCATCGCAGGAATTCGAAGGATCCCGGTGGCTCAGGCAGCGAAAGCCCGCTTTAGCGCCAAACAATGAAATCGAATGCACAGTTCGAATCCCGTCATCTGTGATATTTTTTATTTGAAAATTTATGTAATTTGCATTACCAAGTATTGGCTTAAAATGGATTATAAAACCACACTCATTGTGTGAAAGTAACAGGTTCTCAACCTATATAAAGAGGAAGAAGAAGAACCAGAAGTGTTTCTTTCTATTGTTTCAGTATTATTAGAAACGTGAATATATTTTTACCCCTAGTTTCTTTCGATTTTTAAAATTATTTAGTGCTATCAAGTCTACTTGCGGGGCAAATTCTGAGTAAAGCTCATTACTGGTTTTTAATATTTGATATCAAATATCGATTAATCTCTCAAAAAAAAAAACTTTAGGACTGCTTGGATACAATTGCAGGCTGGAATTAGCTTAAATGGAGACTGCGCGCAGTTCGTTAAGTACTTGAATTAATTAAGTGCCAAAAGGGCGCTAACGAATATTTACAATGTAACGACAAGTATATCCAGACATTTCAAGAGAATTCGTAGTAAACTCAAGCAGCACAGAATATTCTGAAAGAGAAGCTCAACTGAAGTACAGGTAGCAGTAACAAAATCAAAACCACAAGGTTGCTATCACAGTATAATTGTCATTAATTCATTAAACATTCATCACAAATTTCAGGTAATTAACATACAGAAATAAGGTGCCCGAGAACACCAACCAACGGTACAAATATAATTTACAACAAATTAAAATCAATTGCGGTGGCGATTCACCTCCGCTTTGTGGTTGGGAAAAATCAGCAGGTAGATACGCAGCCAGTGACGTCAGCTGTACATCACAGTCGGTGTCCGAAACTCTGGTTGAATTCGATAGCAAAATGGGCGAAACCTTTAGCACCGAAACACGAGTCACAGCGCTGTGTAGCTTTATTTAAATAAAAGGTGCATAATACCTGATTATAAATTTCCCTTAGTTGATCTTCTGCATGAAATGAAAGGTGTCCAGATAAACGAAACGGCGCGCTTTCCAAGCATCCACAGGCTGGAAACTTGCAAGTGTCACAATCTCTGGCTCAAGCCCGACGCGCTTGATGGCAAGGGTCAATTTTGCACGGAGGCATGGTAAACCTCCGTAATCGGGGCTCCGGACTAATCGCCCAGCTGGTATTAGGCCACTTGAAAACTAACCTCGGCAAAGCGCTTCTAATCCGCCCAAAACGGCGAGAAAACTAATATCTGCAATAACTGCAAGTACTGCTGCTCCGCAACATCAGGCAAAAGCCGGAAACCAATTCCAAACTTTGAATGTACGCAAAAACCACTCGATAAGTTTTACAACGCTAGGCCGACATAACCATTCTGCATCAAATTGATATCAGACGCCGACAATCCACGATACAATTCGAAAACGCTGTCCAAACTGATAGAATCGCGAATCACAAAAATAAGAGGAAGAACAAAAAAAGTAAATTGGCAGTTCTTTGAGTCTCCTCGGAATGTTTAAAAATGTTTGGCAACGATTTGGCATACTTTGTATGCAATATGCTATCAGCATTTGGGCAAAATAAAAAATTTTAAATGATAATGTTTTATTAATAAACTTAGTTTTATTTAAACCAAATTATGAAAAGATGTGCTTTTTATAGTGACACAATCCTGAAAGGTTACCAAAAATGTCACGATTGTTTTTTTGGAAAATGTTTTTAAGGATTGCACCATTTGCATTAAAATGGTCCAGTTCATCTGCTGAGCAGTATATTTGTTTTTCCAGAGCAGGTTTTTCAGGCATTCTGTATTACGGGCAGTGTGACGTTTCACGTTTCCTCTCTTTCATTGCTAGTTATATCTACGCCAAGGTAGTTGAATTTCAAAATTTATTTTATAACTTTTATGTCGATTGCTAGCTTGTATCGTCTTGGATTATTGGCAATCACCATACATGTAGTTTTATGTGTATTAATAATGATGTTCATGTTTTTTTCTGCATAGTTAAATAAGTATGTCAAGCAGTTTCTGCAAATCGTTCTCGCTCTCAGCCATCAATGCGGAGTCGGCCGCAAAAGCGATGTTGAAGTATGCGTTCGCCATTCTATGTATCTTTTCTCTTTTAGAAAAATTACTATTATTTTCTTCATTATCAGATTAAATAAGAACGTACTGAGAGAGTCTCCTTATGTCGCAACTATGTTGAGTGATAGCTCATTCGCTAGCTGATGTTTTAATGGTAGAACTATAAAGTTAATTAATATTAAAGTTAGATGTAATTACCATTCATAGGACTGTATATAAGTACACTTACAATACGTAACAAAATTGATTTGGTTTGGTCTGAAGTGCAATTGATTTTCCTGTTTTGCAATTCTTAAATCGTCGGTCTAGTGAGTTGTCTTTTATATGGGCCACACAATTACTTCTTTTACATAATTTGGGGTTTAATTAAGAGTTACTTCTTCTCGTTGCTTCAGGTTTCAAATATTATCTTGTAGCTTAACCCTGTGAAAGGCTTTGGTCATATTTATACAACATTTTAATACTGGTATTTGGAACTATAAGGATTTTTCTGATATTTGTATGATTTTGTTGCATCGACTGTCGATCTATGTTTTTCTGAACCTTTGTTGTTCTTCGGTGATTGATGTTATACTGCTCGTTTGCTCTAGGATCGGTTTTGGAAATGCCTTTAGGGGACAACGATCTGTCCGTACCATGGAAAGGGCAAATACTTCAAATTGACATTAAGACACCCTAATCAGGTTTATGAGCATTGACATTTTTCAGGTTGTTATTATGTTCCTTACTTTGTTCGGAAATAAATTCCGATAACAGGCGAGTCTCAGGTGACTCTCTAACTCTCAAACATCAAAAGCATTAGCAATATCAGGAAGTGTTCGAAACGTAGTGACTAAATAAATATATGAGTGTTGACAGAAAATTCAAAATTTACAAAACTTTAATTTGGCCATAATGACATATAACATTGAAACAAGAGTTGAAACACGAAAGACAAAACAGAAACTCCGTACAAGAGACATGCGAACGTCAAGACAGATGCTGGAAATAACGTTATGTACTAAAATGGTCGACAGAAAGAAAAAATGCATGGAACGATCACGTTGAAAGGATGGAGCCTCTTGATTGGCCAAATTAGTAAGAGATTGAAAACCAGCAGGTAAAAGAAACAAAAAAAAAAGATGAATGCAAAGTTTAACATCATCATTAGTGGAGTAAAGTTGGAAATAAACAGAATGTAATCCTTCTAAAAGAAGAAGAAGAAGATTTTGTAGGTATGCAGTGTGATTGGCTCGTCTTCGTTGCTTTCTTGACCTCTATTGACTATGTTATGTTAATATTTTTTTTGAGTGCAGATCTTTGAACTCTGTCTTGTTGTTTCAACCGTATGTAACTAGTTTTTTCTTAACCTTTCCCAAATTTCCTTCTACCCTCCGTAACAATTCTGCTGAAAACTTCTCCTAGTATTCTTCTTTAATTTTGTCTTATTTATATATGCTGTGTTTCGTTTCCTCACACGAACAAAGATCCGGATGTGCATCTTAGCGAATTTAAAACGTTAGGATCGCTCTTCTTAAAAACTACTGTTCTCAGCAATTTTAAAGTAGAGTACATTTTTTATATAAAAAGGCGTAATATTTTCGAATATCTAACCAGAATGGTCTATACGTTTGACTGTAAAAAGTTATGATAAAAAACATCTCATCAGTTCACCACAAAATACCCCTTCTGAACCATGTATCACATTGTTTCAATCTGTCTATTGCAGCATAAATTACAACAAATTTTCTTCATCTGTATTATTTTAATTAAATAAAATTCATGTTTTTCGGTTACCCTTCCCCTTAAGACGCATTTTCGGACCTATGTTTATGGAAACTGTCTTACTCACTTCGATGAGTAGAATATAGTCCTGTAGTAGCGGACAAATTTTTTGATACACCTTGTATATGATCATTTTTTTTGAAGGTTTTTCTAGCATGTATACTACGTTTGCTCTAATTTTCCTAGTTTCTCTACTACCGACCTAAATCAGAATTTATTTATTTATTTTTCTTTTTCTAGTAGGTCCTAGTGCTGCTTTTATAATTTTTCTGAAAGGTGACCGCTGTTATTATACATTTTTATCTTGAAATATATGATTGTGACTTATTTTGTAGGCAGGTCCATATCAGCTTGTGAGCGCTGCCGATATTGAATGTGTTAAGAGCTTTAACTTCTAGCATTTGACTGGAGTGGACTTCTTTGTTTGTGCTAAAATAGTCGATAAAAGATTGTTTTCCTTTCGTATTTTGCTAGGTGTATTTGTGTCTGATATGATGCTAAAAAATGTATTGCGTGCATTCACGTTTATTGCAAGAATTTATATGTATAACAATTTCTACTCCTCTTTTTGCTTGTAAAATATTAAACAATAAAATTCTTGTAGATGCAATGTCTAATTCGGGTTACTGTTTAGACACTAATTAAGTATCGAATTTAACATAATTGTCACCAAAGATTGCTACACACTACAGTTTTCATTTTCTAATGTGTACTTCGACTAAAATCTTCATTCAAGCGCAAGTTTCTGTTCTATTCAGACTAGCAAACTGCAAAACCAAACAAGTAATAAAATATTACCGACAGTTTATCGATTTAGTTGGGTTGGTCAATATCTACTTGAAATGATAAAATTACTTCAGCTTCCGCTTCGCTTCTTCTGTTAATTTAGGAGGGTTATAACTGCCTTGGGATTGCTGTTATTTGTAAGGGTCTATTTGCGCCAGATTGTTGTTGTATGTAAAGGTTTGTTTACATTATTCAGTTGGAGAGGTTGCAATTGAAAGCTATTGTTAATCACTACAAAGGTAACTATCTGTTAGGACCTTTCGACCAGTCTTGGGTTATTGCCTATTATTGAGAAACCGATTAAGGCAAGGATCAAATTAATTTATTGATTGCTCTAATTCAATATAACTTCTGAATTTTTCAGAGTATATAATTCATACTTAATATTATAGACCATTCTAAGTATTACAGGGCTTAAAAATGCTTTAATGAAGTTTTGTTACTAAATTGGTTAAGTAAAAAGAACAATCTCTCAAATAACCAATCCCGTGAAAGAACAAGTGGACAAGATGAGAGATGAATAAGCAGATAAAAGGGCAAATAGACAAATTAATCCATCGAATTAGATACGTCAACGGGCGGAAGAACTAACGAATGTAGGAAACACACGAACGATGGAACAAACGAGATAATGAAAGAATGTACAAATAAATAAACGAGGACTTGAGTAACGACGCATGCTACAAAAACGTCTACGAGTGCTTTGGACACATTAACAAGATAAAAAAATAATAACGATTGCTCTCAGAAAGTGAAGTTTCAGAAATTCTGCTTATTCGCAATGGCGGCTAGCTTTTGTTTACAATTTGAATATTAGAGATATAAATTGTAAGACCCTATATTACCATTAATACATCAAAAATACATACGCTAATGGAGGTAATAAATAATAGTTGATTCAGTATTGCATATTTTAAAGACTAAAATTGTTCAACAACGAGTAAAACAATATTAAAATAAAGAGGACCCTTATATAAAATAATTTAGGATCATCAGATTACTCATATATTGTGTAAAAACAGAAAATAATTTTCTATGCCTTTAATAGAAATGGAGGCGAGGTTTTCCTACTTTATATAGGGTCAACGTAAAGATTGATAAAAATTATAAACATCTTTCTCTTAAATCTTACTCAACTTTATCGGTTTGAAAAATTGTACGATTTAGTAAAAACACCTTGATTTTGCTGAAGCAATATTATGTTGTAAGTGTTTGAATCCATGCCGAAGAACAAAACGGCAATTACGTTTTTTATAACAATCGTATATTAAGGCAAGACTACATACGACATGATTAATAAAAAAACTGTTAAGGATGTGGGTTGATTTAAATTATTATTTTGTAGTTGTTTCCAGTTATTTAAAGGGAATCATTCTACTAAATCATTAACTCTATTCCTGGGGGTATTTTTTTAATATAATTTATAAAAGCTTTACTGGTTATGAATTACCGGCACACGAATTATTTGCACTTATTTGTAATATTTGTAAACTTTTCGCTCTGGGTGAACTAATTTTCAGAGAAGAAAGAAAAACGGTTACAAACGATATTAAAAATTTTTACTCGATTGGAAGCTCAGGTAATTATTTTTAGATGTGTTTTTAAAAAATAGCTCCAATTTGCTTTTAAATGGCAATTTGAAGTGATTTTCTATTTAAGTTACACTTTTTCTCTTCTTTTTATACTTTATGAACAAGTTCTGGTTATGCTCTGATATGATTCTAAAGTTTAGAATGCATTTGATTTTTTTTTCTTAATCGCGAACTCTTCTACCTTTCTGTGCCGAGTTACTGCTTGCAAATCTTCTTCCAAGTATTTCTGTGCTCCGCCGTCCCATGCTTACTCCTATTTTAGTTATAGTGTCGCCCCATCTTAGCCTCGGTCTTCTTCCATGTGCCTTAGTTTTCCATACCTTCTTGGAAATTCGATCCTCTTTCATTCTTTCAACATGTCCTAGCCAAAGTTGTTGATTAGATTAAATTCTTTTGATTAACGGCTTACTTTTCAAATTGTGTTGGATGGTGTCGTTAGGAATTCGGTCCAGTCTTGTTACTCTTTCCACTTTCCTCAGGTACTTCATTTCGGCTGTTTGTAGTATCTCTTCTGTTTTTGTGTAAGTACCTACGACTCACTGCTATATGTCATGATTGGTACTATAATTGAATATAGTCAGCTTTGTCTTCTTGGATATGTTGTCAGGCCCTTTTGCAGTCTTTAGTAATTCAACTAACAAGTTAAGTTTTCAGAGCAGCCTGACTGTAATTCGAATTTAGCGCAGACAGTAGTTCATCGCATGGTATAATAATAGTGTTTCTGGACACCCTGTAGCGTCGTTGCCCCTTATCTGACAACATTTCAGAGACACCCTTTGTATACTGTTGACTGCAGGTGTTCAGCAGGAGGTCGCTCTGCAGCGTCATTTTGCAGGCCAGTTTAAAAATTTCGCCTATGGGTGAGACAAAGATAGAGATGGCCCGTTCTACAGCAGGCAACTGCTGTCTGGCGCGTTCTGCGCTGCGATTGGTCGAGGCGCTTTCCGTCAGCTCAGGTGCATGTTAGGCACGCTTGTTTCCGAGAGTCAGATCCGTGCAGCGAGAGGGGACAGACGTGTTGAGGCGAGCTTGTCGCTCACCGGCGCTTCGCGCTGCGGGGGCGGCCGTCCTATTAGTTTTTGGTTTGTTTGTAGCAGTCCCAAGGGAGTGGAGCTTGAGTGAACTTGTGTGGTGGCTGTCGTTTCTCTTCTTGTGAGCCGTTGCAGTGATTACAGTATTATGTAGGCTTATTAGCCCTTTTAAACCGCTTGTTGATAACTACGCGGGATTACAATTTCTGTACTTCTTCATGTAACGGTTACGTCGTCGACAAATTGCATGACCGGGGTCGGTCAACGCAAATTTTCTTCACCGAAAGAAGACCAAGGGGGATATTTAGCCATTTTCCCTGGATGGCTGCTCTTTGCTGTGGGATGCTTATCTTACATAAAGTGTTACAGAGCAATAGCACTCAAACTATTGATTACATCCAAAAATGTTTCAGACAAAAGTTTCAGTGTTCGAGAAGGCCGTCATACTGGACCAACCTATTTTTTTTATCGGTGGAGGCACTCAAACTACGTCAAGGTGAACTCCACTTTTTTAAATGGAACCATGTATTTTTTTTTCGATGACATTATTACCGATTTAAAGACAAATTCAGCTACCTGAAACACAAGGTCATTCTAGTCACGCAAAATATGAAAATAGTCGAACAATCGAAAAATGCAACAGTGCAACAAACACGAGTCAACACGACGGTGCACCACCCCATTATGCTCTGTGTTTAAGACAAGTGATAAATAAGATTTTTGGCGAAAAGTGGATAGGACAAGGCGGTCCTGTAGCTTGGCCACCTCGATCGCCAGATCTAACATCAGCAGATTACTTTGTATGGGGTTTTGTCAAAGATCGCGTAATGGCGGTAGCACCTACCACGCCTGACGACATGAAACACAGAATACGACGAGCATGTATCGAAATTACACCACAAATGTTAGCTGAAGTTAGACGGTCTTTTCATCAGCGAATTAACAAGTGCTTACAAGTCGAGGGTCATCACTTCGAGCATCTTCTATAGGTAGAACCAAACCAAGGTTAGTGGATCCTTTGAAAGTAATTATTCCGATATTTTTCGATTTTTTGACAATCTTCATACTTTGCTAACTAGAATGACCTTGTGTTGCAGGTAGCTGAATTTGTCTTAAAATCGGTAATAATGTCATAAAAAAAATACATAGTTCCATTTAAAAATCTGGAGTTGACCTTGACGTAGCTTCAGCGCCTTCACCGATAAAAAAATAGGGTGGTCCAGTATGACGGCCTTCTCGAACACTGAAACTTTTGTCTGAAACATTTTTGGATATGATCAATAGTTTGAGTGCTATTGCTCTGTAACACTTTATGTGCTTCACCCTGTATAAACAGTGCAACGTACAGTCCGCATTAAATTCATCGCAGTGAAGTAACGCTCGCTGCAACAGTTAACTTTAATCATGTCGCTTCTTGCATCTGAGTTTGCTGTAAAAATATATAAACTGTGTGTCGTACAGTCTGCACAAAATTCATCGCAGTGAATTAACTCTCGCTACAACAGCCAGCCTTAATCTCGCCGCTTCTTGTACCTAAGTTGGTTGTAAATACATATACCGTGCGTCGCACACTTTGCATAAAATTCATTGTTGGGAATCGACGCTCGCTGCAACAGCTAGCCTTGATTACGTCACTTCTTGCATGATAATTAGCTGTAATTAACTGTACCCGTCTTACGCAAAACCGCTTGTGACGTGGCGTAGTGCAACGTACAGTCCGATTCAAAAGTGTAGCGCATCTATCGAATAATTCAACGTGAAGTGTACATACTGTTGCGTTTTGTGCATGTATGTTACAAATCAACAGTTGTAAGGTGAGACCCGGACGCGGAGGAGAGGCATACTAGATAGGTGGTCGCGTCTGGTACTGTTCCGTGGCTCCCGCTACAGTCATTTGAGTATATACCCGAAATAGTTATTGGAGTATTTTTCCCGAAACAGTTATTTGAGTATTTTCCTGAAATAATTATTTGAGTATTTTCCCGAAATACTTATTTGAGTATGTTCCCGAAGGAGTAATGAGAGTGCTTCTCGCCCCGTCTAACCGTCCAAGTACGGTTGAACGTGGTTATCCTGAGTCAGACTTAGTGGCTCCCATTTCTTTAACATTACCTTGTATACACCCGGACGCGCTTGCCCTGTGGCGTACCGTTTGACCCACTCCCATCTCCCTGAGCGCATTCGAGCCGAGCCTGTTTTAACGATCTGTCAGGGTAAGCGTGCTCCATTTCCCGGAGTTGTTCAGTGTGCTCTGTTCGCCGATCAACGGGTGTCGTAAGGACAATGTTCTTGTTTCTCAGGAATTTCTTATACATGGCTTGAAAAACTCGGCCGGCTGACCCGAACCTGTTATTTAATTCCTCAGTTATGCGACCATCTGTGCTAATCGTGGCACCCAAATACTTGAATGACTCTGCCTGTTTTATGATTGTGTTTTGTAGAGAGATTGTAACTTGCTGGAATTCTTTCCCAACCCTTAGCATTTTTTTTATTACTGTTTATTCTCATTCCATATTTTTGTAACATCCTGCTACAGACGTTCATGTTATGTTGTAGATTTTGTTCACTTTTACAAATTAGCACCACGTCGTCCGCATAAACTAGCTCTTTAATAAACACTGGCTGCATATTAAGATTACCCACTTTATAATTTATGGTTAGTTCTTTAGTTTCTGCTAATACTTCGTCCATAACCAAGTTAAATAGTAAAGGACTCAGCACGCTGTCTAGTTTAACCCCCACAGACGAAGGGAAAGCTTCAGAAGTGTTGTTATGCGCCCTTACATAATTTATGCTTTTACTATATAAACTTCTGATTGCTAAGATAAGCTCTTCTTCTACCCCTTTTTTTCCAGCGCTGTCCATATGTGTTGCCTTTCTAATTTGTCAAAGGCTTTCTCCAGATCAATAAAGTAGAGTAATACTTCTTTTCTAAACTCTATTCCTTTCTCTATTATCTGCCTGATTGTAAATATCTAATCTTGTGCACTTCTTGCTAGTCTAAATCCACACTGCGGTGCTTGCAATTGTTGTTCAACTTTCTCCCTGAGCCTTTTTTTCAAGATTCTTTCGTATACCTTCGCGACCGTACTGAAGAGCGAGATTCCTTTGCAGTTGTTGCAAAGTTTTGAATCGCTCTTTTTAAACAGTGGCGTGATGGTTGCCACTTGCCAGTCTGTTGAGACAGTTTTTTGTTTCCAGGCTAAATTTATTAAATGCAATAACATTCTCCTATCTGCTCTGCCAATCGTTTTTAGCATTTCATTGGTAATTGTGTCAAGACCTGCGGCTTTGCCAAATTTAACTTTGCGCAGTGCATCTTCCAGTTCTGTCATGGTAATTAAATTGTTACTATTCTTATCACTATTACCCGCCATTTGAGTGACATCTTCATAATTTTTACCTGCTTCGTCTTGCCCCCCAGCCGTTCCATAAAATGTTCTCTCCACCTTTCCATTATTGCGGTTTAGTTTGTTAATAATTGGTTATTTTTATCTTTCAGATACCGTAAGGGACATTTTTTCTCTCCTTTTAGATTTCTTATTACCTTGAAAAACAGTTTTTTGTTCTCGTTGCAGTGAGATTCCATTTTGTTACCAAATTCCTCCCACGAGATTCTTTTCGCTGCTTTTACTAGTTCTTTTACACACACTCTTTGATCCTTGTATTTAGCGGTTTGCGGAAAGTTCGTTCCCCACATTTCGTTCCCCACGTTTCGTACCCCACATTTCGTTCCGGGGATATTTCGTCGCCCCACATCTCGTACCCGGAAACTTCGTTCCCGGGCGAGCTCAATTTGTCACCTAGATTACACGGTGTTGAAAAAGGAGTACAGCGATCGGAATGCAGTTGGAAAAATGAAAGATATTTTAATTAATTTATTTATTATAATAAACTGATAAGAAATCTATACTGTATGTCCCCGGATTGAGTTTACAAGAGGAAACTAAATTTTATTTTTAGTTTTACCAAAGAGCATATGGGGTTTGGTTTTACATAAAAATGTTATAGGAATTATAATTCCTGCTTGGTTTGTAGAGAATTTTAAGAAAATTTTCAGTTTTTCAAAAACAAGTCGGCCTTGACAGTTAAGCAAAAAGTATTTTTTTTCAGGTAAACTACCCTTTTTGTTCATGATATGGCAAAATATTACTAGGAAAAGTTGTTCAGAATGAGAAATTATGGCCCTATAAAAAATATTAGAAAGATGCGTACTTAGATCAAACCGTCATTTTTAATAAATACAATTTATTTTGTTCTTATCATAAATAAATTAATTAAAAGATCTTTCATTTTCTAACTGCATTCCGATACCTGCACTCGTTTTTCAAGGCCCTGTAATCTAGGAGACAAATTGAACTCGCTCGGGAACGAAGTCTCCGGGTACGAGATGTGGGGAGACGAAATATCCCGGGAACGAAATGTGGGGTACGAAATGTGGGGAACGAAATGTGGGAAACGAACTTTCCGTATCCCGTATTTAGCATAGTTCGATTCAGTTCTTGCACCTAAATATTTGATCCAAAGTTTCTTCTTATGTGATACTGCTTGCCTGATTTCATTGTTCCACCATTGCTTTCTATTAGGTCTAATTACTTTCGTGCCGTAGCTTTTCTCTGCTGCGTTTAAGACAACTCTCTTAAAATCATCCCACGCTTGTTCAATATTTGTAGCCTGGCAGTTCCGTAAAAAAATTATTTCTTCTTGTGCTATGTCTTTTTGGTATATGTTTTGGTACCCTGGAAGTTGTAGCTTGTATGATGGATTTTTCTTTGTATTCTACTTTCATGTTCTACTGTGTGGTTTTTCGAATTCCCTTGACGTAATTCCATTACTAGTAGAAAAGGTCGCTAAATATTTATGCCTCTCTTTTAACCCTTAAATCTTTGACATTCTTCATTTTATTATCTTGTACTATGATATAATCGATTATTGATCTTTCAGTTCTACTAACTAGTTTCCTTATGAATTTATGTATGTCCTTGTGTTTGAACATAGTGTTTGTAATCACTAAATTGTTTGATACACAAAACTCTAATAACCTTGTCCCATTATCGTTTATTTCATGTTCGCCCCATTTGCTTATAGCATTATTATATTTTCCGGGAATATTTCCCACCCTTTCGTTAAAATCGCCAACTAGCACTATTTTTATCTTCGCGTTATCTGCTGCTTCTTGTAGAATGTATTTGATATATGTTATACATTAAGCTCAGTAGCAGCGATGTGATTATAATGTGAGCAGATATTCTAATTGCCAACGTATACTTTTAATAATATAGGGACGAAGAAAGTAGAAATGGAATAATAAAAAAACGTCTGAAAGGATTGACAGCATTAGTACACAATGGAAAAAGAGAAAGAAAATAGGCTAGTCACTAGATTCTTTGTAATTACATCTTTATTTTCTTAATTTGTGCACATTTTTTTTTTGGGAGACCTATTTTATGGTATATGTTGTTTGAATTCACATTTGCGGCTGAAATATATTCCCCTCAGCATACCGTGTTTGTTTTCAAGTTTTAATGAAGTACTAGCAGGTACCCCGCGTAGGGTGAAAATAGACCTGGGGCGAACCAAAACTAGCAAACCTGACTTCGTTTTTAATATGGAATTATCTAAGGACTAATCAAGGGTGTGTCTACTGTCTGACCTCAAAGTGGGCGAATAGCGAACAGCATTAGTACTCAACTGGAGCGGCTAAGATGGTATAAAATACATACACCAAGACGTCTGCTCAGCGTGGTGTATCAGGCCAAATACTTCCAATCTCAGTGACAATACAACATAGAAAAAGGCCCTCAGACCTCAGCAATCTTTAAGCTCCTACCCAATGCAGCTGGCAGAATAGTGAGAGATAGAGGTTGCTAAGAATCCCTGTGTTTGATTAAGCTGCCGAGATAAGAAGAAAATAAATTTATTTCTAAATATATAAAATATACGGGAGACGGCAGATGAATAGAAATTGAAGGAGTAAAAGGTCTTAAATAAGATAGAATTTGCTAAGTTAGGAGAAGAGGCCTACAAGATTTAAAGTTTAAATCAAGGCACATCTTATTTTACAAAGGTAAAGAGAACAAAAACGAAAGAGGAGCAGGTTTCCTCATAAACAAGAAAATAACTAAAAAAGTATCACATTTTAAAGTTATTTTTAAAGCAATTATACATCGAATTATATATATTGTTACGAATTGCGTTCTTGAGTGAAAATGAACTATACGTGGTTGTACGAATAAACTGTACTTTATTTAGCCATAAGCAATTTGTATCATACATATTTTAAGGTAGAGTTTCGAAGGCAAAATGGTCATATTAAAGTTACAACGGGCGAGTATTTAGCTGGTATTTAGAAACGTGCCTTTCTCTGGGAATATGGAAATATTCCAAGCCCACGGAATGATTAAGCGCAAATTTATGGAAGGTTTACCTCGTAAGCCGAAAAATTAGGTAGAACTACGTGCCGACTGGAGCAAATTCCTTTTAGTAAAATTGTAAAACTTTATTAGCGATAATTTGTGAGGTGTCTACCGCTTGACCAATTTTACCGAGTGAAACCTACAAATTTGTCGAATTCATAGAGGTATTATGAATTGTCACGTACGTCTGTATGTGACAGAAGTCCAAAATTTAAAACTGCTCTGATAGGCTTATTTGGAAATTTGAGAACGCCTACCGAGTTTTCTAGGTCAAACTGGACTTAGAATTTAGTTAGTTAATAAGTAAAGGTGTTAAACTTAAGTTGTTCTGTAAACGGCAGAAAATATTTTTACTTAAGTGTCTTTTAGTCTCGCAACAGTAGCTTTAGTGTTCGTGTACAAGTATATTTTGATTGCCAGTTATCCCGACTTTAAACGAATTCTCGACAATATCATAGTATAGATCTCAAAGTCATGCAGCTTAGAAATGCATTCACCAGCGACCAGAAAGCTGAAAAAATAAGTGCATGCATCATAAACAACTTTACAAAATATTAATTAAAGAGATTTCAATGCAAAGATAGGACGAATGCAAGAAGATGAAGAAGGGAAATATGTACCTGATCACAGAATAGAAGAAAGAAATGCAAGAGGAAAGATATTAGTAGAATTTTTGGAACAACCGCAGTTATATCATATGAATAAATTCTTTAAAAAGAAATCTAAAAACAAGCGGATATAGATCAGTCCCGATGGATGAACCAAGAATGAAACTGACTTCATCATATCTTTGTCTGAACAAATAGTGAAGGAGGTGGCATAATAAAGAAAATAAATATAGGAAGCGATCACAGGTTTGTGAGATGTAGAACAATACTTAGCAACAAACATGAGAGGGTAAAGAATATATAAATATCAAAGAATAGGACATAGGAAAGTCATATAATAGCAAAAAAGAATTAAAGTTAATATAACAGAAGAAAATAACACAAAAGAACTGAGAAAATAACAATAGCAATTAAAAAAGCTTCACCCAAATTAACATTCAATACGAAAAACAGAGACTGTAAAATTATTTATAATAAAAGGAGACTAATGGAAGAAAGGAGAAAACGCACAATAAAGCGAAAAGAAAATCGAGACGTTCTTAGAGAACTTAATAAAGTTGTTACGGTATCAAAATGACCTAACGACACCCACGCTGTGTGAGTATCGGACGACTAGCTAAGTCCGGGGAAAGGTGGCACGCTCGCCCTGAGATTCGTCAAAAACAGGCTAAAGACCTCGGCTGGTAAGCTCAGAGAGTTGGGCGTGGTTCAAACGGTACGCCACCGGGCAAGCGTGGGGTGACATATATAGGGTGAGTCGAAATAAAAGGGCGCCACCAGGTCTGTCTCGGAGTATACACGTTCAACCGGACCTAGAAAGTTAGATGGAACGAGAAGTACACAGGCTACTACGTCAGGAAGGTACTCGAGAAGCTGTAGAACTCGAATTACAATTTCGGGAAAAATACTTGAATAACTATTTCGGGAGAAAGGGAATTTGGCCTTACAATCCTCGTCGTTACTGCGGCAGGCGTCGCCAGACCTACCTGTGTCGCTCCAATGCTCAAGCGTCGTCGTACATCAATCGTTACACAGAAAACTTATCCTGAAAAGAGCATGCACAGATTCGCAACAATGATAAGGCCTTTGTGAGAATATTCTTCTATTGGTCTGACGTTAATGTTTAAATATATGTGATGGGCAAGGTTAAGGCTAACTCAAATGTAGAACCCCCAGCTGGAGAAGCGCTATTAACCTCTAGCATAACATTTAAAGAATTTGCCGCATTCGTAAATCCAAAAGCAAGCTCTAAGCTAGGCCACATGAACGCGTATGAACGAACTGTCAAAGATTAGTTGCAAGGGCTGCGGCCAAACTGCAGTAATTTAGCAAGCATAGTATGTAAATTTAGTTCACATGCATAACAGCTGATTATTTACAAGGACGGCGGCCCAAAATGCAAAAAACTAGCAAGCACGATATGTAAATTTGGTTCTCATAAATGACAGCTGATTAGTTACAACGGCTGCAGCCGGAATGTAATAATTTAGCAAGCACAATAAATTTGCATGGGTTTAGGCCACATAAATGACAGCTAATACGTTCTGATGGCAGCGATTAAAGCATAGTAAAATTAGAAAATACGGAATATAAGTTCAGTTCACATAAATAACAGCTAATACGTTCTGATGGCGGCGATTAAAGCACAGTAAAATTAGCAAACACAGAATATAGGTTCAGTTCACATAAATAACAGCTAATAAGTTCTGATGGCGGCGATTAAAGCACAGTAAAATTAGCAAACACAGAATATAGGTTTAGCTCACATAAATAACAGCTAATACGTTATAAATTGGTTACACGGATACCTGTATCTAGACGAACCTCGAGCGTGGGCAAGAAGTTGCCTAGCGGCATGTCTGCAGATGGGATGCAAGAGCGAAAGCGTGGGAGGTACGTGAGAATGCTGGCGGAATCCGCCTTGAAGGGGAGTCAACTGAAATGCGTCCCTCTCATGGGGCAAAACGACGGTGAGGCCTAGGAATCCAAAAGTCCTGCAGGTTTGATCCCCGTTTTATCGGGATTGATAGGTCAACCACGACCCTACATCAATAAAGCAGAACTCGGCCATCGATATGCACAGGCACCCACGTACCAACGGTACACAGCACGACACACCACACGCTCCTTGTGTCTCAACGAGTAACTCTCTGGAGACTGCCTGCTTGCAGGGAAAATGCGCGCCAAAAAGAAGCGTCGTCAAACCAACCCTCGTAGCCAATCGCAAAGCGGAACGCTCGCCGGGTAAAGCAAAATAATGTTGGAGCGATAGAGAAGACTCGAGGCCCTCGCAGTTGCTCCCACAGACGGAATTTTTAACTCGCCTGAAACTAGTGTCGCGGAACTAAACGCAGACAATCACGTGCAAGGATCGGCGTTCAAAGGGTGGTCCAAAATGTTACCAACTCAGGGCAACTACGCTACGGTACAGGGTGTTCGAATTCAATATTACTAACATCTGCGAAGAAAAGTTAAGTAGCCAAAGACGGGTTTAAAGTACAGACCGGCTGTTCTAAAGGCTTAAATGGTTAATTGCATTGCTGTAAGCTGCCAAAATGACCTGACAAAGTAGAAAAATAAAAAAAGATCTAAAAGCATGGCACGAATTAAAATTCGTAGAAGAAATTCAAAATTGTAGAAAAATAAAAGAATGGTAGAAATAAAAATATTGGGAAATACAATTACATCATTAGGAAATACAGAAGAAGCTTTCGTCACAGATCAAAATAAGATTCTAGAAAGAACAAAGAAATTTCACAAAGAAATGTACCATGCAAGAACACATACGCAGATTGAAGACAGAACTGAAAGTGATAAACGTAAATTCAGAAGCTACTCCTGAAATCGGAAAGAAATTGAAAAGAAACGAAGCGCCTGACGAAGATCAAGTATTAATAGAAATTATAAAGGAAGGAGGTTAACAAATATTAAAACAACTAAGGATTCTATTTAATCAATGCCTGGGATGATGCCATCATCCGATTACTGTAAAAATAACAGATAAAACTCTATTGGAAAACTACTTGCTTTTTATGACAAATATATATAAACTATTAACAAAAATGATTACGAATAGACTTTTGGTCGTTTTAGCCAGTTCGTCGCTCTACCATATCGAATTCAGCTTCTTTGAATATTTTTTATCCAGTGTTCTAATGTCTTTTCAAAATATATTTTAAACGATATAGGCGCCTTGACGCAGACTCGTGTTGACTAGAAACTTGTTTGAAATTTCCTTTCCTACTTTGATTACGCTTTTGTTATTTTTATATACTTTTTTGGTGGCGTTAAAGTATGTTTTTTAGGAACAGTTTCTTTCAAAACTGAAAGTAGTAGATTTCCTTTTGATTTCAGGAGTGCTTCTCCAGGCAGCTTGTTGGATGTCCACTACAAACTGTTCGGCTTTATGGTCTAATTCCTCATAGATCTACGAAAGTAAGATGGTTTTCTCTTCCTTGCATGATTCCTTTTTCGACGAGTTGTTGTGAGCAGAATACATTGTCGGTACAGGATCTAGCACTTTTAATGTCACTTTGTTCTTCAGAATATTGTATCTCATCTTCTAATCTCGTTGCTATGATTCTTCTGTACATTAGCCCAACAAAACTGTTCACTGTAATGCCCCTGCTTATGTAGAGAATACATATATCCCAACTTCTATTCTTTCAGCACTTCTTTATTTCCGAATATGCAAGTGTTACAAATGTCTGCTAACACTTCCAATACTATCGAAAAGGCGTACTTTAGTTCTGCTGAACCTCCAGGACCGACTGATTTTCCATAATTATATAAATTTTCAAATAGAAAAGACATTACGGGCGATGGAATTCGAACTTTAGCCCCTGTGAACGAGCTTTCGAATGCGATTTCAACGATCGGCGGTCGGTATATGTTGGCTCCAAAATAGGCCTTTTCTTGTCAAGGGTAAAAACCTGAGCTATGTTCAAAACATTATTTTGATTTAAGTAATAGTTTTTGAGTGAAAGCAAAAATAGGAGATAGACAGGCAGACAAATGGAATTGAGAAAACCTGTTTTGCGTCATCTAGGGTCCCTGAAACTTGAGGATCTGAAGAAATCTCGGAAGGTGATTTTTTCGTGATTACAATACTTCCTTCGTTTTTTAGACGAGCGAAGTAACACGAGAATATAACTTAGCCTATGTTTTGCCTTTATAGAGTACGAAAAGGCATTCAAATATTGGGTTGTAAGGAAATCCCAGTAAAATAGCAGCGTTGACTCTTGATATATTGAAGTGACAAAAAATATATAAATACGCTACTTGTAAAATAATACTACAAAAAAACCAAACCAATAAAAATAAAACACTAGACAGGGAGATACAATCTCTCCTAAACAAATGGGAAGATAAAGGATTAAATGTAATCGGAGAAAGATTCAACCATTTGAGATTTGCAGATGACATTCTCCTTATAGCAGACAACTCTGACAACAAGAGGATTGAAACGAAACTTTAACAAGTCTACATTGGAAAAGCAAATGAGATTGGTTTAAATATTTTCATAATACCTACATGTTATTGAACTATATCAGTACTGTCTGCTTAATCGAAATGTTGCCCGTAACAGCCACAGCTGTTAGAATTTAACAGCCACGGCCGTTCTAACCGTTGCTGCACTACCGAATTACGTGCATTGTGCAAAAGAAATTTGTAAACAGCTGCTGCTACACTACTAAATAACATGGGGAGGTCAAGTTATCTTATTTATATTAAAACTACATATTGGCATTTGATACTATGAAAACCCTTAAACAACATTTGGCGGATTTAGCCGACATTACATATAACTGACTCGGATAATTTATTAACCTCGGCCTGATCGGCCTCGCCACCGAATTTATCCTCGTATGTTATATGCTCAATATTGTATTTGATTGCAAACTAACATTTTATAAACATATTGAGTCAATGGATTAAAAGGAATATCTAGTGTACCGTTTCCTTGTAAGAAATAGTAAAGATTTTAAAACTATTGCAGTGCTATGGCGATTATACTCTGCGTTTTTACTTCCTGTATTGGAGCATGCATCTGTAGTGTGGAGTCTTTTTCACTCCAAATTCAATAACATGATTGAAAAAATACAAAATTGTTTTATGCTGTACATCCTTTTCAGAGCAACCGGCGTAGATTCCAAATTTGAACCATATATTAATCTTTTAAACGTATACAAAAAGCATTCACTTTATAAACGTCGACAGGTAGAGCCATTATTTCAAATATGTATACAAAATACTTAATGTACTTGAAATCAACCCTGCTATGTTGGCAAGAATTTCCTTCCGTGTTCCAGCGGTTAACAGACGCAGTAATGAAGTTTTTTATTTACCTACTCCTACATCTAATAGTTGCATCAGTTCTCCTTTGTATAGAATGTGTTTGGTGGCAAACAGAATATCATCCATATTGATATTTTTATATGAAACGTAATACGATTAAATCGGGGGCATATAGAGAAATCTAAATTATTTATTATTTATATTATATGTACGTTTCGCAGTCCTTCCTAACTTGAGTGTACATTTATAATTGGTAGACCTATCCTTTTAGTTGTTTAATTATTTTATTTTCTATTCCCGTCATACTTATTATGTTTTTGTATAATTAGGCATGTTTATTTTGCATTATATTTCACTCAGTACTATACATTTACACTAATATACACTACTATACACGCAATTGGCACAATAAATTATTATTATTATTAATATCGGTGTAATATCGTTAAATACTATAACTGTAACGTTCCGCTCCGATTTTAAATGCGAATTAATTATAATCAAATATTATGGGCATTTCAAATTTCGCATTTTCAACAATGGAAAGGTTCTAGTCCGCTCGAGTCCGCCAGTTCGTCGTTATGCGCGGATTAAACGACACATCGTCCACCGCGCATTCCCGTTTCTGTTTTAAGAGAAGGGAACTTGATAACAAGCTATAAAATGAAATTGTTCCGCAAACTTGAGGAGAATCTCTGGGAAGTATTCCGGGAAAGCGAACTTCGCTTCTCTAGACCGACTCCGCGGTTCCAGATGAGGAAGGCCTTCGCTCCTACCTCAGCTGGGCCACTAGAAATAGACCGGTATCAATCCGAGAATTACCCCGGTCACCGACCTGACCTGCTGCAGGCGAGAGCTCTGCTCTCCGGCTAGCTGGGCCACCAGAAATATTGGAGTAAATCTCGAACCAGTTTTCCGAGATCCCAATGTCCGCTTAATTTCAAATAGCATACGATTCAGCATCGGAGTACGCTAGCTTGAATAATTTAACATACCCGAGACCCCTGCGACCGCTTAATTTCAAATAGCGTACGACTCAGGATCGGAGTCCGCTAATTTGAATAACTTAACATTCCCAAAACCCCCTGTGTCTGAGTGGTTTAAAATCACGCACACCTGAGTATCGAAGTGCGATATTTCGGACTAGTTAAAAGCGCTAAAGTTCATCTAACTTCTTAGTTAAAAATAACGTACATCTGAGTGCGCTATTTTCAAAATTTTCCAAACCCGGCTGTACTTACACCGGCCAGCGACCACTAAACTTTCTTTGGCCCAAAACTCGGCTTCAATTTCTCGGAAAATATGCGATTCCGTCAGGCTTAAGAAAACTACGTATTTGCTCTGTAGGAATCAATTTGCTCACCTTGGAAGCTCACCCTGGCATGCTCTCCGAAGCAGATAAGGGCGCGAAAGAATTTTACCCCTGGCACAAGGTCGAAGTTATTACCGGAGCTTATCAGAATGCAACCCGGACGTTCACCTGCACATATATTATAAATATGGTAACGAGATCATAGCCTCAGTTAATTCTTTGTAATTAAAACGGACCATAATTATTCAGTTTGTTTACAATAGTTCAAGCTGTCAATAATTCGATCATTGTGTTACAGTTTTACCAACGCTAGCCCAAATCCCCTGTTGGTTCCAGCGACCGCCCATATGGGGGATCTCGGACGAACTCACAGGCAATTGAGGTTGTACACCTTCCCAATACCAAACGGAAGAATGAAGTCAAATATAATTGTCTTTGTACATAGTTATGAATATTATTTATTTAATTATTTTTCCAAATGCACATATTGTTGAATACATGTTATTTGGTATTCTTTAAATTAGTCAAGGTAAACATAAATCGGACCTGGACCTAATAAGAGTTACCCACTTATTTGAAGCAAAGTTAATTAATGCTATTATTAAATAAATATACCAGGAAGCGTTGCATAACAAAGCAAACCCAAAATAATGACAAAGGAGTTGTAATATCTTGGCTTTTACGATATTTTGAACTTCCCAACTGAATGCTCAATTACGATTTTGACAAGACGTAAAATCCCGATCACTTGCCCTTAAATGGTAGCTGAAGTGGGTCAGGGTACGTTACAGCATTCGAGTAAACACAAATAAACGAGATAAAAGAGGTAACACAAAATAATTCTATTGTTTTGTTATATACATAAATTAAAATGCTGTAAACTCTATACAATTGATTTACAATAAATTGATTCTTCAGTCGTGTCAGATAGGTAACCAATTTAACTGTGCTGGCAAGCCGGTCGTCCGCCTCTGGTTTGGTGAATTCGGGACGGTAATCTTTGAGGACGTCGGTCTCCACTTTATCGACCTGTTCTGGAAAGAGCAAAACTGCATTATTTGGCAGATTTAGTTTATAAACGTTTCGGTTCTTTGGTGCAATTTTTAAGCGTTCCAGAACAACCCCAGGGCAAAATATAAATGTCTAACGGGTTGTTGTTAGTGCCTGAAGGTGCAGGATACATTTTGACCAGGTAAGTGGTTTTCTGGAGTTCGATTCGCAGGGGATTGCTACAGGACATCTACTTATTTTAAAGATGCAGTTTCAAGATCCGGGCATTACAGGGGAGGAATGTTGTTTTGCGGGTGCGATAACTGGGCACATAGAGAAGGTACAGTCGATACCGAGTTCAGCTTCGACAACGAACCCCTGGGTTGAAACCGCGTGACAAAGTGTTGTCTAACTAAAGTTTCCGTCAAGGTTTAAATTTGATAGGTAAGAATTGGTTATGCTCCGGAGCTTGGAAAGATAAGTGCCGTTTAATGGAAAAACTGCTTGTGTTTATACTCGGAGTTATCTTGTACGTTGCCATTGAATGGGAGAATAAATTCATGAGATAAGCAGCGCTAAACTGCGAGCGTTATCAACATTTTTATACAGGAATGCTTCTATGACCTTAAGGTTATCGGAACGTTTTGCATTGCTAGAATGTCTTATCAACAAGATGAGCTTCGAAACAGCAAATATATCAGGAAATTAGCTATGCGCAAATATTAAATGCATTGATTGCGTTTATTAATTAGATTTTCGCCAGAATAACGTCACAGAGTTAATAGAACAAACAATCAATATACAGATAGATAACAAAACTATAGAAAGGTGGATAGTTACATTTACCTTGGACAGTTTATTACATTACAGTTGGATAGACGAACAAAAAAAATTTTTGTTGGGCAAACAAACAAAATCGTTAGAAGAATAAAACCGCATTGGGCTGCATTCGGAAGATGGAAATAAAATCTAACAAGTGAAATTGATCAACAATTAGAAACAAAATTAGTCAATCAAAAGATACTCAGTGTACTAAGATACCCTGCAGAGACATGGACGTTAACATTTAATAATATACAAAGACTAATAATAGTGCAAACATTGATAGAACGCATAATGCTGAGAATAACAATGAAAGGCAGTATAAAAAACGCACGGATAAAGGCGAATAAGAAAAATGGTGTACTTAAAAAAGCTCTTAAACTAAAATGGTCGTGGGCTCGGCACATTGCAAGAATTGAAGATAATAGATGGGCATGTCAAGCCATTTTATTTTTCTTTTAAATTTAATAGGTATGTTACCATTTGGAGCAGTTTCGGTACAAAGGTGCCGAGTCTGCCTGTATGTAGGTTTCTTTGCAGTAATAATTTATAGTTTAACACTTCAGCTATTTGCATAAAAAATTGTAACACGCACGTAGCTTTTGGTTTTCTAAAAGGTTCAACAAAACCCCTCTAATCTCTATGCCGTCGTATGTGCAGCTGTTTTCGTCCCTTCGCGTTTAAGAGCGCTGGCTTACAGCATTTTCAAAACACAGTCAATGGGAGCAAGCAGGACATCTTCCAAAATAATTTTAACTTCTATCGCACTCTACCGATAGCGAGCTGTCGAGCCTGTTGCGAGTTGCGTTTTGATTAGCTACATCTGGCAAGCGCGAGACAGCCAGCGACCGCAATAAGGTGGCTTGAAGTTTTTTCGAGGAGTCGGTTTTCGGCGAGCAGTGTAAGTGGCAGAGTGTGTTTTGGGTGTTGATGTGATGTCTTGGTCGATGGCATAAGCCGCTCGTAATCATTATTGAAAGTCGGTCTGGCTAATTGTTCCGTTTCCGGTTCGGGATATCATCTACGAGTGGGCTAATTAACGGCCTCGCAGGTTTTTGTGGTCGCCAAGGGGGCGCTGTACAATTCTTCCCGAGTAGATAGGGGACTCATTGGACTTCGCAGGTTTTCACCCACATCACGTCGAACGACAGCTATAGCGATTGCTGCTGTCCGCCTACTGCAATTAACACTTCGCACCGAGGCCAAGCCGCCAAAATAGAAGGTATAGTGCGCTCCTATATTTGTACAATAATTGTGAATGTTTTGCCGTCAAGCCGGTCCGATTAAATGTATTAAATTAAGCATATTTGTTATCCGCCGCCTAATCAAGGCGTTGTACACTCATTTATAAATTTAATCTTTGTGTTACAAGCTCGGTCCGTTCTTTGAATTATGTTGTGCCGTCAGTCGGTCCGTTTAAATGTATTAAGCATAGTTGCTATCCGCCGCGTAATCAAGGCGTTGTACACTTATTTATCAATTTAATCTTTGTGTTACACGCTCGGCCTGATCTTTGAATCATATTTTTCCGTCAGCCGGTTCGTTTACATGTATTAAATTAAGCATATCTGCTATCCGCCGCCTAATCAAAGCGTTGTACACTCACTGCTAAATTTTAATCTTTGTGTTACGAGCCCCGCAATATCTTTGAAATTGTACGTTTATGTTTTTGCTGCCAGCCGGAGACGCCGATTATACGTTGTTTTACTCGTACAGGGTTTAGTAATATTTTTAGATAAAGCATCCCCAGCTGGGTTTTATTTCTTTTAGGTTTAGTCCATTATATGATGCGAGTTTGTTATATACGCTGACCACGTTGGCACCGTTGTAATTTTTTGCCATGAGTTTGGCCTAATAGATCTGTTTACTGTGTTTGGCTTATAATTATTCCTTGTGTTTGTGCATGCTTGTTTACAGGGTGACTTAGTCACTGTGTCAAGATTGATGTAAGGTGAGGCCTGAAAGCGGTTAATAAGCGTTGCAGGTAGGTCGGCGCGCTTGTCACTGCACTGTGGTCTCCAGAGTTTTTGTACTCGAGTATCTCGCCCCGTTTGGCCTTCAAGGTTCGGTTAAACATAGGTTACTTCGATTGAATCTTGTGACGCCCATTTATTTGGTAACACATACTTACCGTCACGCTTTCCCTGTGGTGTACCGTTTCTAGGACCACGCCCATCTCCCTGAGTGTATCAAGCCGTGGCCTTTAGCTTGTTTTGTACGATTTCCAGGGTAAGTGTAGACGTTTCCCGGACATGTTTAAGTATTTGGCACTCCCTCGCCCGTGAGTGTCGTTAGAACAGTTTGATACTGTAACAGGCGATGAAAATAGTAAAATCAAGACTGAGAACAAAAAAAGAAAACGGAGGAAGATCGCCACTAAGATTGACCGGTGAAATTAAAACAACGGCAGATTACAACTGGCTACAAGAACCGCAAAAGGGGGCTCAAGGCGGGTCACGTCGTGAATGCGACTAATATTTTAAAATCGGGACGTGAACATGAGTGAACGTGCGTAAACATTTTCGTAGCGTGATTCACGTTTCACGTTGATTTTACGTTAAATATTTAGTAATGAATAAAAGATTGCAGGGTGCTCTCGCATGTGGAAGATCTAGAGATAGAGCTGCGCATGCGCTTCTGTATTGTGTGTACTGCGTACGGTTAATGGCGTCCTGCCTGGGAATTAATAATTATTTTTATTATAAGTATCCATTTAAGACAGCCGGGACTCACGGACACAAGAAGTGCTCTGTAGCGCATGTAGGAATAGCGCATTTGCTTAAAATATTCCACAAAACGCTGGAATCGCATACACCTGCCCTTCGAATTCGACCACCGGTAATATTTTTTTAGTTGAAAATTTATGTAATTTATTATAAACGATGGAGATATTTTTACCCCTAGCTTAATTTGATTTTTAAAATTATTTAATGTCACAATGTCCACTTACGAGGAAAGTTCTGGGTAAAGCCACATTCTGTTCTATCTGTTTGAATTTTGAAATAAAAGCTGCGGGTCACGTATTGAGTGGCGGTTCACGCCGTGAACGTAAGTGAACGTGAGCGAGAGTATGCGTGATCGTGAGTGAACCTACGTTTGGCGGAAAGGCATTGACGTCACTCCATTCAAAGTTAATCCACCGGTAACTAAATTTATTTTGCTCATTTCATTGGTTTTTAATATTTAAACTTTAAGAGCATTTTTCTCGATTTTTTCAGATGTAATATATTGAAAATTTTATATCATTGAAAATAATATAAAAAGTACTACCAAAATTATTAAAAAATCAAGTTTATTTAAAAAAAAAGTCTATGACGCCATAACTTTTAAAACAAATGACGTGGCAACATAAAGGTGCTTGTAGTGTATGTCCTACAATTAAAATCGCTATACTCCTTCAAGATTTTTTCATACAAATTAATATTAACAAAGTTAATAAATTTATCTGTTACTTTATTTCCACACTGTATATAGGCAGATGATGAGGACTTAGGGGAAGATCATGTACTCTAATTTCTAAAAAATATGTTTGCGTTTCAAAGACGTATTAGTTGAAATCCATTAGAAGTTAGTGCACACAGCTTATATACTATATAGTAGGTTAAAGCTTATCA
The DNA here is from genome assembly GCA_940337035.1 of Agriotes lineatus. Classification (NCBI taxonomy): domain Eukaryota; kingdom Metazoa; phylum Arthropoda; class Insecta; order Coleoptera; family Elateridae; genus Agriotes; species Agriotes lineatus. The sequence goes on along the minus strand of OW679195.1, from coordinate 151,552,768 downwards.
ACAAATAATCCCCGATCGACATTAAAAGTTTGATATTACCGACATTTGATTAGCTGTTTGGCCCACCACATAGGTGGCCGTATTCTAATTAAAATAATTTTTGCCCTTTTTAAATTTTGTAAATAAAGAAGTTATAGAAGAAAATGTTTTAACGTCGTTAATCAAGAACGCGCCGGGCAGCTAACCATTTTTTAGATCGTATAACAGTTGACGAGAGTGGATATTATGTATAAAATAGGTAAAAGCCTTTTAATGTTTTTCCAAAGACCGAACGAAATAATCAAATGAAACATTTAGTCATGTGAATTACATAAATTCATAAAGACAAAACAATATCGCAGACGGTAAGATTCGAACCTACGCTCCTAGAAGGAATATGATTTCTAGTCAGGCACCTTAATCTTTCGGCCAGGAATGTTACGTAACACACAAACTTATCGTTGTATTATGAACGGGAAGGTGACGGCATAAGAAACTCGGTGTCGGTGTTGATAAACGTGAAGTACGCAGGCAGGTAGGCAGTCATGCAGGCACAACATATGTTTATATATGGCATTTTAAACAACAGTTGAAAAAGTTATATGTTCAATAAGGCGTAACTAATTACTTTTTTATTTTTTTGTAGGAAAATCGCTGTTATACCTAGACATTTTTCTGAAAGCTAAGATTGTATATATTATAAAAAACGTGGTTATAGTCTAATTACCCGATCTTATATTTATTTATCAACGCATTGAGAAATTGTAAATATTTTTCAGAGGCGGTCGACATTTACTTTGGCCATTGGCATCCGCGTTTCTTTTAATTTTTGAAAAACAGTTGACGTATTTTTCTGTTCCTACAACATTTAATAACACAAGATTGACTAGGTCTATTATAAATGACAGTGATTGTAAAACACTATAAAACTTCTTTTAGGTACTTTCAAGAACACAAAAATAATTTCACTTACCTTTGATAGTATTCGGAAGTAATAATCGAGAGGAGAAAAAAATTAACTTATGAGCTACTCTGTAATGTAACAATTATTCTATCATTGTATTTGCAATGATACAAAACAACACCTTATCTGTTACCTACATGGAAGCATGTGACAGCTTTCTGGCAATTATTATTGGTCAACTTAGTAGTGCTTCTATTACTACTATCTTGTGAGATTCAGTTTTCCCGATGGTTCTTGTGATATCCACATCTTTATTGCCTTTGTAGTAATGTTAGTTTTCCAGAAGACAAATATTTATAAGAATAACATTGTCGCATGTGTATATTACAAATTTCTCTCAATATACGAGGGCCGTTTTTTTTCAACCTCCGATGGGCCATAACAAAAAGACAAGTGAATATAAAACAATGATTTTATTACTCAACGTTATGTACACTTATGGTTACTTTCTGACGTAATCACCTTGGAGATTGAGGCATTTGTTGTACTTGTGAACAAGCTTTCCAATACCCTCTGCATAAAATGTTGCCGGCAATGAATTAAAATTAGTCTTAACGTTGTCTTGAAGCTCCCCATTATTTTGGAAGCGCTGCCGTCCTAGCAACTTTTTCAGTTCAGGGAAAAGTCACTCGGCGCTAGGTCGGGGCTGTATGCTGATCAATCGAAAATATTTCATTGAAATTGCTCAAGGAGTCGTTGGGTTACAGCAGCACTGTACGGGCGTCCCCCCGGCTTCTTGAGCAATATGGGATATTTTCGATCACCCGGCATACAGTCCCGACCTAGTGCCAAGCGACTTCGATGTTTTCCCTTTTTAATTTAAAGTTTGGTTTGGACAACAATTGCAGTTTTGTGAATTTATTGTGTTAGCATTAAACCTGTCCGGACCCTAGTCATAATGCAAAGGAGGATTTATTCCTAGTTTTGAGCTTTAGAAATCTTGCAGCACTCCCAATTGCTGCCTTAACTTGTGGAATCCTAATTTTCCGCCATTCTATACGAGAATTATATATTTAGTAGGTTGAGCAAAATACAGGAAATATGTTAAAGTTAGGTTGATAATTTAACTTATATTACCCTACCGGCAAACTAAACATTCTGCTGCAATTTATGAGAGAAATTCCATAACTGTTTCGAACAATATAATATAATAACATCTGTGCCAATCTTGTAACTAAGCAGTTACTAGTGAAACATCTGGAAGAACTTTTCGATGTTAGCTGCATAAAATATGTTTGCTTTTGAAAGGAAATTTATGATTGATTGCAATGATATGGCTAGTTAGTCGTCTTGATTTTAGTGAAATTATTTCTTTCACTTTCTGTATAGAAAAAAATTTAAAAAATCTTCTTAAACAACTTAAATGAGAGTTGTTTAGTAGAAAAAATTAAAGAAAGATGGTGAAGGTTGTAGTACAAATTACGAACGCACCTAAAAAATTGCCAATAAAGTGGTACATTAAACGCTTTTGAAATGAAACTTACTGAGAAAGAAGTATTTTTGTTACACAGAGTTCTGGTTCTTGCGTGATTTATGAAATGTTAGCAAATATACGTTGTTGAGTAATAAAATTCAAAAGATAATTAATTTATTAACTAGTCTAATAGCTAAACAATACCGTAATGATTAAACGAAATAAAACAAGTATTTTGTTACCATTTGCATTTGATAAGCTAACGATAAAAACTTGAACTTTTTTAATGTACTACAAATATCGTCTATAATTAATACATAGATTTATAAAAAATTTTTGAATTGTGAAAGTTATCCTGCGTTAGTGTTATTGTGTTGGTAATTTATCCAGTCACATTTATATACAGGGTGTCCTAGAAATGAAAATAAAACGCCATGTACTCATGGAGCCTGACTAATTCTTAGTGAAAAATTGTAATGAGAAAAAATCGTATCGTGCTTACTTTACCGACAAGGGCTAAAAAAAGAAATTTAAGTTTGGCAACATTGTGTAACGATCGGCTATTATATCATCCAGTAAACAATAAAAGAAAGGCTATGTAGCCAGTAAAATAACTCAAACAGGTAGCATTACTGATTGATAAAACTGACAAAATTAATTAGTTACTGTAGCTTTCGACTGGAATTATTGCCATAGTCGCTAGAAGTATAAAACTCTTGTTTTCAACAATTGTTTGAATAGAAAATCTATATATTTAATTGCTGCTGCTGCTTATTTATTGACAAATTACTACATTCTTCATCATTACATATATACATAAGTACGCGAAAGCTAAGCATCGAGACAACAAAAATTAGAACCTTCCACTCAGAATTGCTCAGGCTACCTGGCGTTTTATTGCTAGAACACAATGAGATGGGTTTTGAATGTTCTATTACATCATCATCTAGCATCTTCTGTAACTCATGTTTCACTTTTTCGCGCTGTGCAAATGTTATGGGACAAGTTCTACTTTTGAAGCCCATTGTTTCGTCGACAACAAGTTTGTGGAAATATTTTGTTGCTTGTCCTGTTTTCTGATTTATTATCTCCTTATTCTTTTCTATTATTTCCATAATTCTGCCTTTGTATTGTAAGTAATCATTCCCTATCTGTTCATCATCCAGCATTCCTTCTATGATCGCACAATTATTTATAATTATTGCGTCTCCTGCACTCTTGGCAAGGCAACAAATCTCATCGTCTCCTGCACTCTTGGCTAGGCAACAATTTATATTATCTCCTGCTTTTATTTCAGCTAGGCAACAATTTTCATGCTCTTGATCCCCATATTCGGAAACAGACCAAGGCCTCCGTATTTCATTTATTTGGATGCACTTTTGCATTCCATCAATTTTAATTCCAACTTGCTGAATAATATCGACACCTATCACAAACTGTACATTTAAGGCAGATACTATGTAAAATCGGACATCATATTTTTTCCCATTTATACTGATCTTGATTGCCAATACTTTACTTGTAGTTGAGATCTTCTTCCTTGTTGTAGACAATAAATCGATTTCATTAACTTGAATTATATTACTTTGTAAAACATTCAGATTATTATTTAGGACTTCTTCTTGTACTAATGAAACCATTGCTCCGCTATCAATTAGCGCATAATATTCTTGGTCTAAAATTTGCAACTTAATAAATGGTAAACATGAGCTTGTAACTTTATCTTCACTTTCTTCTAATAAAAATTCCCCAGTTTTGTCGTAGGCGATGGCAAAGTTGGCGATTTGTTTATTTACAGTATTTACATTGTTTACAAAAATTGAGGTTTTTTTTATCCCTCGAGGGCTCCTCATGCACCTCTGCTATTTCTATTCGATTCAGGTCTTCAGAGTTGTTGACGTTCTCACTTCTTCCAACTAACAGCGTGTTAATGTAAAGGCGATCTTGATTCTGATTTTGGTCCATTTCTTGGCACCTCTTCTTATTTCTTTCTTCTATTAAGTCTTCGTAATTTTCCTATTGTCCCCCCTGTTGTAATTTTGGCGGTTCTGATTCCCCCAATTATTGTTGTATCCTGTGCGTTGATTATATCCCCTATTATAATCGTTATTCTCATGGTTTCTTCCCTCTTGTATGTTGTAATTGTTATTAAAGTTGTTTCTAGTTTGCCTAAATTTGTTGTCAAAAGTTTTATCCAATTTTCGTTTACTGTAATTTTGATAGGCCGTTGTTCGACTTTCACCTCTTTCGTTGTAAATTGCCAGGTCGTAGTTTCTAACAATCTCCAGAAAATCGCGCAGCGTTTTAACGTTTTGTACCGCAACTGCCCTTGTTATTTCGGCCTCTAGGTGTCTCCACAGATGCTGTATAATTTCTTCTTCTGACAGTTTAGGCATTAAATATTGCGTTTGATTGTACCGATGCATGACATAGATTTCGCGAGATCCCTTTTTGCATTCTTTAATCAATTCATTTATTTTAATACAAACATTTCTTTTTCAATGCATTTACTGATGACACTTAAGCTTAGCATTGCAGCTAGATAAAACACCCCAACTCTGTGCTTAGCGACTTAATTTTCAAACTGTACTGCAAGCAGAGCAGAGCCGTAGGGCCTAAGACCATTGCAGTATAGCACGTGATAAATAATACACATCTAAAAATTCATTTAAAAAATAACGTGAGATGAAATCAAGTTTGTCTTTTCAACGTTTTCAGAGCTTAAACGGGTAAATCGGTTTAACAGCTATAAACGAATGAATAATTTATTCAAAACGCTTGATTGCCTTCACTAATTAGCGAAGTAGGCTGAATGAAAATAAAATGAAGAGCAAAAAATACATAGCCCTTGAGGTATTAGAGTACTCAAAATAATATGAGCATTAATAGTAATTTAATCGGTAATTCAACACGTACGCGCCGTGATGATTAATTAAATTAGTTCTCTCACTTCCCATGTACATTGTGTAATTGGTATTACTTCTATAGCCGTTATTAATGCCTGATGAAACACAAATTCTAATTTTATATTATTTTGTTTGAATTAAACATAGATAAGCATGCAAACATAAAAAATATTAAAACAATATATCATGTCGAAGTAATTTAGTTAGTGTTGTTTGGATTTGCCATTTTCTACATCGTAAGTGTTCTAAGAAATTGAGAAAGTTGAATTGTAGTTACTGTTTTTTTTTGTATTTGTATATCAATGTTACGAAGTATTGCATTTTCAAAATTCAAGTTACAGTTACTGTAGCATCGCCAAAAACTAAGATTATATTTTAAATATAAGCAAAACAAACCCCTGTGAAGTTAGCACCACAACTTCAAAACATGTTATTTTTTTTAAGAGTTCCCGTTGCACACCAAAGAGTTCTAGAGCTCCTTGCTATTTTTAAAAATAGTTCTATGTATTTAAGAGAAAAAATGTGCATCGAAAATTTGGGGTGCTAACTTCACATTTCCCTAGGACAAATACCACTATAACTCTTTTTCAGTCACACTTATTGAAAAATTTCATGACACTTTTCGATAGAACTCGCCGGGGTGCTACTAGAACTCTAACAACAACAAAAAAGATTTTCAAAAATTTTTTTTTTATAAACTGGAAAAAAAATTATTTTTAATTTTTTATAGTTCCGGTAGTTCCAATGGGAGTTCTAGTAGCACCCCGGCAAGTTCTATCGATAACTCTAATAAAATTTTTTGATAGGACCGAAGTAAAGAAGTTACGCCTATTTTTGTGCCAGTATTTTTACAAAACGACCAAGACCTGGAAGTAATTTTTTACAGTTCTGGTAGTTCTAATAGGAGCTCTAGTAGCATCGGGACATGTTCTATCGATAACTCTCATAACATGTTTTGATAGGACCCGAAGTAAAGAAGTTACGCCTATTTTTGTGTTAATATTTTTACAATACCATGAAGTCGTGAAAGCAATTTTTTAAAAGTTTCGGTAGTTTTAATGGAAGTTCTAGTAGCACCCCGGCGAGTTTTATGGATAACCCTAATAACATTTTTTGATAAGATTCGAAGTAAAAAAGTTACGCCTTTTTTATGTTAGCACTTTTACAAAACTACCTAGACCTGGAAGTAATTTTTTACAGTTCTGGCAGTTCTAATAGGAGCTGTAGTAGCACCGGGACGTGTTCTATCGATCACTCTAATAACATTTTTTGGTAATACTCGCAATAAAAATGTTACGCATATTTTTGTGTTAAGACTTTTACAAAACGACTAGATCCTAGAAGCAATTTCTTTAAAACTTTTTCGGATGTTCTTGCGGGACCTTGGCGTGTTCTACGGCAAAGTCGAAGGAAATTTTTTCATAGAACTAGAATTGAAAAGGTTATGGGTATTTTTGTCTAAGTACCTTTAGAAAGCGGCTTACGTCGTGAAAGCTCCAATAAGGGGTTAATAAGACTACCTCTAAAATCAGGTGCAGGTAAGAATTGCTACATGCTATTTGAGCCTCTACGGTACCGTATTTTGCATTACCTTTATGAATGAGGCGTAACTTCTTTACTTCGGGTCCTATAAAAAAATGTTATTAGAGTTATTGATAGAACTCACCGGGGTTCTACTAGAACTCCCATTAGAACTACCGGAACTATAAAAAATTAAAAATATATTCTTTTCCAGTTTATATAAAAAAAAAATTTTTTAAATCTTTTTTTTTGTTAGAGTTCTAGTAGCACCCCGGAGAGTTCTATCGAAAAGTGTAATGACATTTTTCAATAAGTGTGACTGAAAAAGAGTTATAGTGGTATTTGTCCTAGGAAAATGTGAAGTTAGCACCCCAAATTTTCGATGCACATTTTTTTCTCTTTAATGCATAGAACTATTTTTAAAAATAGCAAGGAACTCTAGAACTCTTTGGGGTGCAACGGGAACTCTTGAAAAAAATAACATTCTTTGAAGTTGTGGTGCTAACTTCACAGGGGTGCAAAACAATTGCATTTAAGCAGTTGGTATATATTATAAAGGACACGGTAAAGTAGTGAATCAAACACATTAATATTAATTAGACTACTAATTATATGATTATCTATGACTAAATATTATCATTATCCATTTTTACGAACATTTATACTTTATTTATTAAATGCGTGCAATTGAGATCTCATTTTAATTATTTATTAGACAAGAAAAATGCGCTTTTCACAGATTTCTAATTATTACATGATTTCATGTTAATGTATATAAACTGCAATATTAGAAAAATATTTGAAAATATAAAAGTTTAGTTTTCCTTCTATTTTGCATCACGCTAATAGAAATTATGCTTTTACTTAATTCCAGCACAGAAAGATCAGTCGTTACAAAGATTTATAAATTCAAGTATTATAAGATTCGGATGCATAGCAAGGGACACAATTCGAACCTGCTCCAAGTGCAACAGGTTAATTATGGTTTTTCTTATATTACTGCGCGTTTACATGTAATCTAAAAATGTGAGTAGAAAATAATAACTGCGTCGCTACAACTAAGTACATAATTTTTTAGAGTACAGAAATCAGCTTTCTTTTACGGAGACTGTAAGCCCAGAGATATAAACCCGATTTTTTGTTACTTTAGTAGAGTGCTCCTTGTAATATCGATGATATATTAGGCTATAAAATATTTCTTCTCGTGTTATTAGTAATGCCATTTCTGTTTTACATGCAGGGAATATATTGAGAAATGTGCTACCAGCTGTATAAAAGCAAGGTGCATATTTGCAAACGGCGGTACATTTTCTTAGTAATGGGTATAATCCTAGCACACTTGTTAACTATTGTAAAATTTTAGTAATTTAAATAGAATATTAAAAAAAGTGTTTAGACAATTATTATATAAATATATAAACTTGCTAGTTGGATATTATTAGAAATTCTCGTTACTTTACTGCTATTATTGTTGTCCGGTAATAGTTGATGTGTAGTAAGTAAATATTACTCACCATTTTCTTATTTTTCTTATCTCACTTATTTACCTCGTATTCAATTACATGGTATGAAAGTGTTTGTTCAATTCTCGAAAAGAAACATATTTAATGAAAAGATCCAAGTAACTTGGAGAAACTAAGGTCATAGGTAAAGGACATGTAAAAGTAACATATTGAGGAAGCCTCAGATCTTGTTGCACTAATTACACCTTACAATTACAACTTAAAGTACATGTTTTAAACGACATGTTTTTATTTAAGCTCAGTTGCGTTAAAAAAGTTTCACTTACACAAATAGAATTTCCTCAGTGTTTCTGAAAGGAGCTTCCAGTACAGATTTTTTTTGTTATATTTCATAACATCTGTGCTATTAACAAAAAAGGTGCTAACTGTATAAGGCAACCATTTATGTTTATGTAACATTTAGAACATATCATTCTGTGACGTTAGCGATAGTACAAATGAGTGTTGAACGCCGTCATTTAGCCACAATCGGCATCTGAATCTGCAGTACGCAAGGACTCGCAAATAAAGACAAAGAGCTAGCGATGAGTGACTCCGGGTGAAGCCAAACAACGCGCATCCCTTCTTAAATTATCCCAGAAAAGGCACAAAAAGGTAAAAAACGAAGATGCGCCGACTGCTGAAGTCACTTGAGTCCGTGGATCCACGTGAAAAGCCTTTTAGTGCTCCAAATGCCCTCCTAAACTGAAATCCTAAAACCTTTTTCGTCTTGCTGCTTTTACACCGGAAAACCCTACCGGGTTGCAACCTTCTTCTCTCAGTACTAACAACTTTGTTCCGAAGACAATTACCTAATTCCTTTGCCGCTCTTTAGTTTCCACTTTCTAAAACTGTGCTGTTAGGCGGCCGTCGCGGGCCGGGTGTTAAGGTCCAGTCGGTATTCACGCCTGTCGTCGCAATACATGTTTGTTTCGAGCATGGTCGGTTTTTCGGAGTTTCAGTAGGACCGTCGAGCTTAACTTCGAGACTATGGGTTATATATTGCTTGCTTGGTTTCCCGAGGGAATCCAGCGTTTTCTAAGAAAGTTGTTTAGTGAACTCCTGGTAAAGTACCATTCCTGTGGGACATTTTGTTCTATTCTTCGCCCGATTCCGTGGTCCGTGAAAGGTGTGCTAGCTTGTAGCGAACCGCCAGGTCCGAGATAATTTACGCATTTCCACCGACTTATTTGGTCTTTCTTCTTGCTATTTTCAGTTTCCATCTTTAGCACCCTATCTGATTGTCAGAGTGCGTAATTTCTTCGGGGGCGCACTCTTTTTCTATCGGTGTTGTTGGTATTAGTTTTGGTATTTGATTATGCCACCCTTGGCTTTCATCCGCCGGGGGCTGTAGCATGTGGTGTCCGTCACGCTGATTGAGCGGCGGAGGAGCTCTTTTCTGGGAGGTTCAGATCCCTAGCTTCCGCACATCTTTTATTTCGTTACGTTTTGTGTCTGGTACTAATAACATTTCAATTTATATTTAATAAGCATGAAATACAATGGTTTAATACTAGGGTAGTATATATAAACATCACTTGTAGAGAAAAAGAGTAGGGTGACCAGACCTTACCGGTAACTTTCCTTTCTTCGGAATCTCGAATTTTCGGCCTTTCTGACCTGCGTCTCTTTTTATTTCTGCTATGCAGTGTATCAACATCAATACAATAAAATTGGTGGTCTCTTTCTTTCTTTGTATGTATGTATGTATGTATGTATCTTTGTTCGCTATCTCCCGCGAAGATACTGGACCGATTAAATTGTATGATACCTTAAAACTTTGATAATTTTTAGACTTAGATCCTAAGCCGGGTTTTATTACAAAAATTCGAAAAAGTATTAATTTAGTTAAATCGTGTAATTAGCGAAGCGAAGCTTAGCTCTGGTGATTTGCTAGTATAATTCATATTTTCATATTTAAAACCCAATAATATCATTCTTCCACATATTGTATTCCTGGGCAATCGTTGGTCCTTTAGGTCATGCCGTGTGGGTTGTAGCACTCTTTGCCTTCAGTAGACCCGCCGGTAGTGACACCCTTCTTCTAAGTTGTTCGCGCTTGTGTCAAACCATAGATACGTATGAATCTTGCGAAACACTACTTTCAAACGAGATACATCCAAGCATTTAGTTACAATCCTTTTTCTTTCTTGTCTCTTCCTACGGTTGTACCAACCTTCATCATATACCATAAAATCGGTGGTCTCTTCCTTTCTTTCTTTTTTGTATGTTTGTATGTATGTATCTTTGTTCTCTATCTCCTACGAAGACACTGGACCGATTAAATTGTACGATGGCTTAAAATTTTTCTAATTTTTGGACTTAGATCGTAGGCACGGTTTTATTTTCAAAATAGTACGAAAAAGTAAAGTAAAGTGAAATTAAATTACGATCGGTTGAAACAGCTGATGTGGTACGTTCACAATGAACTCTTCTGCGCCGATTTCGACATCAAATTTTTAATGTTCATATACCGTTAGAGCAGCGAGTTATTCAACGAAGCATGGTTGGTTCAGTGGTAGAATACAACCCTGGCACGCGGGCAGTCCGGGTTCGATTCTCGGCTGACGCAACCTTTTTTAAATTTATATTAATGAATCTCTCATAAATTAGCGAAGCGTAGCTCGGGTGATTCACTAGTACTTAATAAACATGAATTAATCAAGGCTTCTAAGGTGCGTTTTCAGGCGAGTACGGAGTTTTTTCTTTGCCGTAAATTTTTACATTAAATAGTGACACATTGCTTAACGATGTTTCTATCATTTGGTTGGTATGATTTGAAGACCTAAGGTGTTTTAGTGACCTGGCTTGTTTAGTTTAAGAGATTTCCGGGGTAACTTTCTTTAAGTAAGGGGGTGTTAGGACACCTTAACGCTTTTGAACTACCGTTCAAAATTACCGCACTCCTAGTTTAAATATTTGCGCTTTGGCACTCTCATTTCAAAATATTAGTTTTTAACGCCTTCTTTTCGGCTGGTACGCACAACGTTTGGTGCAACTGGGAACACCTTTTGAGTTCAGTTTACTTTTGATTGAGTGTGATTCAATACCTTGTAAATGTTTCTATTCCACATTAGCCAGCTTTATGCCGAACCCTCTTAGTCATTGAGTGAGCTACCTGTAGAGAGGCTTAGCTTCCAGTTTTGCTTCAAAGACCACGGGTCGCGTGTGGGCGATCCGGCGCATACGTTTTTAAGACGGTTTTTAAAGCCCGTTCTGCGTACGCGCTATGCTGCGCAATCTTTACTACATCTTATCTTAATCGACCAAGCGGCGTAAAAGGTTAAAATGATTGTACCACCTTGTGAGATAGTGGCGTTTAGACTTGGGCTAGAGAGAAAAAGAAGTAGCACGCTTTTCCGGAGCTCCCCGCTTCAGGGGGCTTGCCTCGCTTAGACATTCTTGTTCGGACGTTCGTTTGTGCAGGCAGCGAGAAAGCAGCCAGTGTATGTTGGTGAATTTTTATTGTGAATTTCAAGTTTAGGGACAGCGTCTGCAGAGTGTCAGGAATCTTCTGATATGTGTGCAAATTGTGCAATTTACGCCTTGGGCAGACTTCGATAAAGGGGATTTCCAAAGTAGCCATTTTTGGGAAGTTGCTGTAATCATTGCATGCTGTGCCCATTGCGGTTTTGTGGAGTTACCCCATTTCCGTTTCGTGGAGTCACTCTATTGCTGTGGCGTCATTCCTGTCGCCCATTGTTGTTTCATGGCGGCACCCTATTCGCCATTCTCCGTCGTCTGGGGCCTCTTAGCTTTCAACTGGAGGCGTGTCGTCGCATTCACGTATTCGCTTCGCCAGGCGACCAGCAGGTACTGTAATTAGTCTTAAAGTGAATATTAGACCATTTATGCTGTGCCATTTTGAATTAAGTGTGACGGAAAACATTGTTGCACAAGCGCAGTTCAGGAAATGTGTGCGTGACTTATATTTCTATAAATAGTGGCTTGTTCACAACGGCCATATTTGTATTAAATTAGTTATATTGTCTGCTCTTGATAACGGGTGGGCCTTGCTTGTATCACTTTGTTTTGTTGTTAAATTAATTTAAAATTGCTGGTTGAATAGCCGCATGCTCCAAGAACTGGTCAAACAGTCTCGAGAGTTATCCAACGTTTAGGACGGTCGGCACACGGATGGGTGTCCGAACTATAATAATAATATAATAATAATAATGGTGAGGCACTAACACCCCATGAAGGAGCTTGGCCTGCAAGGCGGAAGGTTAGAGCTTCCGTATCCTCGCTCTCACACCCGGCTGTCGCGTGTCAAATTCATGACACGTGGTGATGTGGTGAGCACCACGCATTAGACAACCGCATTATTACCCCTTGTTCTTTCGAACGCAGGTTCCCAATTATTTAAAGCGACTGGGTAGGCCGCCCGCCAGGCATCGATCTGGGATTTGAACTCCAGACTTCCGCGCCGCAGTCCGATGCTCTAACCATCAGAGTCACGCCGAACTATAGTGGCAGTAAAATTGCAGCCAGCCGTGCCTCGGAGAGCACGTTAAGCCGTCCGTCGTCGTTGTCATTTCGACGACAGTCGTTAGGTTACGTCAGAGACACTTGCTCAACTGTTATCCCTTTTGATATTAGTTGCGTTAAGCATATACTAGGTGTCCAAATTATTTGTATCAAACTTATACATACGTACCTACATATTTAATCGATGAAAATTCAATTTTAACTTTAGTTCCTTGTTATTTATACTACTTGCATGTGTTTGTTTATTTATTTGTGTTAGCCTTTACTTCGGTGTGAATTATTTGTGAGGTTTCTTGGCAAATGGAGCAAAATTAACGAAATGTATCTTTCAAGCGAAAGAAACGCTTCACAGGATCGCCGGAGTGGAGCAACTGTCCTTAGATTTCAGATTTCTACAGGGGCCCTTTTAAAACTTTTCTACCCTATCAATAAAATTGGTTTTGATTACAGTCAACCCTATTGTGGCAGCATTTACCTGTATGTGTACTAAGTGCTCTAAGTGTTGATTCGAGCCACCTCTCTTACTGAGTGTTAGTGGGTCAACCCTTTGTTACAGGTCAGTTGGGGCGTAATTAGAGTAAGCTTTGTCTTTTTGTGTTTTAAAGGGTCTTAACGATAAATTGCGACTATTTCCGAGTAAGTGACTATTTTCTTAATTGTTATACTTTGTGGTAACTGCCGATTTAACCTGCAACAACACATTTTAGGTAGGTTTAAATTAAAATATATAAGTTGGGAACGTAATATCTTTAACAAGTACCATCTTTTACCATGCTATTGCAAACGATAAGTTTGTTACATGAATTTGGTTACGGGTTGTGTATCCCAGAAAATTTCATTAAATGGAAGTTGGAATTTATAAAAGTTTAAGTGCATAACCCCTTATGAAGGAAGTCGACCTTTCCGATGGCAAACATTTCTCGTCACCACATAATTTCTTAACGAGATGTATTCCCTCGGCGTACCTACAATCTTGTAAATTTAATTAAACCTCATTCTTGAAGCAATGGAAACGCATTTATCTTCACCTGATGTAACTATGATGGATTAGTCGTTGACCCTCACTTCTAACTTTTATTTCAGTATTCTGCGAGCTCCTGGCTCTTGCGAGAGTCCACAGCGAAATGTTTAACTTCATTATATAGGATATTTTGAAGGTCTGCTCAGAAGTACAAGGACTAAATATGTAAAATTATATTGCTCATATCTACATGTGAATATTGAGTCAGGTAAAAAGTTACAGAAGTGACTTTTAGAAATTTGTTTTGTATTAGCTAGTAGGTATACTTTCAAGTATATTTTAATAACAATTAATGAAACTCAATGTGGATCATACGCAATTGAGTTTTTTTGTTTTGAATATGCTGGAATGTAAGTACGAAGAGTATTTCAGGATGTTTTTAGCTTAAGTATTTATTTGGACAGAAACGAACAATAGATAATAAGCAGTAATAGAATTATATTTTTGAAGTCATTACGGATAGACATGTGGAGTGCTTAAGTAGATTTGGTTAAACAGTGGATTTACAATTCTGTCTATTGTACTTAGTCAGGCATATGTTTGTTTAAATTTAAATATTATTTGCAGTTGAGTTGGTATATAAAACTAATGTACTTTAGTGACTTATTTATTTATATTTATAGTGTCATGATTCCATTTAGTTGCAGTTTTGTAATAGCTTAGGTTTTTGGCATTAGCACTCATATTATAAAATATAATAAAGTATAAATGTTCGTCTCTTTTGCTGTACCAAAGGTAAATAATATTATTTTATTTATGAAGTGTAAAGGTATATTTGAGCAAGCTTTAAAACTGCTGTCATAAATGCGACAGGCAGAATGAATAAAATCCAGTAGCTTTATGACTAGTAATTAAATTGCTACTTTTAGAAAACATATTTAAACCCCATGTTAATTTTCAGAACCCAATGAAACTGAGTGAATAACTATGGAGAACTACGTAAATGTTGGTTTTTTACTGTAGGTGTACGAGGCCATCCGTTGTCTTAATTTATTTTACATGCAGAATAACTCAGCAATTATTATAGGTGGAGGTTATCTTAAGAACCTGTTTTAGGATAGTTTTGGGCACATACGCAACATTTTGAATAAGTTTTAACTTTTAGCTAAATGTTGAAAACCATTTTACATATCTCTTTTTGGTATGAAGAAAGAATTAAGATGACGTTGCCACACAGTTTCTATTATGTTTTCTTTTCGACAAGTAACATGAGATACTATTTTTCAATGAAAGTCCTAATTGGCTATGGCGCTATTGAATAGTTTACTTTAAAATTTTAGAAAAGCACCAGTCTTTGAGAATCCGAAATAGATTATAAATTCGATTACAGCTCAGCTCGAATACCTGGTGATCATATACGAATAATCCTGTAAAGACCTTCACTCAGAACTTCCCTCGCAAGTGGACGTTGTGACACTAAATAATTTTAAAAAATCAAAAGAGACTAGAGGTACAATACCTTCACGTCCCTAATAATGCTGGAACAATACGAGGACACACTTGGTAATGCGAATTATATCAATTTTCAAATGGAAAAAACATTACCGGCGGTAAGTTCAAACTTCACCACCTGCTAATACGTTTTTAACGTTTGGCAATGGCCCGCAAGCAAACCGCTTGTTTGTTGCATGCGGCCACGGAGGGCCCATCGTTTCTGTGCGAAGAGGCCAATTAAATAGAAAGCATTTGTCGTTGACCCTTTTTGTTTCTTTTACATTTACCATGTGTACCTTGGGTTCCATTTTAGTTAAGGGTAAAAAAACGATTACTTTTATGTATTTCTCAGTTAAAGCAAAAATACGGTACTTCAGAAAAGAAGTAAAAATGTTAAAATTGTTGCTTGCCTGAGACAAATTTAAACTATCAGAGAACATATCGGTCATAGTTCTTAAACGAACTAGTAGTTGGATTGATAAGTACAATGTCACAGGATAATTGACGGGAAGGTACGAATCTACCATTCTAAGAATAGGCAACCTAAAGTACATATCACCTGATATTGTATGTATTATCGTGAACCTCGTTTCACTTTGCGGTGTAGAGGCGGGTGCTTTATATGCTTGCATCTGGTGGTACAATGCTCAACTTGCCCCGGATCGGGATACAAAGTTGGAGCGTGCCCTTTTGTGCTTGCACAGCAGCCATTGTGTGAAGTGTGTGTCATGTTAATGTGTTGACCTTGTTACTCTATTTCTTAGGTCTGTGGATCTGAGCAGAGCACAGTTAATTGGGTGCCCAAGTGTGAATGGTCTCACCTGATATTATTATATCTAAATTTTTAGTTACGGAAGTATGAACCAGAAATGCCTGTTTGATATGTGTGGTATTTTCTATTATTCAATTTTAAATAAAATAAGTGTGAACGAAGGCAGCAACGTCTTATTTATAAATATCTAAGTTTAAGTATTTCAAAGATTAAAAAATAGTGTAACGGTCTTAAGACTATTTTCTTTCCTATTTGTGTCTTAGTGAGCAGGTTGTCTAGGTAGTTTTTGGGATAGCAATTGGCATTCCCAGTTTTGTGCTTCCTACTGCGTTTAAAACTGCATTAGAGGTTACCTACCGTAAATTTTATATTTATTGCGGTTTTAAGTCATCGTCATTTTTGAACTTCTCTCCAGCTAAATGCTTCTTCAGACAGGTGTCATGTTTAGACTGAAGGCTGGATGGTCTACTGCGGTCATAAGCTGGTTTAAAAGTGAAGCAGAGAATTCTGCGACATAGGAATACAGATAGTAGTCCTACGAATAAATAAGTCTTTGTGGCTAACAATGGCGAATACGTCCAAAAATAAGTTAAGAACTGTACAAAACGATTAGCAAAAAATTGTTAATTTCACTTAAACTTTTTCGTTTCTAGATAGGCTAATATACTATAATAATTATTATTACAACAGGAAAACGTCTTGGTGGTTATGTATTCCATAATAAAAATGTCATTAAGTGACAATTAAATCATGCACGAATTCCTGCGTGCACTAATGTATCGTGTAATTACCTGAGGAGTAATTGCAGAACATAATTGTATCGTACGGCTTCATTCGTGTATGTAAACTGGCGTACAGCGGGCGTGTCAATCATCCGTAATCTCATTACATGTGTGGTTGTAAGTGACAGTAATTATTTGCTGATATACAGCTAAAGATATTAACGGTTTTAAAGTACATGCAATAGGACATCTATGAATTTGTACAGATCCGTAGTATAATTTAACTTACATTATAAGAATATTGCTATACGAATGCTGGGTGTATCGACTGAAGGATCTTTTGCATGTACGATAAATATATTCTGAAGTGCGGCGAACTACCATTCTATTATTTTTTCCATGTAAAGTACGTTTTTTTCCTATAAAAATTTTCAAGGTCAAAGAATTTAGGGTTTATGTTGCCATAACTTGGATTCCTTTAAAAAATATATGTTGGTAGAATTTGTTTTAGTAACTTTTTAGAACTAAAAATTGGCGGAAAATTTAAAATATGACATTAAAGTTCTATGTACTTCAAAAGCTCTTGCTAATCTTTTTTGTGGTATGTTAAGCTGCAGATCCAACAGTTTCTCTGCACACTTCAGAAATGTTTTTTTTACATTTAATTTTAATAGATTCCGTTTTTTATGCGTATTCAGTTTCAAAAAAGAAAAACTGACAATTTAATTTTAAATGTCAAAATTACACAAGTCGTTTACAGAAAAACCTGTCGAAAATAAACTCTAATAATTAAAAAAAAACAGTTTTACCAATTTTATCTTGACCTTGAAAATTTTTATAGGAAAAAAACGTACTTTAGATAAAGCTCGTCACATGTATGAGCGGTCAAGTATTCGATCTATATTATTTTTGTATACTATTCTATACTCTATTTTTTAATGCCCCGGACAAAGTTATGAATTGAATTTTATGAATCAAGAATCTTAACGTAGGTTCAGTTTGACAGTCTTAACTTGTTATTTACTTTTCATAGGTACTTCATAGATTTATGGGATACGATATGTTTTCAAGCGAATGTAAGTGTCAAAATAATCATAAAATATAACTTTCTTATGTGTTCTTACATTATAATTAACATTAAACAAATATATGACATTAATCAAGTGTCACATAAATTAACCGAACTTTATGATACATGCCTTCCTGGTTTGCGTTGGTTAAAAATAAAATTGTTGTATCTAGTTTACATTTGAAATGATAACTGGAGTGGGATAACTTTGTCCACGGCCACTATTTACCAGCTTAGGAACGAGTGGGGTAGGTACGTTTTTATGGCCTAGGTCGGTAGCACTTAACGACGCTTGCGATTCGTGTTATATGTTTGGCAGTGCTGAAGGGTATTGTTGGTGGCACTGTCAGTTTATACTAACTTCGAGGTTAGCAGGTTAAGTTTTTCGTCAGTCTGACACAAACCGGATCAAAACCTAACCTCGAATTTGACATAGACAGTGCCACCAACAAACACTTCAGCACTGCCAAGCGTATAACACGAATCACAAACATTTTAAATACAAACAATTTGGGATAATTTTTTAATAAAATTAAAATGGTTCTTGTTCTCGCTCACTATACAAAACAATTTTATACTACACTCGGCCGGTATTAGCTATCAGCTTAATGTCGTAAGTAGCTACACAGATGTAATCATAAATACTGCGTATTATATTATTAGGGATCATTATTAGATATAGGTAAATAATATAGGTACATGTAATTTCAAATCATGAAATTAATAGTTATTAGGCGATGTAAGATAGTGCAATGTTATTGGAATAAAATAGTTACCATTATAATTTTAAGAACTCACACACAAGCAAATAAATTGCTTTCGTGAGTTGTAATTCTAACTTTAGCTTAGTTTAGTTTATTGGATCATGACTTACTATTAAATGGAAAATATTATTATAATATGCTAGCTAAAGATAATACATATAAGAATGTTCATATTAAACCATTTAATTTATATTTATCATGTACATGTTGTATTTGATGTATTTTCATGTTCTCAATAAACCATATTATTATTATTATTATTATTAAAAATGGGCCACTAAAATGATATATTTAGTGTCGATGAATAACTCCTACACTTCCAAAAGTCTTTTCACAATTTCATTATTATTATTTTACTATTATAATTTATTATTATAATTGTGTAATTTTTTTGTGTTCATAAAATGTATAAAATAATAGTAGTTTATTTATCTAGAACGAAAAGTGACATTTTAAAGGACGAGAAAGTTGTTTACGTTCGAGGCGTCAGCCGATGAAGGAATTACTTGCGAGGACCTTTAAAAATACTTTTCGTTCGTGGTGAATACAACGGTTTATTTCATACTGCAAGTTTAATGAATTTTAAATAAAAGGTTGTAAATCATTTCAAATTCCATGTCAATAACTGACGTATAATTTTAAAGTACTTGAACTTTAAAATTTCACTTTAAAGTACTAGGACTTTAATGTTCCATTTTTTGTACCATAAATAAGTTTTAAAGTACTTGAACTTTAAAATTTTACTTTAAAGTACCAGAACTTTAATGTTTAATTTTTTGTACCATGAATAATCCGAAAAATGTCATTTTTGACATCAGTATGAAATAAAGGTTGTTTATTGTAGCATGACAAATTTTTGAAAAAAAAACTATTTCAAACACATTTATGAAATTGTGAGTGATTTTTATAGAACGGTTGTTAAGTGAACTATTCTTAGAAACAGCTGTTGTATGGTTAGAGAATCAGTTGAAGATGATCGGTGAATTGAAAGATCTGAAGGTAAGAACAGTTACAATAAGAAGAAAGGTTCGGGAATAACTGTTGTTGCAATATATGTTGTGCAATTGTGAGACACGCCTGTATGCTATTTAACTTGGATTAAAAAGGTCAAATTTGGTTGCTCTACATGAAAACGTTCTCTTATCAAACACAACTTCATGTGGTAGAAGCAAAACGCTTATTTGTCAAATACCTCTAAAGTTATTGGATTAAAATAGTCACTTATAATACCATGAGTAGTCAAAGTTATGTCGAATATTTTTGCTGTGGTGTCACGAATGTCCATTGCGCTTGAAGAATGGACATGCGTATTATACTTAACTTTGACTAAGAATGGCATTCAAGGGACTATTTAATGAACCAAACTACTTTTTCAAATTAGTTTTCAGTAAATCTAGCAACAAACTACGCAATTTTTATAGTAACAGAACACTAATATTGACTTTTTCTAACAAAAATAACATTTGTTTAAAATATTCACTTGAATACCTTCTAGGAAGATATTTCCGCTGATATTTTTTGATTAGTCAAGAAACGTCAAATTCTGGAGTGTTTATTGCTTAGATATCAGCACGAGACCAATTTTGAGGCAATAAACACGAATAAACTCTTTGACAAAAATTGATGCAATTCGTCGGCTACTATTTGAAGAATTATTCAAGAAACAAAATTGATATTTCTTAGTTGATATGATTCACAGGCGCTAAATACACGCAAGGCGGTACTTGATCGCCATGTGTCAGATTCATAGCGCAAAAGACTACTCACCGAGCGCTTAATTTCAAAAACAACCAGCTCAACAATTTACACACGGAAGCATGCAGCCCGAAGAAGTATAAACAGCATCATAAAGAAGAAGTAAACAGCATGATAAATACAAATAGACAAGGGCAAGCGTCCAATAAAAGCTGAAACACCGCTTTTATTGGAGACAACTCGTTTCTCGGCCCAGTCCAGCGAAACGCCACATCTGCAAAAAAAACTAAAAACTTACTACTCAAATAATATTCTATTTAAACACAAACAAAGAAACAAAGCAAACGGGAGTCAGTCACCGAAATAAACATTTGTTCACCTACAAAGCGCAATTAGGAAAGTGATTTGCATAAAGTAAACGCGGACGCCGCACGAGAAAGATTAGCCGGAGCTTAAATGTCCAAGTAGTCCATGTAGTAAGCCTAAGGGTCGCATGCTGCGAGCGAAATGAAATTCTAATAAGAAAGAATATACATAATTAATAAGGGAAACGCGAAATTAATTGTAGAATATTCGAGTAAGGTATCAATAGACACACAATTTCGTCACGGATGCAACGGTCGACCTAAGAAATATTAGCGTCCCCAAAAACAAACATAAACGCCGACAAAAGGCCAGCGGCGGCGTAAACATTTAAGAAACACGCAGAACTGGAATTCGAAAAGTAAGCTTGAAAATAACGGTCGCGAGCTTCGAGAACACAAAGCCACGAGGCTTTCAGACATCCATTTAGAAAGGATTAATCGAGTACCTGCCAAAACGAAGATATACCCTCGGAAAGTTAGAACGCCTGCCCGGATTAAACAATTGATATCCGCTCTACGATTAGAAACATATAGCGCGAATCGAATAAATTGCAGTTAATCTTAATACGCATATAGGCATGTGTGGTATGCATAAACGCAGATTTTGATAAGAGAGACGATAGAAAACATTAAAAAAGCCGCCACGCTCAATTAAGGGCTCCAGAGGCAAAAATAATTAAAATCCACCAAATTATTTCCCACATGAAATTACCGCGTGTCAACCCCCAGCAACCAGCCATCCGGAGGGAAACAGTGGTAATGGAATGCCTTTAAAAGAAGGAAACGCCTCAGTAAACGGCATTCGATCAAATATTATTCTCGAAGCAACTCCTCTCCTCCTGTTAGATCCCTGATTACAGGAGCTACACTACTCCGCCACCTTCTGCTCGATCTTTGATCGCAGGAGCCAGCCTCCTCCACCAGGAGCACCTCGCATCGCTGCCGTCTTATGTTCGATCTTTGATCGCAGAAGCCCCACGTCTCGTCGCCGTCGCCTGCTCGATCTTTGATCGCAGAAACCACCGCGTCTCAGCATAGTCGCCTGTTCGATCGTCGATCGCAGCAGCCTTCCGCCTCCATCCGGAGCGTCGCTCATTACCTTTTAAGCCGGAGCGCCGCTGTGCCTCAGGTCCTGCGGCCGCCTACAAAGCCTAGCCTTGAGCGCCGCTGTACCCCAGACTCCCTCGAAGACCTTGCCGCCTCCGCAACAACGCTTCGCCGCACCGTGATCCGGAACAAGCCAGAATGCCGCAAAAGTAAGCCCTGGAAAAATACGTACGAAGCCCCACTAGCAGATCCGGCGCCCACCGTGCAACCACCTTCGAAGGTACGAGGTACCCTAACCCCAAATGTGTGTTTTTTTGTTTCATAGTACTCCAGAACTTCTGGAACATCTCTTTGGGCCATCTCTGCCCAGCTCGCCCGACTCTCCATTCACCCAGGAGGCTCGTCAGTACCGACGCCCCCGAGGCATCCAGGCCGCCGCCCCCGCCGGGACGCCGCCCCACAGCTGCTCCCACACGTCTAACCCTGGTCCGCCTCACCTGCCGACCCCGTCGAATCGGCGTAGAATTCTTCCTCAGTCCTGAGCAAGAAGCGGAGTTCGAACAGCTGTGGGAGGAGGTCAGTTAAGAGGCCTCAGCTCACTACCCGTTGCGAGAAGTGCAACTGCCCCCACGCCGCCCCGTAACGCGTATCCCGGGAGCCAGACGCTTTCCTCACCGAACGCCGCCCCCGACGGACGACAACGCACGCCCGCGGGAGTGTGACGTGTCCGGTGATGAGAAAGTATTTTCCTCGGCCCCGCGAACTATAGACAAAACCGTCGGACAGTATACACAGGGCAAAACTATAGCCGCCATGCCGGTTGTGTCGTGTAAATAACAAAAATACTAAATTATGATTGGTTAATAGTTAACATGAAGAGGGTGAGTTGAATAGTCACAGAAACCATAAATAAGCCATAGACCTCACATGGGCGAGAGTACAAGACTAAGTATATAAAAAGCAGATACAAATTTCGGAAGACGGAAAACAATAAGGGATATGTAAAGCTCTAAAGGAAGATCAAATTACTAACGAAGTGCTTAAAGTATGCTACACTGGAAATTTCTGTACAGAAAAAAAAATCAGTATTGCTCAACTATGTCATAACACGGTGGTCCAGGAGTTTTGTTGTGGTTGAGCAAAGTTTGCTAGCTAGTGTCTGAGTAAAACAGAAAAGCTACAGTCGACTCGTCGGCACAAATTCCTAAACTACATAGCTGGTTCGCAAAACCATAAAAAAAGAAAACGCCAGAAACTGATGTAACTTAATTGTTTATTTAAACTATATATCTTGCTGTGATATTCGCTTGTACGCTGAAGAATAACAAGTTAATGTGATAGGTAACTAACAAAGTTCATTTGTAAAAGAAAAAATTACAGCACAAACAGATTTCCATGTCGTAGAGTTTATCGACAATCTTAAATAGTCACATTTAGGGCATGGGTTTGTTTGAAATTAAGATTTAGAAATAATAGCCAATTAACAATTAATTTAATATAAGCATACGCGCAAAGTGAGTCTCATACAACATCAAGTACGATTCGAGGTAGTTTTATGGTTTTCCAGAAAAATGTAGAGTTACATTTTGGCAGAACCAATCTAAAATACGCTTGGGGACTCCATTTTTAGCCACCCAAAGAGCCAGCAACTGTATAGGGTCATATGTTAGCTGTAGCGGACACATAATAAGATATTTTGAACAAGTTTTTGTGCGGCACACTGCTCGTTTCTAACGGCGTTTGTTAAAAGTAAACATTCAAGTGTAGTTAAGTTTAAAGTTTATATAAAACTGCTATCTGAACTGATCTAGGATCCACTCAAAGCCGAGGTTGCAGCAACACAATATTGAAGCCGCAGCTGCAGATTCAAGGGCCGTAGGAGAGGCATATGTGTGTCCAAAATTAGGGGTCTGCAAGCAAAAAACATTAAATATTCTGGACAGGGCAGCTACGAATTTACGTACCAGTGAAGTTGGAGCACTTGCGAACCAGTTATTGCACCAAATATGCCCTATGAACGAGTCCGTCAAGGGTATAAAGTAGACACATACTTGGAGGTGTTGGATCTTCCGATTTCGTGCAAAATTGCAGGATGCAAGGAGCACGTTCAGCTATGCGTTCAGATGCCCGTTAATAAAATTTTCCCCTCGAATATAACATTCACACATGTGCAGCGCGGCCGTGAAACCACTTTTCCGACAGCACATCAGGGTTTAGTGTAGGGCGAAGTCTTATCCATGCTAAAATCGCTTCGACACGGCATAGGCTTGGATTGATGTGTCTTTTGGTACATGTATGTTTGGAAATGGGCTAAAGACAATGGTGCAATTAGTTTTGTGTTTAGAAGTAAGATTTGTATGTAATTGATTTAAGCACATTTTTAAAATTAGCGTTAGGTACTTGTTCAATTTATTGCAAGCGTTCCTTTTCGATTGTTATTAAACTGACGTCTATTTCGGCTAATACATGCCTGCAGCATCTTTTGTTTTTCCTAGAGTATAAATAGTAGCGACGCTGAATTTAAAAAACAACTTGCTAATTTTAATTCGACGGGAATATCACGTCGGTTTCGCGTTCATTTTTTGTTGTTGACGTATGTTGTATTTTGTTTTCTAAATCAGTCATTTACGTGCAAATAAAAAGTTGTCACTAGTTTAGTCTATTTTTCATCTGAGTTTGGTGTTGCTTATCTTGGTCTGGAGTAATTTACACAATTTCTTCGCAGGACTTGGGAGCTGAACGAGGTTTGAGTAGCGGAAATCTTCGAGTCACACGCAGCGGCGCGTGGTTGCAAAGTTTCAAAAGAATCAACCAGTGGCGTGGAGAGAAAAAATTTAGAGATATTATTCTCTATCCAGCGTTCTCTTAGCTCGCAAATTTTTGTTGTAATGTTGAGCTCTATAATAATAATTACACTGGCAACAACGGGAGTTTGAAAAGGTCAGTAAATAAAGCAAAGTTTTTATTTTTCAGTACTCATTTAACTTTATTAAAGTTTTGCTTCCATGAACCGCGAACCAATTGATGTAATGTGTTATATTCTATACACCCAAAGTTGTTTTTAAGCATAAAACAAAGATGTCTTAAAATTTCTTGCTTGTGAAAAACTCGCTACGGCCATAATATAATAGTGACCATTTACATATTTATTTATTGGAGAATATAATTCGTTGAACTTTGAGCCAAGCATCATCTCTTAAATTTAAGACATTGGTCAATAGGACCTTCTACCATACTGAAAATATAGCGACTCGTAATTTTCGATTTGGTACTAGCTAACCTGGTTTTGTTTCACGTGTCAAATGGACTAATTTAGAAATGTCAGATGATTTGTCGAGGTTAGGTCGTAGGTTCTAAGCATCTAAAGCTACAAAAGGTGTATTTCGGACAAAAACTGATCATTAGCATTGATACTCAGATAATAAAATAGTATTACGCCCCCCCCCCTTCTATATATTTTAAATCATTATAATATTCTCTTCCTAAATATAATTCGTAGTGTTTTAAGAATATTATTTCGTTATAATCACAATGCATGAATATACAACGTATTTTCAGCTTTAGGATTATAACTAATAATATTCATAAAAATATAGATAGTAGGCATACTACTTATAATATTACCCCTGATTTTATTGTTCAGCTGCATTTCATCAACTTAAACGTCCCCGTTTTGTTTTAATACAATTTTTACAATGTTTACAATATCCAGTCTCATTGTTTTTATTGTTTCTAGCAATTTGTCACTGTCAAAGACCTGAGAAACAGACAAATACGTTTACGTCCGTATCTCTTTCTACTAGAATTTTGATGCTGAAAATCGCTTTTCTAGTACTGACATTATTCATAAATCTAAACTGTGATGCACTAAGTGCATATTTATATTTTCTACAAATTCGTGCACGAGCTATCATTAATTCAAGTTTCTGATTCAGCAAATCTACGGTGTTATTTTTTTTATATTTACTATTTTCGGCAGAGTTCTGAATTATTCACATTAGCATTAGTCACCAGTACGGAATATCTTATGTTTGTGCAATTTTATAAGATGAACTACTTAAAATATCAGTTCCTGTCTTCTCTACCTCTTTTATTAATTTGTTTGTGCATACTAGGTATATATCTTTTATCGTTGGTGACTCATACGTTTTTGATGTTTCTGATTTTTCTTTCGGAGTGAACTGTATTTTTGCCCGTTTTATGTTAATAGCGATTTTATATTTTTGTCCTTCTTGCCTCGTTTGCATAAATACTAAAATTTTGACATTATTTTTCCTTGGATATTTTTCCGTTTTTATTTATAACAAAATATTTTACAATTCTTGCTTTATCTTCGTTTTCTTTTTCTATCTCTCATATTAGGCCAGTAACTTGTTTAATGTCTCAAAGTTGTGGTTCTATGAACCCTCTCTGCCCGGAAGCGGAGTAGGTGGCTTAGCCTTGCTCGTCGACATTGAAAAAGAATTCTCTTGTTAGGGGTGAACGATTGCTACAGGTGTTAGTGTGGTAGCTGCAAATTGTACGATATTTTAAAATTTCTATAATTACCGAGAATAAAACCCAGTCTGGTCGTCAGGGAGTAAAGTGTATTACTCACACGGCCATCCGCTCTCTACTAAATGTGAATGTCTGTGTAATCTGCTAACGCGTTTCTTTTAATCAAAGCCTGGATATAGTGTTATGTAATGTTAGACAATCGCCAAGTCAATGTACTATTAGGCAAACACCCCAATACTCAGGACACTTATATTAAATTTTAAAAATGCAAAACTTGCCTGTCAGTATCTTAGGCTAACTAAAATGAAACGTATTTATTCTCCAATAAATCGCATTTTCTAGTGAAGCCACGGAATTTTCTGGAACTTGGACGTATCTGGATGCTCGGAAACAAGATGAATCTCTTCAGCAAGGTGTGTTTTTGAAGTCCGTTGCCTTTCAGGACTCCAACCACATAAAAACTTGCCAAATCGTACCTTTTAAAATATCTCCGACATCGTCTCTAGAGCCGCTGCGGGTGACGCCAACGCCTTTATTTGCTGGAAGTTGCACCCAATCTTCTTCTAGGATGTTGTTACACCTCTTTCTGACCTGTAGGACTTGATATCCTTGGCTTCTGATGTTGGAATGGACTGGTATCGCAGTTTGAAATTTCCAGGTTGTCGAAGCCGAACTCACGCCGATCTTGGCTTGCATAATTTTATAAACATTTTCGGTGGATAAACTATTAATAACACTTACACTTATTCCCGGTGACTTGTAGAATAATATTGCACACTTTTTAGACTTTGCAAATAACTTTTATTATATAAAAAATACCAAAAATCAGGAGCATCATTTGCCCACAAGTTGACATTACAGGAATTATCTTTTATTTTTTTAACAAAAGCATCGCGTTACCTAGTAACCGCGATCTTGTTCAAAGGAAATAAGTTTTGGTTACAATGTCACATAAAAGAATAAAATTTGATTAACATGTTTGTTGCTTAAAATTAGAAATTGTCTTTATTTCTTATACATAAAAATTGTCCTTTCTTGTCACATAAAATGTTATTTATCACTGCTCTGCTATGAATACTTAGTTTTAAATTGAACGGGCACTTGAATTCAATTTTAACCACGTCACTAATTATTCTTCATTTCAGTTGCTTTCGTTCTGCATTGCTCTTTGCAAATTCTACCTTATCTTGCTTTGATTTCCATCTACTTTTCAGCTTGTTTGCTTTTCACTAGCCCGTACGTTTATTAATAACTTTACGCTCATATTCATTATGCAGATAACAAACCTTTTGCATTATTTACTTACATTTGGTCCGGCTTCAAATATGCTCAAACCTATCATATTGCGTATATTATATTAGCCATCTTAAATCTTTCTTTTACTCAAACTTTAAATTCAATTTTTCCGAAATCTGATTTTCTTATGCCATCCTTTATCCCTCTAATTATGCTTCTTGCATCTCATTTTCAATGTATTTAATAACTTCAACTACTGTCTAGATTGCAATTAAATAAAATATTTCAACTCTATGCTTTAATTGACTTTGTTCAATATATCTCTATGCATACAGAATTAAATTGCGAGCATTAAATCATCTCAATACGTATATTACCCACATACATGCGGTTTTTAAATTTGGTGTAAATAAGGCAGCAGTAAATTAAATTTCTAACCATGTTATCTGATTATCTTGGAGACATCGAAATGTAGGTACACTCTCTTGGGAAGTAATTTGAAAAACCTATTGTATATCACACCATGAAGTTAACAAAATTGCAGTAGTTGCCAAATGAGTTTAGTATTGCAGTACTGGTTAGAATTGCCATCCTATTTTTATTAACTTTATTATTCTTTGAGTAGAATATTCTTATCTAGAATAGCTCTGATTATTCTAGTACGTATTTTACGTTTTGCCATACCATTTTGTATTTCTTCTTGAATAACTTTCAGTATTAGGTAAGTCATTCTCAACGAGACTATAGAAAGAGATATAGATTTAAATCTCTGCATCCTATCTTTCGTTATTACGACGTGTAGCATGCAAAAATTTCATGATAAGGTTGGAATACCTTAGTCCCTATAAAATTGTAGTAGGTATTTGACTATCGTTATTCAAATTCTATTCTTTAAGAAGATTTGTAGGCATTTTAGCAGTATGGAGGAATCGCAGTGGAGTGTGCTCTAGATTTTGTAGCAGTTACAGTCAGTGGAGTTCACATTTTCTAGTCTAGATCTAAAGGCTGTATTAGTAACCTATCATCACTGACATGCTTTGAACACATGGCTTTATAAACACCCCTTGTTATGAGTAAAAGTAACTTTAACTAGTTCCTTAATTAATTGTCCTATCTTTTGCTAAATCAAGATATTTTTACAACATAATGTAATTTCTAAATAACCTTCAGAACACGAACCGAGATGCTTTGGTTGCCTATACAAGTTTCTCAAGGTTTTTAAAATTTTTGGATTAGCCGCTTATTTTTTTTCGACCATTTGCCAATGTGTGCTGAAGGCATTCTTTGTGAAATATGCTTTTAAAGTCAAATGTTTACATATGGGAGTTTTTCACTGGAATCTTACATTGAGAGATCGATATTGGGTTATGGATTCTTTCGGAAAAAAATGATCAAGCTCCTGGAAGAAGTGTTTTGGTGATTTCTCAAAATCAGACATGTTTTTGATTTGTACCTGACACACAGCATGGTACTTCTTTGGCAAAACGTAGAGTAAAACATCTAAGCGGTAGGTCTAGTTCCCTTTTGTACTATTTGTTTAGATTGTATTGCTTTATTTTTAGCTCCTCTTAGTAGGATGTTACCATCACTATGACTCTAAAAGGAGAAAAGCAAAGGCAACCAACTTCTCAGTCGGAGCTGGTCGTAGGTCAAACAAAAGACTCCAATCTTAAGCTGTAAATAACAGAAAAATATGGGCGCCAAATAGCAGGTAACCCGGAACTTTGCTAATCAAATAGATACATGCCGATATGTGCTAGTAACCAATCTTTAAAGACAATAGAGGTAACGGCAAGGGTAGTGCATACACAATAATAAAAAAATCTGTAAAGGGCTTTACGCAAAACTGCCCTCGTCGACATTGTGACACTAAATAATTTTAAAAATCAAATTAAGTTAGGAGTACAAAAATCTTCACATTTATAATAAATTAAATACATTTTCAAATTTAAAAAAAAATGTATCCCGCTGGGGTTTGAACCCGCCGCATCTGCGGCTCTGCAGAATGCTCGATCCTGGCCGAGTCTCCGCAGAGGAATGCCATCTGAGCTACCGCGTCTCTCAGAAAAGTCCGGCGAGCGCGGCTTATGAAGAGCGCGGTGTAATGGTTGAAACATTTTTATCTTTTGTGGCATTATCCTTTATCGGCTGAGTCTTATTTTCGGCTTATGTAAAGCCTCACCTATGTAAAAGTTGTTACTTTCTGTTATTTCAAAGTTAACATAAAAATAAACACAAATTTAATATTTTAAGGTTTCATGCGAGGTAGATATATAACATGTATCCAAAATATCGTCTTCCTCCGACAAATAGTTTTTGAGCTATACTGTCAACAGACAGACAGACAGACAGACAGGCAGGCAGACCGACAGACTGACGGAATTGAGAAAACTTCTTTTTCGTCATCTAGTGACCTTGAAACGTGAAGATCTAAAAAAATCTCTGAAGGTGATTTTTTCGTGATTACAATACTTCCTTCGTCTTTCAGACGAGGGAAGTATAAAATAAAAAACACGGCAAACCAGATGGAATTAATTCATAAATGTTTAGCGTAAATAACACAGGTAAAATATCACAACATAAAGAGTGGTTTAGAAACTCACCAAAGTATTTATATATAATTTAATTAATTAAAGTATGAATGTAATATTTATATATAATTTAATTAATTGATGTATGAATGTTTAATGTAAAAAAATATTGTAAGGAAAGGAATTACAGACTGACTGTCAAATGGAAATTTGCATTACCAGAAGGTTGTCGGTAGCACGTATGACCATGCAATATTATTACAGATTAACTTTTGGGTGTCGAGCTGAATTAGACTCTAAACCCACTAATGCAAGAGCATTCAGATGCTTACAGTAATTAACAAAATCGTTCTCACAGAGTCGAGATCTTGTTTCTGATTATAAGGCGCTTCATAACCCGGAATATAACTTGTACTTAGTTTAAATCGCGTCGGTTTCAATGTTTGTAAGTATTTAAGCAAATGCTTACAAGTGCGGGATTAATCATAAGTTCGATTCAACCAAGTTCTTTTTCACTAATCTGACGTGAAAACCCGAAATCAAATTAAGTTTTTATGCAGGGTTGCTTTACAAATCCAAAACTGCAATTAATATTCACGTTACAGGTACGTGTGACACTTCCACGAAAAATTTTGGTTGACACATTACAAGTTAAAATGTAAGCAAACGCCTAAATCTGAATTAACTAAATAATTCTGTGCTACTTTAGGTAAGTGCTAATTTTTACACTAAATTCATCTAATTACGATGACAATTTATGGTTTGCTGAATGTAAATCAAGTTGACGCAACCACAAAATAAGACATTAAAAACGGAGGCCGACATCTCGAAGCAGTGGCAAAACAGAATGGATTGAAACAGACCTTAAGTAAACATACGCGTCGGAAGTTTTGTCGAAAAACGTTGAGGAGCTCAGGCGACCATGCTCCCAATTCGAACGGCGGAACTGCAGGTCAGCTTTTGGCGTTGAGGTTCCAAGTGTAGAACCCTCATGTGCATGAGTCATATACAAACAAGCTGCGGTAACCCAAGGTACGAACGGCTTTGGCTCGGTGCCTTAAATAAAAAGGGCTAAACAAAAGGAAAACGATAGGAATACACAAAAAATAAATGGAAGCTGAAGCATACCCTTTTGGTGTTTCGCCCTTATATTTGCCACAGTGAAACTTGCCGAGTGTAGACCATATCTCGAACCAATATTTGGTTTTGGAAAATCACTCTGAGACCTAAAGATGAATTTCCAAATAAGAATGTCCGTGAACAAATCCGATTAATCGAACGTTTTATTTCAGACACGTATTTCACAAGAGCATTCTTTTCTTCACTAGAACATGGAGGCGAACCACAGGAAGAGGTTATGAGAAAATCAAAATTTTTGGAAAACCTTGAAAGGACGCAGTTCAGCCAACCAGAGCAGTTTAATGCGCGGCCTAACCTTTAGAAATTTTCGTTCATTGAAATTTGAAAGGTGAAAGTTAAAGTGTAGGAAAAATTTAGATTTATTGAAAATAAGGCAAATAATTACATAAACATTTATAAATGATTTTAAATTTGTAACAAGGGGCCAAAGCAAATTGTCCTCGAGTTATCGCAATTTGCTCGCCTTGGATTTGTGTGTAGGAAGATTCCATTCCTGCAAGAGGTTTAAAGTCAGATTGCTCTTTTAATGTGTTGGCGTTTAGTGTTAGTTTTTAAATGTATTCAGCAAATGTCAGATTTTCTTCATGATTATATAAACACAGTATAACGTAGAACTTACCGTTTAGGGCATATTAGCCGATTAATTCAAGCCACTGTTTATTTTCACTTTGTCTAAGATTAGATGTGGAAATTTTGAAATGTGTCTCACGTACCATCCAAGTTACTATTGCTTTTAATTTTGGATTTTTGTGAAGCAATTTTGTATACACGTAATTTAAAGTTTTGAATTTTAAATCAGGTTAGTGGGCTAACATCACCGTTGAATTAAACTGAATTGTCACCTACTTGCAAGATATTATGTGAGTTAATTCGCTTTACTCGACGTATTGAAATCGATGAGGATTTTAGATAATTCTAAGCATATTCCGGGTTATATAATGCCCTACTCTATACTAAGATCTTGGGGTCTGTAGGACCATTCTGTTAATTATTAATAACATTTGAATGTTCTTGCATTTGAGGATTTAGACTCAAATTAACACGAAACCTAAAATTTAACCTTTAATAACATTATCGCCCTTTACCGAGTAACTCACCGGTAATGAAAATTGCTAATTTGACAGTATACTTGTACTTGTTTTAGTATTACTTATCCATACTAAATACTCATAAATTAATTATATACTTTGGTGACTCTTAAAGCGGCTCTCTTAATACTGTGATATTTTTCCTGTGATATTTGATCTTGTTTGTCGTGCTTTATGGTTGTGCTTTGCGTATGCACTTCCAAATACTCTTGACTGTTATAAATCATACTGATTCGTTATTTATGCCTGCGAATTTTAATTTGTACCCTTGCCCTCCTCTCTCTTTTTCAGGGAATGGTTAGTAGCGCCTTTCGGCGAGTGCCCTTTTAATTGATTAGAAAAGTGCGGGATTACTTGCTACTTGGTGACCATACTTTTTTCAGCTTAAGATTAGAGCATATTATTTAATCCACAACCAGCTTCGGCTGAGAAGTCAACCTCCTTTGCTTCTCACCTATTTACGGTCAGAGTGACGTAAGAGCTTTTCTGATAAAATAAGCAAAATGTCAAACTTTGCAGTACATGCAATTACAACTTTTTTTAAGACGGAGAAAGCACTTTCTTCAATGAGAACAAGCAAGTATGTTAGTTGTAGTTTTAATTAATATTTTTTGTTTGTGTGTAGCGTGTATTATTTAAAGTTTAGGATTCGCGTTGTAGTTTAAATTTATTTTGTAGTGGACTGTATCCTACTAGTTGCGTCACTCCGATATTCTAACATGTGTTCCACTTTCCTAGAATCCTAAAATCTTAGAACCCTCGAGTCCCGAAAAATGTCCTTCGTTCCTAAAAGTAATTAGTCTCTACCCGTCGAAGTGCGAACATCTCGTGCTTGTTATCGCCGGCTAATTCAATTTTTGTGCACATACATTGTTCTAGTCGTAAAATGCGTGTGTATCTTGTACTGGGTGTTCGAATTCCCCCTTCACCGTTACGAAACCACTTACCTCCAAGCCTTATGTACCTGTACCTGTGAAGGATTAAAAGGTAAGTGACGCAACTTTGTTTGTTTATAGTCCACTTGTGTTTATTTGTATTGTCGCATCGTACTTAATCGCTCATTTATTGGTCCTTCGAGCCGGATTATTAATCAAAATTATTGTTCGTATCGCAAAATTATATTCGTAATCGATTTACCCACCAAAATACATACATATATAGTAAAAGTTTCGTTGAGTCACAGCGACATTTCGACCCTCGGTTGCAAACTAAATTTTCGAAACCACTACCTGCGTTGACCACTATTTGTCAAGCCCTGTCACTTGCTTTGTCCCATTTTTCAAAATGAGTAAATTAGTGCATTTGAAAGCTCAACAAAGCATTTCTCTAGGCACAGGAAATTTCCCAAGAAGCAATAAATGACAACTCTTTTTGGCCAATGCCGAAAATGCGCGCAAAATATACGGGGTCGTATTTAAATGAATTTATGTCGGTTCACGTCGAAATTTTAAAGTTGTCAAAAGAATGCGACTTGGGTGCGGAAGAGATAATCCGCAAGCAAGCTGATGATGTATTTTTTAATATTAATTGCAGAATGGATACGCTATTTCCTGCAACTCCGATATTAAGTGACAATAATAAATCAATTTCGCAAAATAATGTCCGTTTGCCGAAAATTGCTATTCCAAATTTCGACGAAAGTTTTAAAGCGTGGGGCACATTTAGAGATTTATTTCATCAACTCGTCCATAAAAATGAGTCGTTATCAAATATACAAAAGTTTCAATATTTAATCATGTCGCTTTTCAAAACTCATTTGTCCGTTGTTTTGAATTTACCGGTAACTAACGACAACTATCCTCAGGCTTATAAGGCTATTTGAACGTTATCAAAAAACGCGAACGTTGGCAACTTATTATTAAAAAGAAATTCAAAATGCCACCCCATTATCCAGCGAATCGCCGGTTTCCATGCGCAACTTGTTAGATATATTCATCGATAATCTCGCAGCCCTAAAGTTATTAAATTTTCCTGTTGAGTAATGGGGAACTTAGATGGGGAAACACGTAGGTCGTTTGAAAAGGAGCACAGTACAGTGGAGCTTCCGTCGTTCGAAAGCCTATAAACATTTGTGTAGAATATTTATGAAGCATTATCTATAACTGATTATCCATTTTCTAAATTGGCAGTTTCCAAATTTCCCAAAGCTGCACCCGCAAAACCTTATTTTGCAAAACCTAAATCATCGTTTGTTGTAAATAAGGTCGAGGGAAATTACACGTGTACTGTATGTGATGCCGATCACTCGTTATCACGATGTCCCCAATTTTTGAAAAAATCTCCGTATGACCGTTATTTGTTTGTAAAGATCGAAAATTGTGCGTAAAGGGGCTTTCACATTCGCATATTTCAAAGAATTGTATGTCAGCGTTTGTATGTCGCACGTGCCGATCAGCCCATCATTCGCTGTTGCATTTTAACTCGAATCTAGAACCGCAGAAAATTTAACTTCGGCAACAATTGCGCAGCAACCTATTGTTTCCAGTAATGCTCAATCACTAGTACCGACTGTTGCTGCTAATCAAACAACAATCCCTCAAGCATGCAGTTCGCAAACAGTTCTTACAAACACTGTTGATGGACGTGCTACAATTTTGCTGTCCACCGCATTAATAAATATTATTGATGTTTGGGGCAATCCTCGTACGGTTCGCGCCTTATTAGACAGTGCGAGCCAAGCTAGTTTATTACAACAAAGTGTGTAAATAAGTTAGGTTTACTTCGATCTAGATCTATAATACCTATCCAAGGTTTAGGTCAAATTTCGTCCACCGCATTCAAGTGGTACTCTTAGATGTGAAATTCGTTCACAAA
The DNA here is from genome assembly GCA_940337035.1 of Agriotes lineatus. Lineage (NCBI taxonomy): Eukaryota > Metazoa > Arthropoda > Insecta > Coleoptera > Elateridae > Agriotes > Agriotes lineatus. Next base: position 151,517,799 of record OW679195.1, on the reverse strand, counting down.
TTCGTAACTTTTCATCACTTGTGGAATTTGTTGTGTTAAAAAATATTTGCGCTTCCATGCCAAATACTCATCTCGATGTATCAAACTGGGACTACATTTCTAGCATCCAATTAGCGGATCCACAATTCTTCACTCCCGGTAAAATTGACGTTTTACTCGGAGCTGATGTTTTCCCGGAATTAATTCAAAATGGGAAAATTGTAGGCAATTCCACTCAACCCACTGCAATCAACACTGTTTTAAGGTGAATTATGATGGGTCCAGTGGCTCATAAATTTCCTGCAATCGTTTTCTCGTTTATAGTGTCTTTAGATTCTTCCCTAGATTCAACACTCAAAAAATTTTGGGAACTTGAGGAAGTGCCTAAGTGTCCACCTTCAACTCCCGAAGATCTCTTGTGCGAAGATCTGTTTAAAAACTCACATTTTAGAACTGAGTCAGGTCGTTATACAGTCTCGTTGCCCTTTAGGGGCCCAGAACCTATCTTTGTTGACACTCGCTCAGTAGCACTGAGGAGATTTTATTCGTTAGAACGTCGTTTCGACCAGAACCCTTGCTTCAAAAAACTATACTCAGAATTTATGAAGGATTATTTAGATAGCGCACACATGGAAGTAATTACCGAGCCTTGTTTCAATAAAACCTGGTATTACATTCCCCACCACTGTGTTTATAAGCCAGATAGCAGCACAACAAAACTCCGTGTCGTCTTTGATGCGACCACAAGGTCAGTGAATCAGCTATCACTTAATGATTATCTATTGGCCGGTCCCAAATTATAAATCGACATCGTCACCATTTTACTTCGTTTTCGTCTTCACTTTATAGTTTTTACAGCTGAAATTAAACAAATGTATAGACAAATTAGAATAAATCCGTCTCATTCTGACTATCAAAGAATAGTTTGGCGTTTCAACCCTGATGAACCTGTTCAAGATTATCGCTTAAACACAGTTACGTACGGTGTTTCTTCTGCTCTATTTCTGGCACTTAGAACAATTCATCAGTTATCTGTCGATGAAGCAGCTGTCTTCCCCCCTCGAATTACAAAGACAGCTTACTGGCATTCTGCAAAAGGGCGGATTTGATCTTCGAAAATGGGCTAGTAATCACCCCGCATTACTTGCCTCCCTGCCCGGGGACTATTGTCAAAACCCCCTTTCTTTCGAGTCTGAATCTGATATCTCGGTGAAAATTCTGGGATTGCAATGGTTTCCCAAGTCAGATCATTTCTCATTCAGATTAAATACTAGTTTATCAAAGAGTAGCACAAAGCTTGTAATACTTTCGGAACTTGCAAGGACTTTTGACCCTCTGGGATTCCTTTCTCCTCTCACCTTTTTCGTGAAGCATCTTTTTCGGCATCTTTGGTGGATCGGGCTTGATTGGGATGAAACTCCTCCTCTGGACGTGACTGAGCGTTGGGGGCAGTATCAAACTCAGCTGCCAAAGATATCTTCTCTACAGATACCTCGCCTTATTCACCAAACTTCTGCTACAGCTCGTCAGATCCACGGATTTTGCGATACTTCTGAACTAGGTTATTCTGCGGTTGTTTATGTTCCCATCGTTTCTGAAGATTCGATAACTGTTTCGTTGGTGTGCGCCAAATCTAAGGTGGCACCACTTAAACGAATTTCTCTCCCGCGGTTGGAATTAAGTGCAGCCTACTTATTATCTAACTTGATGTCGTTTGTTCTCCACACTTACTCCAATGACACACAGTTTAATCAAATATTCGCGTGGTCTGATTCCACTATTGTTTTGTCATGGTTAAATTCATGTCCTCATCGATGGAAAACCTTTGTAAGCAATCGGGTCTCTCACATTCAAGAAAGGATCCCTGCTCGCTCGTGGCATCATGTTCGATCACTCGATAATCCTGCGGATTGTGCTTCTCATGGCCTGCTACCTTTCGAACTCGTTGACCATTCGTTATGGTGGAGTGGGGCTTCGTGGCTATCTTCAGCAGAAGAGTCGTGGCCAAAATCTGACTGGCATCCGTCAAGAGTAGAAAATATGCCTTCGATATCCCTAGAGGAAAGAAAGCTAATGCTGGCTACCATGGTTCATTAGGATATCTTTGATCACCTTTTAGTACGGTTTTCTTCGTTACCAAAAGTCCAGCGGATTGTGGCATATTGTTTACGATTTCTTCGATAATAATAATGCGAAACATTTTAATGAGAAACGCAGTGGTGCTCTAGTTGCTTGCGAACTACATCGCGCTCTTTTGGTGTTAGTAAAGCGTGTCCAACAGTTAGTGTTTGTGAACGGCCTTAATGCGTTGCGCTCTAAGCACCCGTGTTCGAAGCAAATTCGAAAATTAAATCCAATTCTGGACGAAGGCGGTTTGCTCAGGGTGGGCGGCTGTCTGTCTTACTCTGCATTATCGTATGATAGAAAACATCCGGTCTTATTGCCAAGCAATAATCGTTTAACTCGTTGGCAACTAGTACAAAGGTTTCATCAAGTTTTTTTGAAGCGATGGCATAGGGAATATATCCATACACTTCAACAGAGGCATATGTGGAATAAGTTGTCGCCCACTATCGCCCCTGATATGGTCGTTCTGGTAGTTGACGATGCAGTTCCCCCTTTAAAATGGAACCTTGCTCGGGTGGAAAAGCTCCATCCTGGTCCTGCTGGTGTTTGTCGTGTTGTTACCATTAAGACTAAATTAGGGTTACTGCAACGCCCTGTGGTAAAAATTTGCCCTCTACCATCCCCACAATAATTGATATGAAAATACATTATATTTTGGTGGGCGGTTATGTTACTTGTAGTTTTAATTAATATTTTTTGTTTGTGTGTAGCGTGTATTATTTAAAGTTTAGGATTCGCGTTGTAGTTTAAATTTATTTTGTAGTGGACTGTATCCTACTAGTTGCGCCACTCCGATATTCTAACGTGTGTTCCACTTTCTTAGAAATCCTAAATTCTTATAACCCTCGAGTCCCGAAAAATGTCCTTCGTTCCTAAAAGTAATTAGTCTCTACCCGTCGAAGTGCGAACATCTCGTGCTTGTTGTCGCCGGCTAATTCAATTTTTGTGCACATACATTGTTCTAGTCGTAAAATACGTGTGTATCTTGTACTGGGTGTTCGAATTCCCCCTTCACCGTTACGAAACCACTTACCTCCAAGCCTTATGTACCTGTACCTGGGAAGGATTAAAAGGTAAGTGACGCAACTTTGTTTGTTTATAGTCCACTTGTGTTTATTTGTATCGTCGCATTGTACTTAATCGCTCAAAGTAGTATTACAATAAACAGTAAACTTTTAGCAAAAACGATTAGATCGAAAGTGGTGGCAATAAACATTTACTTTTAATTGAAATTCGAAATGGTTTTTTGCAAAAATAGTTCTTAATCGAAAGTAGTTGAGCCTTTACAGTAGTAAAGTAGAATTCATTTGATAAATACGGTTTTGTATTTAATGGCAATCTAACATCTCCACTGATTTTGATGTAATGTTCATGAACGGCTAGATTTAATGCAATATGTAGGATATGCTCCGAATGTTTTGTTTACTACGTACACTGAAAGTAAGGTAACATGCGAAATTATTTTACTTGCTGATTGCTATTGGAAACTAATAATAATTTTAGTGCTGATTTCTATATCCTTTATCCAATAGACTTGTCTGTCCGGGACGCTGTTTTGTCTGTCCGGGACGCTGTTTCAGCAGCCAAACCGTAAGAGATAGAGAAAAAAGTTATTACAGTTATATGTTTGGAATGGTCATGTCAGGTCAGGAACCGAATTTCAGTCACGTGACACTTCCGGTTTTAGAGAAATCATGTAATTTCCGTCCGCCCGGGACGCTGTTTCAGCAGCCAAACCGTAAGAGGTAGGGAAAAAAGTTATGAAAGTTATATGTTTGGAATGGTCATGTCAGGTCACGAACCGAATTTCAGTCACGTGACGCTTCCGGTTTTCGAGAAATCACGTGATTTCCGTCTGTCTGGGACGCTGTTTCAGCAGCCAAACCGTAAGAGATAGAGAAGAAAGTTATTAAAGTTATATGTTTGGAATGGTCATATCAGGTCAGGAACCGAATTTCAGTCACGTGACACTTCCGGTTTTTGAGAAATCACAAAAAAGGCCGTTTTTCAAATAGAACGCGAATTAAATAAAAATGTTTCAGCAGCCAAACGGAGCTGTGACCCTCTGCGCCTTAAAACGTCGATCGGTTAGGCAGCCACTTTTACACCTTCCAGGTCTGGGTACAGTTTTTATTTAATACGCGTTCTATTTGAAAAACAGTCTTTTTTTTTAAATGAGACATTTGTCTCACTGGGTTGCTAGTTTCAGTATAATATAGATTCCTGTATTTTTTTTCAATTCTTAAACTGTTAAAAAACAATTATGATTTCTTTAAATTGAGTTTGTTGGCTTTTATTTATAATAGTTTTTCTAAACCAACCATCTTCTCTTCCATTTACCTTGTAAGTTTCTGCAATAATTGCCTACTAATGGTTTTAGATGCCTTTGTTAGTTCTAAAATACTACTAAAATGTGCGCATTATTTTCAGTGTTGTCTTTCAAATTACATTCGTTTGATTTCCGCAAAACTCGACTCATCGCCTCATCCTGGCAATCAAACTTGTTTCGTTAAGATGCTCATAATCAAATTTGTATTATTAATATCTATAACGCATCATAGTCGTCTAACGAATGTTCGAATTAAGAATGATTGTATACAAACATGCCATAGTAATCTGCTTACTAGTCACCAGTGGTTGGTGAAGATCTTGATTTTCAATTTAACTGACCTTGAGTAAGGTAATGACGAGCATTTTAAGGCATACGTATAAGATAGACACGCGTTATAAAAACTGAGAAAGTGAAATTCTAAACAATTTTTAAGTATCAGAATCTTTTTACAACCCATTTAGAACCATAAAAACTTTGAATATATCGTCGACTTAAGAATCAGGCTTTACTAATTTATTGGTTTGATGCGAAGCATGTTTAATGTAATTTACATTATGTAAAGCGACCATTAAAAATTCAGTAAAAAAATCCCATTAAAATATTAAAAAGACTTAGGATCAATAGATTTTAGGGCTCCAGGCGTTTTGCATCACATAAATCTCTAGTTCCCCTCCATAAATCTCGCAAGAGCCGTTGCTGACAGTAAATTATGCTAGTTTTAAGTTTCTTGCTCTACATTTTGCGAAAAGTTTTAATTTCCGATTTAAATCCTCTAAATATTTCTTTAGCATTATCATCGAGTTGCAATGGACGGTAATAATTCGACAAAGGCAAATAGGTTTCCTATAGACCAAATTCTAAATAAACTGGTTTTAGAACAGCACTGTCAAGAATTTAAATGTATCAACTAAGTCAAGTCATGGAAGGGTAGCTGTGTCATCGCAGTGTCAAACCCCTCTGCAACCAGTTGCTGATAGGGCATGATAGTTATGGTGGCGATGTGTCCTTTTCGCTGCAGCTCCCTAAAGGTAATGTGCTCCGAGTAAAAGGGAATGGAAAATCGTGACTTTGACGTGGGACGACTGTTGTGATAAAGTGATTGTTACGGTGACGACAGTCCAATATACATGTTTTACGATAACGTGCAGGCATTGTTAAAAGATGTAGCTTAAGTAAAATTCTTATTTATTGGAGGGTCAGGTAGATTGCTTTTAATGTGATTTCAAATTGATTTGCTAGTACGTTGACTTGACAAACTTACTATAAGAACTGCAATAGCAAATCTTTACTATTAAATTATTTATTTTGATAAAAAGATACAAACAGATTTTTGTCTGCAGCGGATAGTTTGATAGAACTATTGGTTTGAGTTTAGTTCAACTAAAAAATACAAAAAAACTTTAACCCAAATAATAAAAATGAATCTCTTGTCATATCTTCATCGTTTGACAGCTAAATCGTTATCTTCAGTGATATTCAGAAACGAAAGCCTAATAAAAAATATACTAGTTATACAAAACTTAAAGATTGTGGCCCAGCAAAAGTAACTGTTGACTGGTCATGCCCGATAAAGGATGGACTAGATGGTAGTTTGAAGAATTCTCAATTGGGCGTTACGTTGTCTGCATTCATAACACAATTTTTAATCGTTTAGAACAATTTAGTTCTTATTTATCCCCAACTGGCATAATTAATGTTATATTACCTACTTCGTATTCGCTATCAAACGTATGTAGGAGACATACTAGATTTATCAAGTCGTGATTCGAGTAAAGTTTTCTTTATCACGAAGTTTTCATTATATCCATTAGTTACTGCTTTCCGTCATATATTGTCATTTTATTCATACCCAATGATGCAGTGCATATCCAGTCGTTAAGCATCAACAGAAATAAAACCTATATGCACTGGTGTCAGCAGACTTATCCAGACATAATTTGACAAAATTCAGTCAATGCATAAATTAGACACATTACTGAAGCGCGCTGATATTGTTTGTTTTATCAAATCACAAAGGTTAAGATGATTAGGCCATATTGTACGAATAGATAGTGGAAAGGTGGTGAAGCCAGCAATGGAGAATGATACTGAATAAATCAGATCAAGAAGACTGCGAGGGATATGAATGGACGCAGTACAGCATAACCTCAGCTTTACGAATATGTATAATTGGAGAAGAACGGCAGAGAATCGAGATGCGTGGAATCGACTTGTAGAAGAGGCTAACGCAGCATCAAGGTGTTAGTGCGTATGCTATTTTATTCACTTGTAAACAAATTATGATGCGTTTTTGTTTATTTTAACAACGAATTAAAGTTCATTTCAGATTAATGGTTTTTATAAGCCCGGCTGTAAGACCTACAAAGGGTTATAAAGCCGAAGAATAAGTAAATAAGATTTGGGGGCTATAAAGATAACAACTGCGTTATCAAGCGAAGATATGGCAGATCCAAGATATTACGCAACTATAATTTATAAGTTAGCAGTTAAGGTGCGTGACTTAAACCGTATTTGGTTATTTGGGAGCAGCTACTGAATTGGGAGTCGTATGAGTCATTGGGGCAACGTGCGTACGCGTACGCCTTCTAGTGTTTTGTGCGCCTGCGTCTAAGAATAGGTGCAGTAAGCTGTCATCATAAAGGCGTCGCTAAAGCAGCTGTCTGCGTGTGATTTAGTATTTTTGTTCTGTGCGCCTGTGCAGTAGGGATACCTATTGGAGTGTGAGTTACTTATAATTGTTGACATAAATGGGTAATATAAGTAGTTTCTTGCTTGATAATAATCTTCGTTGAAATGCAAGCTAGAAACATGTATATGTTTCTTGGTTTAGTTTTTAATTCTAGTATTACTTTTCTAGCATTTTTCTAAATTACATTTGTGATTTGAGTACTCAACGATTTCGAAAATTATATTTTGAAATGTGAACATTTAGAAGGTAGGACAACATTTAGAATTTTACATTTAATTTAATCAAGTTAGGACATACTAACAATTGATTAAATTACTTTCTGTCAATCTGTATTTTATTCTGTAATGTCAGATCAAACTTCTATGTGCTAGTAACAAAGTGAACGTACGAATTTCGAGTATGAAGTACCTGAAACTTCTATTTGATTCATAAAATCAAATAATTATTATATTTTAAAAAGATTTCAATCTTTAGATATATAAGAAGTTGTTAGTTGAAGGTTGGCCCATTCAGCTGGAAATTAGGGGTGGCATAATAATTAAACACTTAACATAATTTTAAATCACAGATTGAATTATAAATTACGTCAACTACTACCGACCTTATTAAGCAATAAGGTAGGTTTTATATATATATATATATATATATATATATATGAGTGCATTTACGTAAAAGATATAATATATAATAAATGATTCATCAAGTGTGTAAAAATAATTTTAATTTCCGTCAAAGGAAAAGTCAAATTGCTCAAAATAATTTTGTTACAACAAAAAATTTCCATTAAACGATGTTACTTCGAATTTAAAGAGGACAGACCAGATTTAAAAGAACACGAGTTGATGTCGAGACTAGAGAATATATTTGTTGTACGTTAAAATGATGCATTATTGTTAAATACTTGTAATAACGTAATGTTAAACCGATGGTTGAAAGAAGATCAACAGAGATGAAAATAGAATAGTACGCAAGTATAATAAGAATAAACTGATAACTCGAACTCATTAGTAATGCGCAATCGGGTACAGATTTAATGGTTTGAGTAATGGGCCAATGGCCGATTTCAGCAGAATAGCTGACCGCAGATGATTCAGTATTTTGTTGTTTTTGAATTAATTTATGCTGTTGTGAATTTGGTGGTTGTGCTTTGAGTAGTGGTTATGAAAAGAATTAGTTGCAAGAATGGATTGCTATATTTGTAAAAACAATAACAGCGTACATAAATACAATAATCCAGCGTAATAATGTATAATAATTTACTACCTACCTATTTATTACTATTTTGGTGTTGAAACGTTATGTGGCAGATGTGAAAATCAACATGAAGTAAAATCAGCAAGCCATCCATTTGACAAGATATTTAAATTTTTCAAGTGTTAATTTCTATAAGACCAATATTGCTCAATCGCTCTACTAAATTGATTTGGCATCAGTTTGTGATGTCTATTATTCCACAACAGCAAGCAAGCAAGCAAGCATGCAGCAAGCATGTAAAGTATGTAAAATAAAGTGGCATATTCATATGATGTACACAATTCTTATAGGAGCCCTAATCACTATATATTCGGCCATTTCAATAATTTTACTCTACTAACTTTAAAACAGGATTTTATGAGTGGACGGAGAACAATTAAGGCACCGCATTTGCTTTTCCGTTAAAAAGATTATTACATAATTATCTTCTAAAATTTTTAAGTTTCTATTTTTGAAAAGTTGAACAACGTTAACAAACTTATAATTCTTACTACTACCGACAACTAAATATTCGGCCATAATATAACTTGAATATGTTTTCATAAATTATAGTGCTTAATACTGGGTAACATCGCTTTTCGCCCGAATTACTGCCTGAATTCTCTTGGGCATTGAATTAACAAGCGATTGGCACTCCTCTACCGAAATTGAACTCCATATTTCTTCGATTTTGACCCTCAACCCTTCCTTTGTGCGCTGTGGGTTATTTCTTATGCATTATTTCATTTTATGCCACAACGTTTCAATTACATTTAGATCTGGGCTGCTGGAAGGCCAGTCCATAACAATAATATCATGGTCTAGAAACAATTTTTTGGTGGTTTTTGCAGTGTGGCACGACGCGCCCTCCTGTTGAAAAATAAATTGTTGCGCTGGGTACAATCTAGTAATGCTGGGAAGCAAGTTTTCCTCCAAGATGTTTTGATACTTGATGGCATTTATCGTTCCATCAATAAATTTAAAATTTCCCAAACCTTTAGCTGTCATGCAGCCCCAAACCATTTGCCCCTGCGGAAACTTAACGGTGCGTTTGAGGCAGTCATTATGGTATGCTTCAGTTTTTTTCTCTAATTACACGTTTGCGACAATCTCCTACACTTACGTCAAACTTTGATTCGTCGCTAAAAATTACAGAATTCCACTGATCTTGTGTCCATCCTGACTTATTCCGTGCCCAGGCTAACCGTGCTTTTTTTGTCGTACTGTCAACAATGGTTTTTCTTTGGCCTAAAAATTATATTGATAAAAATAATATTTACAATATTTGGTGTTGCAGTGTTTACTTTGTAAAACCCAAGCCCACTCTTATGGATCCATTGTCTACAGCATTTCCTCCCTAAATTGTTGCTCGTTGAAGTGTACTATTGAGCAGTTATTTCTCTTAATGTACTAGGTACGTCGATTGTTTTTGCATATCTTTACCAATTTCCTTCTTGCACGTTCTGTAACTACTTTTGGTCTTCCCTGACTTCTGCCGAGAGCATCCGTGCTACCATTTTTGCCGTACGATTTAATTATGTCTGTAACTGTAGACTTCGACATTTCCAGGTCTCTAGAAATTTTTCGCATCGATTTGCCCCCACAAAACATTTTTATTATTAAATCACGAACTTTTTTGGGGGTTGCTACACCTCGCGTCATTATTCACTAAAATAATCTCAAATTGCATCTGTATACAAGCTGCTGCCAAGCGAATTAATTGAACACAACAAACTATCACTTGTTTTTCTGTTAAGCCAACGTAACTTGATTAATATACAGATTTAATAATAATTGGATCCAGCAGCAGTGTTGGAGGAATATTTATTTGTCGATAGTGATTGTTAAACTTCTAATTTGCTGAACCTGTTAAAGTTTACAAAAATAAAAACATTAAGAATTTCGAAAATTTCTTATCATTAACACACCTCCAACTAACTCAACGCCGCGGTGGTAAAAAAAAATGGCGGCAGTCGAAGGAGGAAAGAAGGCGTTACCCTCTGCTAAACAGTTGATTAATCGGAGAACAATTTATTATAGTTATTATTTTGTACAGATGAACTTAAAACTAGAGAATATATACATATAACCCAGAAAAAAGAAGATGGCGGATTGGGGTCCGTGGTCGGATGCTGGTGGGATCATCCGGAGGCGGCGGCTGAAGGGCGCAGCGTCCTAGAAGCGGCTGGGGCTGCAAGAACGGGCGCTTGTCGTCCTCTTGGGAGCGGTGACTGAAGGGGCTCGACGTCCGGGAAAGGCGTAGGCGGCAGGTGCGGGCGTTGATCTTCCTCTCGGGGGCGGCGGTTGAAGGAGCTCGACGTCTGGGGAACGCGTAGGCGGCAGGTGCGGGCGATGATCTTCCTCTCGGGGGCGGCGGCTGAAGGGGCTCGACGTCCTGGGAACGAGTAGGCGGCAGGTGCGGGCGATGATCTTCCTCTCGGGGGCGGCGGCTGACGGGGCTTAACTTCCTGGAAACGGCGTAGGCGGCCGGCGCGGGCGTTGATCGTCCTATCGGGGGGCGGCGGCTGAAGTGGCTCGACGTCCTGGGAACGCGTAGGCGGCAGGTGCGGGCGATGATTTTCCTCTCGGGGGCGGCGGCTGAAGTGGCTCGACGTCCTGGAAACGCGTAGGCGGCAGGGGCGGGCGATGATCTTCCTCTCGGGGGCGGCGGCTGAAGTGGCTCGACGTCCAAGTTCCCCGAAGACGGCAGGCGGCTGAGTCCAGCGGAGGCGGCTGTGCTAAGTCCAACGGAGGTGATAGGCTTCAGGTCCAGTGAAGCGGCAGCTTGGCGAACGACAGAGTCCAGAAGGGCCGATTCCTTCGAATGACTGGAGTCCAGGCTAGGTGACATCCTTCGAGGTTGGCTGGAACTCCTGGAGGTGGCTGTTGATCCTTGGATGGCTGCTTGTTCGACCCGCCGTGGCAGAGTGATTTCCTAAGGCCACGGTCTCTCTATTTAAAGGGGCCAGCTCTTTTGTGCTCCGCTCCCTTGATGCTTATTGGCCCGTGGCCCGAAGACAGATTTCTGGGGGCATTTATTTAGGCGATTGGGACCATGCTTAATGCTAATTTTCTGGCGCGTTTAATTAGCGGTTTGGTTTTAGCTGCATTGTCTTGCTGGACAAAAAACTTAAATTTTGATACTAGACACGGCCTGGTTTTATTAAGAATTTACGGTGCTCCGATTCCAGCGCGGCAATTTAATTAGTGAGCTCGAGCAGTATTTTAATCGTACTGTATTGCCCGATTCGAGATGTCACTATGCTCAGATTGTGGTGCGGCCGCTCGTTTTAATTAGCGCTCGATTAGAGGCTTGATTCTATCCACATCATATTGCTCGTAAATCCACTTGAATTTTGAATACCGACACGACGTGATTGGGACGAATTATGCGAGTGTGCAATGCGTGATGCTCATTTCCTGGCGCGTCTAATTAGCGGGTTGAATTTGGCCGTATTATATTGCTCGAAAATCCACTTGAATTTTGAATCTAAACACGACGTGATTGAGAAGAATTATGCGGTTGTGTTCATTTAATTTTTGTATCCAAACCCGACGTGAATGGGATGAATTTCCCTCCGCGTGCCGTTAATTCGCTAGATTTTGGGTAGTGTCGCAGTCCTTCGTCTTCCTTGTAGTTTTGCGCCATTTTTTTATACGCAACACTGGATAGTTCAATTTCCGCGGCACCAATAATTAGAATAAATGTTGCCGTTTCTGCATATATAATAGTTTGCCCGAGCGCCCTTAAGGGCTCTTTTTGGCCAGTGACCGGTGACGGTTGGTTTCGGCCTTTATTACGCCGGTCAATTAATTTTATGATTTTGGTAGAGTACCCAAGAATCTGTTACCCCGCTCCGTAATTTATGGTCCCGGCGAGTGCTTGGACACTTTTGGATGCTTTCATTATGTAGCTTAATTGTCGTTTTCCCGTCCCATGCGTTTTTCGAGTACTTGCTCTGACGTTTTTACAAAGACAAGTGAGTGACGGATAACGGCTTGAGCTTTTTTTGAGCGGACTTGTTACTGCATTTTGGAATTTGTTGCTTCCGCCCTTATTTTCTTGGCTACCAAAATGATTTATGCAAAGGCTCGAGAATTGTCATCTGGGCTGGTTTCTGTAGAATTTGGGATTTTTATGGCTTATTGTTTACCATCGATACAGTTTGACGGCTTAATTTTTAAATTCCGGCTGACGATCGTATCATCATGTTTTAACGAAAAGAAAATGTTGTACCTTAATTGTTTTTTGTTCAATCATAAAACTCTGTTGTTACATGAAGGAAATAACATTATTGGAATGGCCAAATATATAGTGGTTAGGGCTCGTACAAACTGCAATAAACATTAATGTTTGTAATTGAATGCTTTTGTTATGCATTATTTCTCATTTTCGTTTCTGTCGTCCATTCTCAAATCATTTAAATTTTTCATCTTTAATTTAAACAGAGATCCGGCAACAATGTACCTATTCAGAAAATATAACCTTAAACTGAAAACAACCTAACCTAACACAAAAAGTGTCAATTTCCATTAGGGAGTTTAGTTGCCACAGAGGTACTGCCAACAAAATTACTAGATGGTCATAGCCTCACCTGACCCATAAAGATCGTGAACGGCTTATAGGTACATACATTGGCAATCAGTACATATCCTAATAGAGGTGTCTTTGGTTTAGCTTGTTGCTTCCCCTGCAATTCTTTGTTATTTTTGAGCACGGAACGTCTGATTCAGTTGGATAAAGTTGCACGAAGTCTTGACGATGCCTTTTTGGAGGGCCTAATTGAAATAGAAGATAATGTTAGACAGTTAGACCATCACTAAATCTCATTAGGAGTTCCTCGCCCAAGAAACCGCTTCATTAGTATGGCGATGAAATTGTTTCCTGTTAACAGAGAGTTCAACTGGATAGGAAAGGCAACAGTTCCTGGCTGCATAGGATTGGCTCCTTTTTAGTTAGGTCAGTCCTAACCCACAGGAAAATTGTTTAAATTATTCAGTTCAGTCATAACCCAAAATTGTCAAAGTTACAAGTTTAAAATGTACCCATGAAATTTAATCTACCGTCAATAACTTCATAATAATGCAATAAGAAGATTTAATTACCTTTTCAGTAGCAATGCTAAAAGGAACCAAATAGATAGCCACCAGGTTTTGTAAATGTCAGTTAGGGTTTAATGTTACACCGCATGCATATGTCAAATAATGGGTATTTCTTATATTTTCGAAATGTGAATTCAGTTATCCGGTAAATCATTTAACAGCCATCATTGCCAACAGAAATAGGTTAAGAGGGTATAAAGAGCTTTTTAAATTTATTTTACCTGAATGTGCAGAATTTCAGACAAAGAAGAAAAACCTTTCTATAGAAGTCATGATTAATTAAACAATTTAAATCAAACTGATATAAACTCTAATTCAATATTTCTGTATAAAGTGTTATTTATGAACTGCCATAATAGATAAACCTTCATTATATCAAACTCATAGTTAATCAATTAACATGATCCCTAAATTACCTGATTGGATGTATATATATAAATATTATAGAAAAAATTAACAATTTAATAGAGCTAGTCGGAGTTATGTGAGCCTTCTAAGGTAGGTTGTAATAGTTGGTACAATATAACACCGCGAGAAGGAATTATATTACAATTGGGACCTCAAGTGGGACTCCTGTTCGGAAGCGCTACTGGTTCGAGACGGTCCAAACCAGAAAACCTACAAGTGTCAGTGTAAATTCCTAAACCACTTAGCTGTTTCACAAAAACAACCAATAAAGGGAAATGCCAGAAATTGAAATAACCTCAATGTTTATTTGGAAGTATGCACAAGTACAACTCTGAATGATGCTCAAAGGAATCAAAACGAATCTGCATTCTGTAAATCTTAAACTAGTTGTAGGGTTATTAGTTTAACTTAGTTTTAAGCGTAAAGTGTAGTATCATGGTTGTAATTTTAATAAATTGTAGTGAAAAACAAACCACGATTTGTACTCGCAATTCTCTCGAATACACGTATCTCAACTACGAGTATAGAGTGACTTAAAATAAAAGTTTTGCGATATAAGAAAACAGGAATCTCATCAAATCGTTTAAAGGTGTCAATTATTGAAACACGACGAAACCTCGCGAATGGTACCATGCTCCCAGGGTTTATTGCAAACTTTAATTGATGTGTTTCCAGGGTTAGTAAGTGGTTTTTTAGTTAGGCTCCAGCAGTCCCTTTCATCAATATTAATTTTAAACGTAGAGGAACGCAACAATACCCGAGTTGAACGCAACTAAGAACGCTAACAGGGCAGTCAATCTAGTAAACAATACATATAAAGAGAACTAAGCTAATTCTCACAACCAAACGATCAAAGTAAATACATCGCAGCCACAGATTTCTTAAATTCTCTGTACCATCAGCTAGAGGTTATCCAGCACAAACCGTAGGTAGAACGTTTAAAATTTCATAGAAGCAGCACTAACGGTATTTTAAGTTTTGAGAACACATATGACATATGACTGTAAACACGCGAGTGTCATACACCGAAGATTGTACCTGGTGGCATAGGGCAGCATCGTCAGAAGAACTATGCAGGGTTGGGGAGGATGCTGCTGAGATGCTGTCCAAACAAATGTGCAACATAAGGTGCGGCCTGCTTTTCTCCAGTTATCACACGAGGGAAAGGCCGTGTGGTTTCAGTTCTCGGAAGCCGTTAGGGTAACGGAAAGGCTCAGAACTGTGTAGGAGTTGGTCCTCCAGGTCTTACAGAAGGCGACATCAGAACCCAAGGGAGAATATGCAGAGTATGGTAGTGAGACACAAAGGGTTACGAGAAAAAGGCCTAAAATAACACAATATCGAAGTCGATGTTCATAACGGGACGATTGGAACATACCAAAGTTGGAAGGTGGCCACGCGAATACGTAATTTTGCAGAAATAATTTCTTGTCTCAGTATAACCAATACACATATCTAGGACATACAATCACACTTGGCAAGCAAAATCAAACGGCGGAAATTACGAGAAGAATACGTATGACTTGGGCTGCAATGAGTAAACTCAACATGGTTTTAAGAAATACAAAAACCCCCATTAGCCTAAAGAGAAAAGTGTTCAATAGTTGTATTCTCCCTGTCATGACGTATGGCATGGAGACAATGACACTTACAATACAATCAGCCAACCGATTAAGAACGACACAAAGGGCTATCGAAAGAGCAATGTTTGGAGTCTCTCTGAGAGAACATATTCGGAACGAAGACATAAGAAGAAAAACGAAAGTGGACGACGTAATCGCTAGGATCGCAAAGTTGAAGTGGAGTTGGGCGAGACATGTGGCCCGACAAGAGAGTGAAAGATGGACTAAGAATATCATCCAGTGGAGGCCAAGAGAGCACAAAAGAAATGTGGGAAGACCACCAAAACGTTGGCTAGATGATATTAAAGCAATAACAGGACAAAACTGGCACCAACTAGCGCAAAGCAGACAAGAGTGGAAGACTCAAGGGGAGACCTACATCCAGCTGTGGATTCAAAGAGGTTGATGAAGAAGTATAACCGGCTAATTCTAGCAATCTCACACAGCATTTCTCAAGGGTGAGCAACGATTTCCACCATAATTCTAGAATCGTAATCTGCATGGAGCGAAATTTTAGAAAACTCAAGCACACGACCCAGGAACCATCTCACGAAATCATACTACCATTCTATTTTGAAAATGTAGTAGAATGCCCTAAAGCTCAAGATTTCCAAAAAATCCCGAAAATAAAAAATAAATAGGATATGCAACCAAATATACTATCAGGAATTGCGGTTCACTCGAAACATTTCCTGAAATTTTAATCTAATTATGTCTAAATGAAAAACGTAACAAAATGCTGCATTAATCTTGAGCACCAATTCGCTGCTATATGTAAACGACGTGCTCTGTAACTAGACAGACGACCAACAGATGGAAATCCTTCCACAAGCAATTACTCCAATTGTAACAACCTTCAACTTTTCTAGCAACCGATTGTCGGAAATTGTGAATACACAGATGTTTGTCCCACAAGAAAAGGTGACCTATACTACAGTGTCCAACCAACCACAATATAAAGTACTCGTACCTTATTTTTGCAAAAACTATCCTGCACATCTTAACATAAATTTCAACAGTAAAGATTGTCATAAGCATCTTCACATTTACTTTAATAGTATTTCAGTAGTCATAGATTTCTTTTCTCTCGTCTGACCTAATTTTCATATCTACCTAAGCTGTAACAATAAATGTCTATTCTTAAAATTCATATTAAGAAATGAGGTTACGTTGCTCAAGAAAATAATGACATTAAAATTGTTAACAGCGACAAAGTTGTAGCTATTGTTGGAAAATGTTATATACTCGTATTACAACTCACTTCCTCGTTTTTGTAAAATGAAAATCGTTACACGATGATATTGAAAAAAGAGATGTTTGTTTGTAGTGCGGTATATTTGATTAGAAAACCCACGCGGCTTTTGCATGACGATTCCCTTCAGTAAGGATTTTAGGTTTATTGAGTTGAGATATTTCGATTACAGCTTTGCTTTACTACGTAGTAACTTTTCTTGCTCAAAACTCAAAAACAAAGAAAGCTGATTTTATATAAATGAAGAGTTGTAAACTGCGGAGAGTAATGTTCTGGGAGTCTTTCTAATTTTTAATACTCGCGGAAGAAAAATTATATAGGACATCTTCGTAGGCAACTTTTAATTTAAGAATATTTCTGCGCAAAAATACTGCAAAATGAAATACCTAGTAGATAAGGATTTTCGATTGATAGTATTTTAAAGAAGCACTTCAACTACTTTATGTAGCAATGTAACTGTAAGTACCTATCGAATTGCTTCATCTTAAAACAATGGCATTTAACAACAGACGAAAGCTGCACCCTATGGAATTATACAGCAACAATATTTAAATTACCATTTGGTTAAATATCGTTGGTACAATTGAATGAGCTTGATAAGTTTCAGATTGAGAACGCTACTCTAAAACTCTGTTTCTCAACTCCGGATTACTTCTACATTATCAACCAGCCCCCAGGATTTCCACAAATCTAGGTTTCTCGTTCTCCAAGTTTTGGCTTGGTTGCAAGGTGAGTATGAATTAATTTTCAGTTAAGTCATTACAAATATTTAATAGTTTCCAATCAATGCTTAAGTGCTTTAATAGATAACAGTAAACCATACATTTCAAGTTTCAGGGAAATCATTGTTTTAACCCTAATGCAAACGAGCAGCTTGAATTAAATTTTGATCCAAAGGCTAACAACTACCCTAATCACTTCCTGTGCCCAACTTCGTCTAAAAATTGTACTCGGATTTTTGTAGCTTTATTGTTTGTATGCGGATCACATGCGAACACATTGTTGGGAGGATAAACATTGCATGTTTAACTGTAATCGATTGATTCGTTCGCGTATCCCATTTTTGTTTGATGTAATCCTATGGAGTTTTCGGAATTAAACGAAAACAGGTAATCCTGGAAATTTTCGGCCGCTGCAATTTTTAGTCGATTCCAGCGAAGTCATTAGCGTATTAATAATGTATTTGTATGTTCAACGTAAATTTTATAGGTTTTAATTCAAACAGCTCCGCTGTTGTATTTAAATTAATGCGCATTAGTATCTTCTATTTAAGTCATTTGCTGAAATTGTAAGGTAATGCTTTACCTCTAGAAATTCACTCATATAATTAATAATACATATTATGAACATTGCTGTATTTGCGTAACAACTATATTTTAAATGTGTAAAATTCTGTTTAAAGGTTTTATATTTAATATCTGCTAAAAGTCACATTTATTTGAAAATAATTGTAACATTAATAAAAATGGCTTCTCCCGAAAATTTTATTAATTTTCACACAGATTGAACGCCTAAGCTTTAGGGAAAATTAGGACGGAGACTAATACAATTAGTAATCGCAGAACGTACACTTTATTAAGGACCTAATAAAGCCACAACTCTCTCGTAATCTGAAAAGTGTACAAACAAAAACCTTTCTAAACTTCTTCATCAAGAGCATTAGGAAACTTTTTGTACAGGCCGTTACAATTCACTGTATCCACTGTAAACTTTTTCGATTTTCTGTTAACAAATTTAATTTGCTTTGCCAAACTTGCGGTTGCGTCAAAAACCGGTAAAAGTTTCAATATTGGAAGTTAAATACGCATTTTAAAGTGTGCCATTTAATATTTAAATTATAGGAGTGGAGGCATTCAAATGTGAAAATAGAAAAGTAATAAATAAATTCAGAAATCAAACGAAAACTCAACCGTGACGCACCAAAAAGCGAGCCGTTTATACGCATTGTGATCCAGAACAACCCCTTCATAAATCAAAAGTTAGCGAGTGCGTGGATTCGTTTCGAACATCATTAATGGGAAATATTTTCGAGGACGCTAATAAAGCAGGACAGGGGTCACACGTTGTAAATAAATAGCACTGATAAACTAAATTGAGCAAATTTATAACTGTTGCTTTTGTTGAGTGAAAAGCGACTCGGCTTAATCTCTTAAGCACTTTATTCGCGGACATTTGCTCTCTAATAACCCGGAATTGAAAAGTCCCAGTTTTATTATGTGAAAACATAAGCGCATTAGAAACAAACATGGTAATACGACAAGCATATTAGTACACGCATTTGAAAGGATTAGCTTAAAAACGATGCCCTGCTTTCTTTATTATGAATAGTAATTAATTGTATTTCTTGTCGAAACAGATGCCCTTACACCTAAAGTTTATTTTTGGTACCTACCTTTGCATAATCATTGATTATAATGGGTACACGTAGCAGGTTTTCCATAAGCACCAATTATATGAGACTTTTGTTTTACACAAGTAGTAACTCAGGGTTATAAACTACAACATACAAATCAAAAATTCGTAGGTTCATAGAAGTAAACAATAATAAATTATTTGAGAATCGGAAAAAGAAGACTTTGTTATATTACTGACTTTTTAAAACATTCATTTTTGCCTGCTGCTAAAATTGAACAGTAGCACCGAATATTCTGCCAACCTGTTTTTTTTTCACGTCACTATTGATACTCCTATGAAATCTGTAACAGCGCGACGCTGCATCCTAAATTATCGAGAAAGGGTGCGACGCAACCCATCGGATATAATACAAAAAGTCTCCTTTCTTGGCGCTCTACTCTTTCATATCTGTCGAAATAGAAAAGACAAATGCTTAAATATATGCTTTTAATTGGCTGCAACTGACGTCACCTAAAACAATTTCAAATTAGTTTTTGCAAACAAATGCTAATCGAATTACCAAAATGCGTATCCTAATTGTAAAAAAGTCTTACATCTAAACGCAAAACTAATAACACCATCGCTTTCAGCGCATTGTGGTGCACAAATGTCTAAAATCGCACACAGAACCATGCTGCTCTGGTGTTGGAGAGTTTTCCTCATTAGTCTGAATTTTCCCGACACACAGTCCAGATGTGATGTACGACAAGTGACCCTGCACGTATGTAAACGTTATCTGTAGGAAGAGAATAGAATTAAAGAAGATCTACCCACATTGGTCGACGTGATATATGCATCTTGCAATGTCGCACGAAGCCGCGGAGCCCCACAGATCTGCTAGTGGATGAAGGGCCCAATCTGTCTAATAGCAACTCCTCTACGTATGTGCATACTTTATAAGCTGCACGTACTCCTCTGGCGCATTTTTGGTGCAATAAATTGGCTCGTCACATATCTTATCTCACTGGTCCGTATGTTAATAGCTTTAATGTGCACTATATTTAATTTTCTCTGCTTACAGGCCTTTAATTTTGAACACACACATGCCTTTCAGCTACTACCCTAGAATTTTACAGCTGCGAAGTTAAATGTTTGCTGCCGAAAGCCCTCAGCTTCCATCCGACCTCAGACCAAATTCGATTACAGCTCCAATGCACACCAACGGTCCAGTCTGCTTCGCCAGTGCACCGAGTTTATAAAGTTTTGGTATTCTGACCCGATTTTATACTCACTTTAACCGTAACTACACTGCATGTCTTACATTTCAAAACGCATTTTGGAACGAACCCTGGGTTACACATAAACTTGTCCAAAATATTTTATTCCGTGCCAACTAATGCCAACATGTGGCCGTATACGTTTACTGTCTCTTTGTGTGGCTAAAATGGGATCTTCAGGAAAATTTGGACTTGGTTATGCCTAACATAACCTCACATTTTGTCCGCAGACAACGAAAGAACTTTGAAGTACTTGGTGCTATGTGAAATGCACTTTACATGTGTGCTTAACTTAATTCAACTATGAGTTAGGTGTCTACTATACGCAAGAGTCTCGTATATTTAACTTATGAAACAAAATTATGCCTTAGATGTGACTATTTAACATCGGCTCATAAATTTTACGTTTTGTGCCAGAATTTTTCTTTGGGCTAATCAAACTTGATTAGTTATTAATTACATTTCACAAAGATACGAAGATTCAAATCGCAACTTAGACTTGTTAGCTGTACTTGTTAATGGACGATATTGATTACGAAGTGAAATTCAGAACTTTGATAACTCTTGTTGAGCAAATAATGCTTTATGCATTGGATTTTTCTTTAAATCTATAAGATTTTCTTGTTCAGTGAATGTCAGATTTGTATCGTCGTAGCTTGCAAAAGGATTGATAATCCACTCGTAAATTTGATAATCAAGGGAAGAAATTGCAAATAATGCAGAAAGGTTTGATAGTATCTTCTGAATTTCTGGCAAAACTCGTAATTTGTTAATTCCGGTTTGTCTATAGATAATAACTAGCTATCATTCAGGAATCTTGTAAATTTGTATGTTTTGGGTGTTGTATATTACTTGGACGATACCCCTTGTTAAACTGAAATTGTTTATATTTTTTAATAGAAATTTCAGACTTAACGAATGGTCAAATACTATAGTTTTGGAGTGAAAATCGAGTCGCTAATGTGCTTAGCTGTCGACAGAGAGTAGAAGCTTTTAGAAATTCCTGACCGGTACGATAAGATTTTATATGAAATCTGAAAAATTACTGAGGCGAGTTGCGATCTGTCACGGCCGGCGGCTCTTTTCATGTTGATTTAGGAGAGAGGCTACTGCTAAACTAACAAAGTCGTAAGTTACCATTCATCACTTAGCTTCTAAACGGACACTCTTGGTCCATGAAGCTTCTAGGTCTGCAACACTTCAGAACGGGTAACTATTTTGGCTTGAAGGGGACAATGATGAAGGCTAGCAATTAATTATGTAAAATCGAACGTGATTCATTAATAAGACCGCTTTTATCCCAACGAAATTACGTTGCCTTATTCAATCAGGTTGGCGAAAAAAAGACAGCACTTTGATTTTTGCCTTAGTATTGTACGGTATAATTACATAAATTATCTAAGTTCCTGCTGGTAATACTAATGTACAAACTTGGTATTCGGGTTAACCGACATCGACAATTTGTAATTATTAGTTGGCGAGCATTCGGA
Source organism: Agriotes lineatus (assembly GCA_940337035.1). Taxonomy (NCBI): domain Eukaryota; kingdom Metazoa; phylum Arthropoda; class Insecta; order Coleoptera; family Elateridae; genus Agriotes; species Agriotes lineatus. The sequence continues at coordinate 151,495,953 of OW679195.1, read as the reverse complement.
ATCGATGCGCTCTGCTTCGAGTTCACCTGAAAATCAGACTTTAAAAATTAAATTTCCCAGTAACTGGTTCACTATTTTATTGAATTATTAAAAGGAAATCGAAGAAAAACGAGTCCAAGGAGCAAGTTTTATTGAACTCCATTTTTACAATTGAGGGAGGTGCTTTTCAGACGGATGCTTTCAGAATAACCAGAAGGTATATCAGTGCCATTTAATTGCGTCGTAGTTATAAACACCATTATACAGCCACAATGCAAGTAAGTAAATTTCGCCGGCGTAATTGATATTTGCTTTAGAGTGGCGGATTGGTTATTCGGTTTTGCAACGTTCAATTTATAATGCAGAATGTTTTCAGGCTTCTGTGTACATATCGATGTGTACTTTTGCAGTATCAACGTTGCGCCACAAAAATATTGACAGATACTTATTTGATTTTGAACGTATATATATGATACTCAATCAGTTTTAATAAAAACAAAATAATGGGATTTTTGATGGTTTAATTTAGAGTATGGGCAAATAATCGTAACACACATTTCAATTAATTCACTTCAGAGGTAATTTCGCTGCAGCCTGTCAAATCAATGCTTTTTTTCAGCAAAATGTATTAGACCTCTGCTCCTCAGATTTACATCTATACCTTGAAAATGCGATATTTTGTAAATTTTAAAAACAAAATTGAAATCGCAACAATATGTTTAGTAATTACTAATTACATTCGTTTTTTACTCTTTCTGATTTCATATTTCGTAGTTGTTTGACATATGGTGTTTTACGACGAAATTAGCTTCTTGAGTATAAAAAAACAAAATATTGCACTTACTTGTATCTTTGATGAACAGTTATTAGAATACAATCTAAAAATATCCGTTCTTCAGGACCTCTTCTCCATTCGTTATTGCGCATAAAGGGATCGAGATGTCTTAAATTGTTTGTTCATTTATTTCCTTCCAATGTACTGTCATTATCGCTTTAGAATTGTGTTCATTACGGCTTTACGTGCTGAAAATTGTGGAAGATAGAAAAAGTCAGCGATATGAGACCAGAGTGCTTAAATAATGTCAGCAGCTCTACCACTCAAAGAGCGCTTTAACGATTTAGAGAGACATGAAGAAATACACGAAGGCCAGGATCGGGCAGGTATAAAAAACAACGATGACCGATCAATATTTCAAGGAATTTGACTTCGGTAAATGTAAGTATTTGGGCAGTGTGTTAAAGACTACAGAAAGCTAGTTTAAAAGCTTCTAGACCTGCTCCATTTACGTTTCCCGTGAAGGAAGTAAAAGACTTCAAACGGGTAGCAGAGAACGATGCTCGGGTAGTTCCGAACTCTTTGAACTTGAGTCGATCTCTAACCGGAAACAGCCTTCAGCCCAGGAGTGCTTGGCCCCACAAGTTACTCCCAGTCTCGCTTTACCTTGTCAAGCAAGCCGTCGCCAGTCGAGAACCTAGGAAACTTATAAGCCAGCCTCGTCCAGCGAGGCGTGAGGTCGAAGCAACCATGCGAGTAGTTTCATCCTGCAAAACGAGCTCTCGTAAGACACTTGTCGCCTGCGGACTGCTAAAAGGTGCCCATAGTTCATTCCAATCACAGAGAAGGCGTTTATTTATTGGTTCCGCTTATTGCGGAACGTCACACTTCCGAGAACGTTAAGCAAGTATTCACCCACCATTAAACATATTGCTTTGTAGCACGAAACTAACAGTACGAAGAGACCTGATAACTTTTCGCTTCCATCAACCGCCGCCGTGACGTCAGTGGTGCAGTAGAAACTAGAGCGAAAATCAGAGCCATTCGCAGACCCGCATGCGTATCTAAATTTTCAGCCCAGCTAAGCGTTCTGGCCCCAGGAAAACGTAGTTTGCTTCAGAAATTGTATTTTGATTTGAATTTTATGTATACTTTTTAAAAATTTTATAGTATAAATTGATTTGTACAATAGAGACAATAAAATAATAGTAAACATACTTTCTCGACCTATTCACTCAGAATTTTTACGAGCCCTGGCTCTGAGCTACCCAGCTGTCATTGTAAAACCGACAATGGCAAAATTAATTAAAATAATAACAACCGTTCGTCGCAGTTTCAGTGATGGTGTGGGTAGGGTTATCAATGGAAACTTGTATTAAATTGGTCACTAACGGCACATCGATATATTGATGAGACTTTGGTAAACCACGTAGTTTTATTTGCTCCATTTCTCGGAAATGACTTTATCTTAATGCAGGATAATGCAAAGTCGCACTCCGCGACGTACGTTGCTGAATATATGGAAGATGTTGGAATAGCAAAGATGAACTGGCTAGCATGTATTCCGAGGGGAACCTTATAGAACATGTTTGGGACGTGCTAGCGAAGCGTGTTAGAAGTGGAGCAGTTGCATCATCTACAATTAATAAATTTTGCGAGGCACTTCATGAAGAGTAGAGACATTTCCACGCAAGTGAGATTTGTAAACTTATTAGTGGTATGGCGCGTCATATGCAGGTGATCGCTATGGTAAGAGAAGGTAATAGGAAGAATTGAAACACTTCGCGAAACTTTCATTTTTAATATTTTTAAGTCAGTTGCTGTAAATTCATATCAGTTAGTAATTACCTATAATTTTCGTTCTGATTTATTCTGAATTACAAAGCAAGCAGCATATTTTTTTGTAATTATGGAAGTAATTGTCTACAGCGTATCTGTCCTGCAGATATAAACACCGAAGCGCCTCTAAATCGTTAACTCCCCGGCTTTTGTACATACTCCTTAAGCGATCTTTGTTATTCATATTTCAACAGTTTGTACATAACTGGCGCGTGTAGATCTTGTCGTTATATAAACGATACACTGATAATGTTTGATCAAATAATGTCACAAACCACGCTGTTATATCGTATTTTCCTTAAAGTAGAACATGTCTAAATCAAAATAATTAATAATAAACATATAGAGGGAGAAAGCAAGATGGCTTTAAAAAAGCCTAATGCAGGTACGTTTATGCACGAAATTAAAATAAGGCATCATTAGCTAAAAGTGTGGAAATTTATCAAGATATACGTTTTTAAAGAGTGATTGCGAGAAATTTAAAAAAAAATTCTAGCTTCAACGTCTTTAAATGCAATTTTTGACGAATGAAAATATTCAACTCTCCATATTTTGTAATTAAAGAGATACAACACTTTTCTTATAAAAGGTTGATAACAGCTAGTGTTTTTATTAACATATACACATTGTCTGCAGGTACTAGATAGCAGTTATTAAAGAGTAAGTTTTGTATATCAAACGTATTCTTTGGGTCGCCCAGTGAGGTAATTGAACTAGCAGAGCTTTCAATTATTCAAATAAAATAATAATTGAATTATCAATTACTTTTTCACTTTTCACTACTTTCAGATTCAACAGAAATTGTCGTATATTGGAATATAGTAGTATTTAGATAGCTCTGTGTTAATACATGGGTTAAAGCAAGCCAATTGAACAAATTAATATATTTTTTACGGTACTGTACTCTGTAATCTGCTACTAAATACATGCATATCCAATCTAAAAATTGGTGCGCATGTCATTGGTATTACTAATGTTGCATTAAATTTGCTGTTACCCGATTAGTTGTACGAAATGTTAAATTGTATTTATATGGCTCCAGGATTGCCCTATTGCGATTTGCTTAACATGTAATTTTATAAGGCCTTATTTTATTTTTTGGAGATTTAATACCTAATCGAGATCAATAATTTAGTAATTAAATTACCAGAAAGTAATTCAATTACCACGAGTAATTTTAATTACCACAACTGATTCAAATACTTGTAAAGTAATTTAAATACTTTAGAGTAATTTAATTAACCAAAAGTAATTGAGTAATTGACTGTAGTAGTTAGTTACTTTCAAAAAGCATTTCCAAGTACTTTTTAGCAAACATGGCCATTATCAATTACAATTACCATGTTTTGAAAAGTAGTGCAATTCGAAGGCAAATCAACAAAAAGGAATTTAATTAGTAGTAGTAATTAACTACTGCTCAGGTATGATTGTATGGATATATAACCTAAAGAATAATTACAGTTGTTTCATTAACACGGACAATACAATAACTGTAAATATAGAAAGAAAGGTGAAGCGGTTGCTGAAACGTTTTCCAAAATGGTCAAGGCGCATTTTTCTTCAAGCCAAAAAAGTCCCAAATTCGAGGTTAGCAGGTTAGGTTTTGAGTCAGTTTTGACACGAACTGACGCAAAACCTAACCTGCTAACCTCGAATTTGATTTTGACGCTCATCAAGACAGCAACAAAGCCATATCTCTCTGATCTAAATTTTAATAAAATTATATTAGTAATCAACTTACTGCTGATATTTATAATTTGGGTTGCAGATTTTGCTCTATCTTGAATTTGAATGAACTATAGTATTATCTTCTCTCAGCTCGTACAAACATGCGCATCTCCACTATATCGATGAACTGAATCCACACGTTTTGAGTATGATCAGACTCTCTTGTAGTTTTCATTAGTTCTTTCAGTCTGCCCCAGTCTGTCCCACAGGAAAAAGTGGTGTCTTCCAAACGAGACATGTAGCTGTCCCTTAACTCTTATTTAGAGGAGGCTGAAACATCTGTAGCAAAAACGTAGTAGAAACAGCATGTGAACATCACGAACATCTCTTGCATAAGCTCTACCACTTATTATATAAAATACTCTGTTTTTAGCGTATAATGTCTTCCAAGAAGATGGAATCCTCCAAGACTAATGAAGTGTTAAAGGAGTTTTACGAGGAGCGCTCAGAATCTCTCAGAAGCTGTGGCGCAAAATGGGGTTGCTCAAATGTGACCATTGTATAAGCTTAAACCTCACTCCAACTTGGTAGCCCATCTTTTAGGAGATCGACGATTTAGTCTACGTTTCTCACCCTTTTCTTGTACAAGAGAACTTTTCATGGAACTCAGCCTTTGGAATATGTGACCAAAGTAGCGGAAGAAAGATTAGTTGACTTTTGTAAACAGTCGCGTTTCAATGTTAAGTTTTGTAATATGGAGATATTGGCCCGTTGTTATACATGATTTACGTGAGACACGTCTATATACCCACATTTCAAAGGCATTAATTCTTTACCTGCCTGATTTTTTCAAAGTCTATGTTTCTGCTGCCTTAATTTAGCGGACTTTGGTCTTTTGATATTTTTGTCACCTCTACTGTGGCCGTTCTTGCTTTCTCCAAACGTCGCTTGATTTCTTTCCCGTATTCGCTGGTATCTGTTATCAGTGAACTAATTTAGTGTATTTTTCTACCGTTTCATAATCTGCGATATTTTGAACTAGTGGTTGATTGTTATGCACACGACCTATTCTCATAACTTCTGCTTTATTAGCGTTTAGTTTCGGTCCTTATCTTTTGCGATTTTCAACTTATCCACTATTTCTTCCAGCTTTTTTTCGCACGAATCTTTAATGAGTGTATCATTTGCATACCTAAGATTGCCGATCTTCCTCTCTTTTATCGACACTCCGCCTGCCCACCCGTCCAACACCTTCCGCACAATGTGTTTGCTATACCTCTAGAATAAACAGAATTGGCGATAGGAAGCAACCCTGTCTGACCCCGGCTCTAGTACAGAATTGATTTGACTTGAAGCTGTTAATTCTTATGTAGGCTTGATTATTTTCATATAATTCTTGTATCAGTCGTACGAGATGGTTTGGGCTGTCCAATTAAAAAAAATATTTTTCAGAGAAGGTCTCAATTTACACAGACGAATGTCTTTGAGTAGTCTATAAAGCAGATATACATAGTTACACCAAACTCTCCTGCTTTCTCTATCAATTGATGGATGTTTAAGATATATTTTCTAGTGTCTCTGCCTGGTACAAAACCAGTTTGCTCGTCTGGTATTTGTGGAAGTAGAAACACCTTCAAAGCTTTATGGAGGATATTCAGTAGGACTTTCCTTGCATGTGGAATGTGCAATAGTTTTGGAATTACTTCAGTCTGTAGAAGAACCTTTATTATACAACGGCACGAAGGTTGATACGCATCATTCCTTAGGCCACTTTCCGGCATTCTTTTGCATATTTTGTGTATTCATCAACTCTAACATTATCCATCACTTGCAGCAACTTTTCCATTCTTTAGAATATTTATTACGATTTTAACTTCTGAGCGGAGAACGCTTAGTTCTCTGTCGCCGTCTATGTTGCTCGAGTTGTAGACTTCTCTATGATGCTGTTTGTTATCGAAGAGCTTAATGTTGTATTTCCTACATACCTTAGGAATTTAATCTGCGTTGGTTATTGTATTACCCTGCTCAACATAGATGCGTACGAAGTTTAAACTCACGTAACATATATTTTACTTTATCATATAATTCTTTCGATTTGTGTCGGGCAGAGTTTTGTTCAATTTGGAGACACATTTCGCTAATCTGTCTGTTTTTATCGTGTTCACATGCAAGTTTAATTAAAGTATTTACCCGAGTCACGTCGATGTTGTTTGTTAGTTAGGATTGTCGTTATTTTTCGATTAGTTGGTAGGTTCTATTCGTCATTCAGTGTTTATTGGGCTTAAGGGGGAGAACTGGCGTAGATTACTTACAGCATTACTAATCAGTTCTTTAGTGGCTGTTCAGGTTTTATTAGTGCAACCGGTAGGCGTTGGTCTCATAGATGTTCGTAAGACCTCTTGAAATATAATACTATCTGGCACATAGACGGTAAAATAAAAAAGCTACTTCAAGAGCATATCAACGTTCCAAAATAACTAGTTGCATAAGTAGCAAAACATTTTAAAATGTTCATAATAGAACTCAACTGGTGACTATTGCGAAAAACCCCGACCAGGCATTTCTGGAGACTTTTTCTGACTTGATAAATACAGTTCCCTGATTATTTTACAAAAGGTTGCAACGAGTATCTTTGAATGGGGGTTTTTGCTCTAATAATTGAGCTGTATTATAATATCTCCTGACTTATGAAAAGCTCATACCAGTAGTTTAGCATAAAATTTGTTTTGTTTCTTTTCCTTTCGAAATCAAAGCATTGATTCTAAATTAACCTTCTTATTCTTTGAGACGTTGTAGGTTGGCTTCATTAATCTAAAATTGAAGTTTTTTCAGATCTTCTATTGTTATTCCTAGGTAAATTAAAGTAGGTCCATGGCAAATGGGGTATGCCGATTATAGAATTTGCTATATAGTTATTCGCAAAATATGTGCAAAATCCGGCAAATTTTTCTAGTGTTAATATTAATTATTATTCATTCTATTTCCCTAATAACCATAACTACAATTGTAAGCGAACTGGCATCGGATTCTGCATGTTAGCTGTTCATTGTTAATGTTCTGTCAAAGTAACAGGATAAAATAAATTTCTTTGAAGAACATGTTACAGCTTAAAAACTACTTTAAGACAAGGGCGTCAATGGCTACAACACGAATGGTGTTCAACGAAAAAACGTCAGTCTGTTACATGACAAAATCGGTAAATTTTGGAATCGATTGCCCCAATCCCGTTAAGATGGGTTGTAATAATAATTGCCGGGTCTCTCAGTGGAGAAGGGAAATTATTCACGACCTTAGATTAGGGGTGGGCTAACTTAGAACGTGGAAGAAATCCCGACCTTTCTACTTCTACCTTGGCAATGCTGGAGAGGCGAACACCAACAGCTGAGACAAACTTACCTTGACTTACATTCTCTTACAGCTGTCTGAATTTCTGTACATCGGAAAAATACACATGCAAACATCATAAATCTATTAATGAAAACACAAATAATAAAAAATCTGTAAATTGTCTTACACCAAACTTCTCTCGCGCAAATTAAATCAATTTGCAAATTTAAAAAAATGTATCCCGCTGAGGTTTGAATCCGCAGCATCTGCATAGCGATCGTAACCTCATCTGCGTAGCAATTGTAACCGCCTCGATAAGTCAAACTGCGTCATCCTACAGTGACCAGAGCCAGTGTATATAGGAGAGTACCGCCACGTCCGCCATGTTTATTCCTCTGACATATGCGTCACTTTGAGGTTTGTAGCACAATTCTGTCAACGTGACGTTTGTTGGCAATCCAAAACTTTACTTAAAATTGGCAGGACCGTAAGTCTATGTCAAATTCGAGGTTGGCAGGTTAGATTTTGTGTCAGTTTTGACACAAACTGCTAACCTCAAATTTGACATAGTCTTACATACTTGCCAATTTCAAGTAAAATTTTAGACATAACTAAATCAGTTATTGCTGATGGGAACAAAAATGGCGGCGATGGCGGCTTTTTACGGATCTAAGAATGGCGGTACTCTCCTATATACACTGGCTCTGACAGTGACTATATAATCACAGTGTGGCCATACGGTAGTCATGTTTTCTATCGGTTAAGGGCAAAAGTATTCCAAGTTATTGTCATTTTTAACAGTGTACAGAATGTTTAGTTAGAAAAACTTACTGATGTCAAAATAAAACATTGGCATTTTATAACTTGTCTATGTAAGTCTATGTCAAATTTGTTGTTATCAGGTTAGTTTTTGCGTCAGTCTGTGTCAAAACTGACGTAAAACCTAATCTGCTAATCTCGAATTTGACATAGACTTACAGTGCCACCAACATATTATTTATAAAATAAATATTTCAAAAGCAAGCTTGATTTCATTTTCGTTTGCTCACATGTTAGTTTGCTTCTACGGAAAAGAACCATATCAGCGTACATAAATCACACAAGTAGAGACACTCATGCCAAATGTTGAAACCTCTCTAGAGTGCCTGGGACAGTAACTTGGGGGGTATTTCTACGCTTAACTATCAGATGGCAGCACAAAGTTCTACCAATCAGAACCAGTTACTGCTACCAATCATGACGTGATCAAATACGGGCGCCATCTGTTAGTACTATCGGAAAGTACCCCCGTACCGCCGTTCAAGGTCATCCAAACCGGAATTTTGACATCAAAGGAACCGACAGTGAGGTCTCTACTTGTTTGATTTATGTACGCTGACGTTTGACATTTCTCGCAAATTAGTTTTTTACGACATTCAGAACAGTATTAACATCAAACAAATCAGAACATTTAACAGAGAAATAAATATTTTCCTGTAAGTTTTATATTGCTTAAATATTCGTGAGTAACTGCTCAATAGATTATTGCGGTGTACATTTGCAATTCCAGGTTGAAAATGTATAGCAGGTAGTTTAGTGTCGGGAAAACTCCGGTATAGCCCACTGGTTCATTTTGACATTTACGGAATATGAACATAAAGGAACTGTTATGCTAGTGGTGAAACTGGATTTTAAGCTATAAATAAGAGTAATGTTCATTGGGAAATTCAAATTCAATATTATTGTCGACGATTGGACCAACTGCTTGTCTTACGGTGATACACGGGCATTTTTGAACTGAGTACACACAAATCTTAAACTGCAGGTAACCTAAATTCGCACCTTGACGGCAGCCAAGATTGGGTCTGGCATGAGACTCTCCTGTTTTGCCTGCATTGTCTGAACATAATTTGCAGAACCTCCGACAAACTGAGAAACACATTATCACGCGCATGCGCCTAAGCACCAGTTGGCTAGATTAGAGTTTAGCCCATGTATATATTAATATAATTTAGATGTTAACAAAGCACATTAAATTACCGAGAATATTTCTATACAAATGATGTCATATCATTTGCGTTTTGGATTTGAACTTTCCAATTTGCATTAATTGTAATAAATTGATGAAAACACCTTATGACTCATATTTATTCAACATTTAAACCCCTTTGTGGTATTTTATTGTATTTGAGATATCAGTCATTTTGAATAACATTCTTTCACTTCATCAAATGAATTGTCAAATTTTATTTTCACTTTAGTCATTTTTTGTTACCAAATGTATTTTTTTATTACATCACCATTGTTTTCCACAAAATTTGATTTTGACATTGGATAAAAAAGTACTAGCCAACAATTGTATAGCCACACTGTGATTATATAGTCACTGTACGTCATCCAGCCTTATTCAAATGAGTGTGGCGCGCGCCTCTATTTAGCGGAACGGTCTTATTGTTGAAACTTCGCAACTCTTTTGTGAGATCCTGTATCTGTTGAGTCCTATTTTCGGCATGTGTAAAGCCTGACCTATGTGAAAATGATTACTTATTTCTATTTCAAAATAAACGCAAAAATAAACAAAATTTTATTATTTTAAGCTGTTTACCCTATATATATTTGTTTAAAATTTTCACGGTTTTATTCCAGCTATATATGTAATGTGTATGCAAAATATGATCTTCCTCCGACAAATACTTTTTGAGTTATACCGCCAACAGACAGACAGACTGACAGATGGAATTGGGAAAACTTGTTTTTCGTCATCTAGGGACCGTGAAACGTGAAGATCTGAAGAATCTCGGAAGGTGATTTTTTGGTGATTACAATACTTTTTTCGTCTTTCAGACGAGGGAAGTAAAAATATTAATGTAGGAAAATATATGGGTGACAGTAAACATCAAGAGAATTGTTCGTTACAGTTACAAATACTCAAAAAAGGTTAGTCAGGTTAATTGCGCAAAGTTTATACTAAGCAAAGGTGGTAAAATTGGCTGCAAACGATATAACTACTTCAAAAAGGGTAATAAATTACACAAAAAAGCTATTTTACAACAATAAAATTGACGACAAATACTCAAAATTAATTTCAAGGCAGTTATTTCTGTTCAACATCTTAACATTTAAATGCACGACAACGTTGCGACACTTTGAACATCACTTCACGATATATTTACATTTGATTAATTTTTATAAACGGACACAATACCTTTGAAGGAATTTAGCTGTCTTGATGACGTCCAACCATCTGCCGGACGCGTCTAAGCTATTTCCTCAAAAATAACGACACGAAACTGAATAGCGGCGATAGTCAAGCAGGTCTTAACGGCATTATATTCCCAGGAAGAGTAAAAATAAAGCACGTACGAAAGGCAGGATTACGATACGATACAAGTGACTTCCATGAACGACAATTTAGCTCACAGACAAAGTTTCCATTTAAAATCCGCTTCAAGCGTAATTGGAAGTGCCTACTCCACGATACAAAAGATCCCACGGCTAAACATTTATCAACACGTCACTTTACACAAGGCCTGATCAACAACACCTATATGGTTTCAATACTTTCCACAATTTCGACTACGCGAAGAGGCAAATGCCCCGCCGGGAAACAACAACCAACATCTCTGGACGTTCTTCGCCCCGGCCGCTGAGTGAAAAATCCGGGCCGAAATGCTAAAGCCAAATGGCTCCGCGCAGGCGTTACTTAATTTCGTACTCTGTTCAACTTGTGTGAAGAGCACGGAAAGTTTCATTATGGTGTAATCCTAAATGCAAAAATTGTCCTTACAAACATAGAATTTGTATGGTAGAAACGCATTTTAGAAACGGTAATAGAAAAAATAATGTACGATAGTTGTATTCTTTGTATTGTCTGCGATTGGTTTTTGAGATTTTCTTACAAGATTCGTAAACCACATTCCGAATGTATACAGCTATAGTATAAATCGTGTTGAAAGAGTCAGGGAGGGCGATTCTATAAAAAAAATGAAATTCGGCAGATCTTAGAATAAAAAGGATAGCTTAAAATGTTAATGTACGGAAAATTATACAGGGTGGTACATATTTCAGATCGACACCATTGGTATCTCCGAAACAAGAGATATACAGCTGTTTAATTTAAATGAAACTTGCATGGTTATGTGAACAGCCCGCATCCGCTTACAAATTTTATAAAAAGTATAGTTGATTAGATACAACGGAAAAAACAGAATTTGACTTTTTCTTCTTTTTTTCTATTATTCGAGCACTATACGTTATAAATAAAATTTTGGTTAGCCAGTTAAAAACATGTTCTACACCTACCAACGATGTTAGAATTTTCCCACTCTTACTTGTTTGGCCGCCATATTAGATTTATTTACTATAATTGTTTGTATTTTTTCCGATTACAATGATGTATCACTCACAGCATTTTTTACCATAACATTTAACAAAACACGATGTTTTTAATTTTTTTCTAAGCCGATCATGATATATTGTCATAAAGCGTGTTTGATCCGTGTTTGCTATTTCAATTCCAGCTATTAAGTATTATTTTTTTACTGCTAGCATCATTTTCGCATATTTCATTATTTTTATAAATGTATATTTTATTAATTAGGTACTTTTGAGTTGGTTTCGAATTTAACTAATCCGGTAGCTACGTTTTTATGACCTAAGCCGGTAACACTTAACAACACCTGTGATTTGTATTATACGTTTGGCAGTATCGAAGTATATTGTTGCTGGCGCTGTTTGTCGCTGTTAAATTTGAGGTTAGATAACCTCGAATTTGACATAGACTGACAGCGCCACTAACAACATATTTCAGTACTGCTGAACATATAGCACAGCATTTTGAAAGCAAATAATTTTGAATAATTCTCTAATAATCAAAATAGTTCTTATTCTTGTTCAGTATACAAAAATATATATACGACACACAGCCGGTATTCGCGCCGTGTTACAGCACTTCTCTCGCCTTGACGGGCTCGACCATGATGTACTAGCCCGGCTATAAATGCTTAGCTACTGGCCTAATATCGTAAAAAGCTATTGTATTCATCGGTGTTGTTATAGACTCTAAACCAAATTAATTTTAGTTTCGTTAAGAGCTTCATTACCGCAGTGAGCGTGGTAATGGATATTACCGCACTCAGTGCGGTAATAAATATTACCTCAACCTTTTTATATAAAAAAATACATCCAACCAGAGTTTATTGATGAAGATAAAATACTGAAGAATACACGTTTGTTTATGGCACATAACGAAACTCGGATGATTGCCGCAAAACTCGGTTCACCGCCTCATTTTGGCAATCAAACTCGTTTGATTAAGATGCTCATAATCAAACTTGTATCGTTAATATCTATTACATGATAGTAATTTAATTTCTGACTTTAAATACCAACAACTCAGCTAAATATGCTTATAAATTTGAATCTAAACTGTACTATTAACTTCCAAATTTTCTTGCATTTTGGAATTTGAATATATTTATATGTCACCGATAGCATTACTTATTTTATTTGATCAATTTCCCTGTACCTTATCAATATTATATTCTTTAAAGCCTTAGTACTTAAATTGTGCTTTTGGTATTTTATCTGATGTAACGTTTTGCTCCTATTTTAAATGCCAATTAGTAATAATACTACAATATTATGGGCATTTAAAATTTCGCTTTCCAAATAGAAAATCTCCAGCCAGCACGGAACCGTAAATTCGTCGCGGTGCGCGAACGACATGACAGAGCGTTCCGCGCGCATTTCCACTTTGAACCCTCTTTAGAGAGGGAATGGTACAGCTAACGTATAAAACCATATTATTCGGCAGAACTCGGGGAGAATTATTCCGGTAAAGCGGTAAAACTCCTGTCTCAGCTGGGCCACCAGAATTGCGAGAGAATTATTAGAGAAAACTTCGAGTTAGATTCCCGAAGAACCAACTATTAGATAACCTGTCCTCCTGTCTAAAGTTACTATCCGTCCTGTGGATAAATTAACTTTGATATAACCCAAATCTGAGAATCGGCTGGCGCTATTTTAAATAATTCAAGGTTCCAAAACTCCCATAACTTCTTAGTTTGGAGTAACGCAAATCTGGGAATCGGATTGCGCTATTTTAAATAGTTCAAAGTTCTAAAACTCCCATAACTTCTTAGTTTGGAATGACGCAAATCTGAGAATCGGGTTGTGCTATTTTAAATAATGCAAAGCCTGGCTGTATTTCCACAGTCCGGCGGCATCTAAACCTTTTTGGCCGAAACGCTGCCCGAACTTTCCGGCAAAATATGCGGTTCTCCCAAGTCTAAGAGGAATTAGTCCGTCCTTCCTGAAAGTTAACCTTGCCACGCGCGAACTTATAGATAGCGGCGCGGAAGAATTTGACCCCTGGCACAAGGTTTGGGGTCACCATCTTGGCTTATCAGAACACAACACGGACGTACACTTGAACCTGGAACATATTTATATATGGTAAAGATATAAAATCCTCAGTTAGTTCTTGGTAATTAAAACAAACCATAATTATTCAAATTTAAATAGACTTACCGCCAGCTGTCAATAATCGATTACTGTTTTACAGTTTACCAATGCTAGCAAAATTCCCTGTTGGTTCCAGCGACCACCCAAACCGTGGATCATGGACGAGCACGTAGGCAATTGAGGTTGCCTACCTTCCCGCCGGCTAACCGAAAAGATTTATGTTAAATTGTACATATTTATGAGTTATCTATTTCGTTATTTTCCAGCTGAAACATAACTGTACATAGTCGACAATAAATGTTATTTACGGTGAAGTACCTTCTTTAAATCAGTCAAGCTATAAATATAATGCGAACTTGGCCCAGTCAAAGCTACCATTTAAAAGGGCAAAATTAATTAATGTTAATCTACTCTAAATACACCAGGCAGCATTACAATGTGATCGAATGATACTTTTTCGTTTTCTTTAAATTAGGGTTTTGTGAGAAAGAAACTCTCAACCGTCAGTGGTATTAGTTTAATCTGCTCCTTAATTTGAACTTATCGTTGCCGCTAGACGGTAATTGGCTGCTTTGTTGTTTTTGCGCAGTAGTTATTAAAACAATTTATCTAATTCGACTAAACACTATAATATCCGAGAATTTTTAATTAATCTGGGCTGTGGTCCCTCAACAGTGTAAATGGCGGGCTACAAATACGGCACCGATAACGTGAAGCCATCTGAAGAGGACGTTAAGCCTCCGTTCTCGCTTGCCATTTCTGCGACAGGGCGTAACTGCAGCCTAAAAACTCTGATGCCTGATTTCCCACCACTAGCTATGCGACATTACTATTATTTGAAATTACTGATTGTTACTTTTTCCTTACTTGTAAATTAAAACGATATCCTTAAAGTTTTTTGTTATTGTTTGGTTTACCAGAGTCTGCTTTAATGAGCAACAGCAAAAGTATAGAGCACCCCTAGCAAACAGTTATTTGCAAGTTTTCGAAGATTTTATGAAGCTGTTAATTACGACGTGCTCACGAACAGAAAAATAAGATGAATATTCAGACGGAAAGTAGCCACCGTAAACAAGGGGACATGTTATCGTAATACATACTTTTTTCCCCTTTTACTCATATAACAAACATTTCCGGGTATACTAAGCATTGATCCATCATTTCTTTAATTAGTATAAAGGTAAATTTGTATGAGATACCACATCTATGTTTGTTATTTAATATATGAATTTTATTGAGAACGCAAAAAGAACAAATTTCATTATTCAACAGCAGCAGAATATCTCGTGTCCGCTCGTTCTCCGCGTAAAAATATCAAACAAACCGAGGTAAACATAAGCCAGGGCTGGTTTATAAAAACGGGTTGTTCACTTTCTGGAGACAACTTTCTCCAACATAAGCTCGCATTTGTGTACGTGCTGGCTGGAGTATTGTCCCCACTTGACAATTTTCTGTAATGTTCACCTTTGATGGTTTCACGTGAGGACCTTATTGTAGGATGAGAAATGGTACAGATATGATGCGTTTGTGATTCGTAAATTTCAGCAATGCTTAGAATTTTCTTTGTAGATGGTCACGATCGCACAGTTTCGTTTAGATGATATTTCATATGTTTGGAGTAGTTTATTTTTAATAAAATGTTTACGACTCGCGTTCTGTTAGTTAACTTTGTCTACTGGAATTCTGAAGGGACGGAAAAAATTTTGCATTACCGGGCTAGCAAACTTTTAGTTTTAATATGTTAATTCGCATTTAGTTTGAAGTTGTAATTACGCCCAAAGAATACGGAAATAACAATTAACGTGTTTCTATTAAATTTTTCTGAAGATCGTTGTATACTACCAAAATACTTTGCTGGTACTTTAGATTCAGCACATTAGGTTTTGTTGCTTTCAAAATTTATTTTTGCAATTGTTAATTATAGACATTTTCTTATCACTTTGGTAAGAAAGTAGTCAGGTTAAAAATCAACGCCGTCACTAGATTTTTTGTGTACGGGGTGAAGGAGCCAAGAGGCCATGAAATTTGTCTTGTCGAGCGTTTCTCGCACCAAGATGACAGTAGTGGGTCAGGGATAAACGAGTAGAGAACGTGTGCATATGTGATCGTTATCATTTCGTTAATGTAGCTGTTTGGGAAGCCTTACATAGCAATTTTAGCAAATTAGGATCTTTGTCTGATATACCCAGCATCCCGAAGTGCCGCTTACCCATCTGAAATTCCAATTCTGTCTAATTATTGGAGTGTAGTAGAATTTCGTATAGACTTCCAACCAGACAAATTTAAATAGGCCCTCGTATCGTTCGGTCGACGCAACCCTGGAGGAATAACTTTTTGTTAGCGTGTAGGACAACGTCGATTGTAGCTATCTTGTGTAAGCGCCTACATCAAATAATATTACATTTATAGGAGCAAGTCAATACATAAATCTTTAACAAAATGCACTTCTTGGAGTTATTATTATTATTGTAATACAAAATTAATTCTTTCACAAACAGCGAGTTGCCGTTACAGAAAAAATGCTACGCTGTTACTATCAGTGGCTTACCTTAACATAAGGCAATATGGAATCTTAGAGTATGCTAAAAATAACATTGCCAATCAATTTAAATTACTGGGCTAAATCGGTTCAAAAAGTTCTAGTGCATAGTAACTTTCAAAAAGGTACCATGTTTGCAGGCAGCTGCATTGAAGTTTCTATGCCTCAGTCGCACTCGCACTAGAGGGAATGCTGACGGGCTTTGCAGTTTTAGTCGACGCCCACCCTATATCGAGATTCTAGGGTACCTATATGTGTGCACGTGCAAATTAAGAGATTGCCAGTGTATACCAAATAAAAGAAGATGTAATAAAAAAGTGAGAGCTTACCCTTGGTTAAGCCTTCATTACTACACGTGAAAAAGCTTATCAAGTTGCACTGATGATTGTTTCCAGAAAATGATCCCCTAGAGATTATTGTAAATAAATAAAAAATGTTTTAATATCTTTAATTCAGAAAAAAATCTGGTGTGATACACGCACACAACTTCCTTTTACAGTGATCTTATAATTAGCCAAAAATTTCATTTTAAATTTTTAAGCATTTTTCAAAATTTTTCAAAAATTACATATTCTGCAAAAACGGTACAAAATAGAGCGTTAGTTGAAAAGACACATTTTAATAAAAAATAGAAAAAAAAACAAAAGAAACCCATTTTAGAAGTATTCGACAGGAAAATTACCTATCTCACATCAATACACATTCAAAATGTAATAAAAATGGGAAGTTTGAAAAAAATCGTTGGAGCCGTTTTTGAAAAAATCGAGGAAAGTGAAAAATCACAAGAGTAAACACCTACTTCCGGTTATGTGATTTTCTTCAAAAGCTTGCTGTCGCATCTACATAGTACACAAGACTTATATATGAAGTTTCACCGCCATACCTCTTTTAGTTTTTGAGATATTCTGTTCACAGGCACACATACAGACACAGACACACAGACAACACACACACAGACCAATGAAAAAAAAATTGTTTTTTGGGTTCAGGATACTCTAAAACGTGCAGATCTGTTGAAAACTCAATTTCGAATTGTTGGGGTAAATGCAATACTTTCTTTATTGTAAAGGGAAGTAACAAATGTGTCCAAAATTGTGCAAAAATATAGACAATTTCGAAATAAAATGGATAGGCAATATATAAAAATTCTAGTAACACTGTTCCAGCATTGCGGCTGACATGACTGTGCCATTGTTTATTTTTAACCCATAACCGTTAAGATGTTGAACATGTTGATACATTAAGTTTGCATCTTTTTTTAGATGTTGTTCTGGAATCTAATTTTAATGACTATAATCAAATAAATTCTTAGTAATTACTT
Source organism: Agriotes lineatus (assembly GCA_940337035.1). NCBI lineage: Eukaryota > Metazoa > Arthropoda > Insecta > Coleoptera > Elateridae > Agriotes > Agriotes lineatus. The sequence goes on along the minus strand of OW679195.1, from coordinate 151,478,061 downwards.
TAGACAAAAATGAAGAAGAATTGTAAAATGTTTAGATAAAGCTGGAGGGGCTGTGTCAAATTGGAAAATAAATTAACGTGACAGACCATCATACAACCTGCCCTTTGCGATGTTAAAAGCGCGCCAGTATGTGTAGCAATGGTATGCTTTCTATCCAAAGCTCCACTCCTCTAACAATACACCTAAAAAGCAAGAGAAGTGTAACTAGAAAATTTGAAAAGAAAATGGGTAAAAAAAAAGAACAGAAAGTAGCACTTACTGATGAAGAATGGAGAAGGATTGGCCGCTACAGGTCTGCCATCTCAGGGTTATTGCAACGTAGAAAAAAAAATCGAGACGGTAAAGAGCCGAAATAAAATGCTACAAGAATCAAGTATCCAGCAGAGGTCCCCGAAAAGGTAGATCATGATTATAGATAATTTCACCCTGCTAGACTGGGACAGGACCAACTTACCGGAATGAAACAGCTAAACAATGTTCCAAACTTGAATGGCAAAAGTGGCAAGGTGTTAATGTATCGGCTTTAGTCTAAGAAGTCCTACCATCAAACGTCTAGCCAACCACCATAGTAGTACTTAAATATTAAATATGAGATGGCAGATTGTAACAATATAATAATAAAAATTTACAGAAGCTGCAATTTACCAACCTTCGTTAATGCATTGAAAATGAATTTTGCTCATTTTCAAGTCTGGCATAAAATTTCCAAAATCTGAAAAATACAAGGGATAGAAATAAAAAAAGTTTTAAAATTATTCACATCTGTATTATTATTGTTGATTACATGCCACGCGAAACGTTACTGCGAAGTTCTACTGCTTAGCAGATCATTAATAATAATACGTACTACAGTTTTGAACCTTTTTAGCACCTTGTACACTTTAATATTAATTTGCAATTAGATAAAGATGTTGAATTCGATATTGCATTATTTTTTTTTATATAACTTTAGATGTATTGCTTATATGAGTCATTCTTATTATTACATTTATAGCTGTTTTAAAGGAGTCCTGAGAATTACAATCCGGCGGCTCCACATATTATTGTTCATAGTTTATTTGGTTTACACATGAAATAGCAAATATAAGAACTGGAGTGAAGATGCTTTGATTAGGAGGAACGGGGCAGTGTGAAAATGGATTATATGTGAATAGACACTTGAATTGTTTAGTCGATATGTATCTTTAGTTTTACGTTAATTGTTCAATAAATACATATGCTTTGTTGTTTGGGGAGCTTTGACATTGTATAAGCTAAGTAACTTTGCATTTTCCGTACATACACATATGTATATGTACTTATAGTTACGACGTATTGCCAAATTGATTTTTCAATGGATTAAACTACACCTTGTAAAAGGTTAAGCACATGGTTACTCAAAATACATGTCATAATTTTATATTAAAATTACAACAAATTACTCAACCAATTGAACAGAATAATAATTCTTAACCTAAAAAGTCGCACAAGGTCAATACACCAAGATGAAGCTGTTAAAATTTTAATCAATACGTAGTTAAACATTGTAAATAAGAAAACCATAATAAGAAAAAACAATTATCCAAGCACGTAACCAACAAAACGTTCAAACGTTTCATTGGAGATTAACAAAACAGAAGATTTCCGTCCACCTTCTAATACTAACATATCCGGAAACTGTATCGACTACATCTACTTCCGATTAATTACTTAAAATTAATAGAACGATAAACGTTTCAGCTATATATTCAATAATTATTTAATATAATATTAATTTAAAAAGTTCTTTCTAAAACATTAATATGCGAACATAAGTTTACCAAACCCAATAAAACCACGAAGAAAAGTCCATGCTTACTACTAATACCTATTTCAAAACCATCCTTCTAAGTAAGTGATCCTGAAGAATATCCTAACTTAAAAATTGATAGACCAATAATCCTTCAGCGGGAGCCGTCGACTTTGCTTTTCAGCATTAGTTTGATGCAGGTATTGCAACACTTTGATTTAAAACTCAATAAATTTTATCTGGTTTTAAATTTTCATTAGGTATGCCGTCCAGCTGCTGTGTCCCTTTGTGTACTAGCAACTATGAAAATAATGAACGGATTACTATTTTTCACTTTCCTAAAAATGAAGAAAGAAAAATTAAGTGGTTAAAAGCAATTCATCGGGAAAATGTTGTGCCAAATAAGTCTACAGTAATTTGCGTCAAACATTTCGATGAAAAATACATAATTCGCAAAGATAAAATAGTCAAGCCACATGGGACTGTATTAGTTTTTCCAAGAACGAGAATAAAATTAACAGAAGATGCATACCCGAATATATTTGAAAAACAACCCAAATATTTCAGCACCGAGTTAGCACCACCCCGAAAAGACCGCCCAAGTTAGAAAATTAGAAATAGACAGAAGAAAAGAAGAAAAACGGCAAAAAGCAATTGAACAAGACACAATACAGAACTTTGAAGATTTCAGAACCTGCTATGCAACAAAAACAAAGGAGTTTGTTAATTTGAAGGTATGGCTTGAAATAGACAAAATTTGTTTTGTTAAACTAGATTTCGATGGGGAAATACCTCAAATATCTAGTTCTTTAGTTATTAAAGAAATCTTTCTGTTACTGCATTTAAAAGTAACTTTATTGTTAACGAATGTTCAACTGTTAGGTCTATTTTAAATAAGAATAACACATGCAATACTTGGACGTGTTTAGAAAAATTACTTTCTTTTCTTGATGTTAGTTACGCTGCATTAGATTTAGAAAATAATGTAATAACAGCCTAAGAAAACGTTAAAAGAACTGGTGATTTTATTGACAAAGCTTGTAATCTGGTATATGAATCACAATCAGATGAATCTGAAGTTATGATTGGGAAACTAAAGTTTGCTAAAGATCAACTCCTGTTAGTTTTTTCTAAACGAATAAGATACCTTGCTGTGGTCGTCTTCTATCTATTTTGCGTTTGCTGGCGGCTACAAAAAAATTCGAGACAGCAATATGTTGACTTTACCTACTCCTCGTTATTTAAATAACTTAAAAATGAAATTAGGCACCGACAGTCCTGGCATTAACGATAGTCATAAATGCTATCTTGCTGAAAAGTTAAAACATTTACCTGAAAATGATAAATTTGTTACAGTTATGCTTGATGAAATACATAACACACCCAAAGTAACTTACAAAGGTGGCAAACTGAAAGGATATAATGTAGATGCTGAGGGTAACCCTAAAGGGGAAATAACAACTACTGCAGACTTTTATGTTGCAATCCATATTGTCAAAAAATAAAGACGTAGTGGGGTTGTACCCGTCAAAAAATTTGAATGGCGAGCAATTACATGAATTAACTTTAATAGTTATTGAAGCGTTAACGAAGGCAGGATATGTAATTGTGGCATTAGTATCTGATAACTACAAAACAAATGGAAAAATGTTTAATTTACTTAGTGGTGACACCATGACTTCTTTCATAATAAACCTCTATGATGCAAATTGTAAAATATTCCTCCTGTTTGATACAGTACATATATTCAAGTCGATAAGAAACAACTGGATGAATCAGAAGGACAGTTGCCAAACATTCGTTTTTCCACCATTTGAATTAGATCAAGTAGCTTCCTGCTCGTCATCAAATGATCATTCAAAATTGTTTGGCAAAATATCCGATTTAAGAGACTTACATGCCTCGGAGGAAGCAAATACTATCAAATTGGCTCCTGCCCTAGGTAAAAAAGTATTACATCCCGTGGGTATTGAAAGACAAAATGTTAGTTTATGCACTAAGCTATTTGATGAGAAGAATATCGCAGCTCTAAAAAATCTAGAACCTATAAAAGCAAATGGTACAATACAGTTTTTGGCAGTACTTTCCAAGTGGTGGAAAATAGTCAACGTGCAATCAAAATTCAAGGGAGCAATTTTACGAGATCCATTTCAAAATCCCATATTTAGCCTTGACGATGCGAATATAAAATTTTTGCAATCTGTTTCCGATTGGTTAAGCAAATGGAATGACTTAAGCATTCAAGGTTGTGATGGAAAGGGAAGAAATCAACGACACGGTAAACTTACGGAAGAAACGCAATTTTCTGTGTCCCACACAACAAAAACTTTGGTGTTACTGTCGGAATATATTCTGGAGGTATTAAAATTTGAATATATTCTGTTGGAAAAATTTCAATCAGACCCACTGGAAGCACGGTTTGGTTAATACCGTCAAATGAGCGGCTGTTCTTACCATGTTACCTTAACGCAATCCTTGAATCAGAGCAGAAAATAAAACTTTTGAATTTAATTAAATTAACCTCAAGTGTCACTGGTACATTTTCTTTACAGGAATTCCTAAATACTGCAGAAATTGAGGCTTCTAAAAACGCAGATATTAGTGCCACTCTCGATAAATTGAATTTAGATTGTCTTTTTTCCTATACCATCGAACTGACTGAAAATGACCTTATGGTTCTAACTTATATTGGAGGATTTATAGCTCATAAAGTAAAAAAACGATGCAAATCTTGTTACGCAATTATGTCGGTAGAGAAAAATAGTAATTTACGATACAAGTGCGTAAAGCTACTCTTTAGGCACGAGTGACTAAAGATGCTCTACGCATGTGTGTCGTACAATATTTTATCTACGATAGAATCTAGAAAACACGGTAAATATGAAAAAAAAAATGTAAATTAGGATTACCAGCAACCGGTCGAAATTTTGGGTGTTTTAAAAATTTTAAAACACGTTGCTACTGACAACGTGCCTAATGAAATATTTTAAATACGTTACTACTAACGACGTAAACTAATGAAAACATGTTATTAAACAGTCGTTTTACAAACTTAAAACTGACAACTAAAAGGCAATTTTACACACTGTCGTAGATAAAATAGTTTTAGAATGTTCAGCGGCGATTAATATATATATATTATCAGTTCCACTCTACCATCTAATGGTGTGTGGTTTACAAACTTAAATTAAACAATAACAATTGGCACTTTACACATTATATACAAATTTTGTCCAGTCTTTTTTATTTCTTGCCTTTGTTTTAGCTTCACCCCATGTACACCCTCTTTTTTGTAATATCTCTCCAATGATGTTGTCTTTTTAGGTCTTCCTCTTTTCATTTTCTGTATTCTAGCTTCCCATACTTGTTTTACAGGTCTAGATTGCTGCATCCGCTGTAGATGTCCTCACCAGCTCAATTGCCTTTGTTCAATAAATTGCATTAATGATTCTATTTGTAATTCTTGTCGAATTTGTTCGTTTCTGATCCTGTCTTTCTTGGTAACTCCTCTGACTCTTCTGAGGTACTTCATCTCTGTAATTTGCTTTTTTGTCTAGCTGTTAAAACCCACGATTCGCATCCGTACGTTAAAACTGGTCTAAAGATGGTTTTGTAAATGTTAAGCTTTGTCGTTTTTGATACTTCTTTCTTGTTGATGAAACTAGTATTCATGGCATAATATAGCTTTAATGTTTTTGCTATTCTGTTGTTAATGTCTATATCTTCATTCCCTGTACTATCTATTTCTACCCCAAGATATTGAAACGAGCTCACCTGTTGTAATTTTGTACCTTCGATCTGTATCTTCATTTTTCCGTGGTCTCCTATTTGCATTACCTTTGTTTTCTCTTTATTCATTTTCATTCCATACTCTGTTAAGGTCGTGTTCCAGATCTCTAAATTTCGTTGTAGATCTTGCTCATTTTCTGCCATTATTACAACATCATCGGCGAAAGCTCCCTCTGATATTGCAACTCTTTTTAGGTTCTTATAGCCGACCATAATTTTTTTACTATTCCTTGAGCACGTATTGATTATATCATCCATAAATGTAATAAATAGTATCGGACTTAATCCACCCCCTTGTCTTAGTCCATCTTTCGTTTGGAAT
>OW679195.1:151285989-151472082 GCA_940337035.1 Agriotes lineatus | reverse complement strand
AATGGACTGTTTCGAGTATTCCCAGCTCGCTATCTGGCTATATTGATGTGTTGTAAGATTGTCGTTAGTTTTTTACTTCCCTCATATAAAAGCTGAAACCGATACAATTTCATACAAATATATACAGGGTGAGCGCCTTAAAGAATAAAATGTTGTTTATTTTTGGGTTAATTTTGAAATAAAAGAAAATACTAACTTTCACATAAGTCAGGCTTTACATTTTTCGAAAATAAGACTTAACCGATACATGATAATGTCACAAAAGAGTAAAACTGTTTCAACAAAAACAGAGTTCTGTTCAAGAGAGGCGCGAGCCGGACTTATCTTGAAGAGGCTCCGTAGCGTAGTTGGAATTTCTCTGCGGTTACATTCGCTGCGGAGATGCGCTTACGATCGCTCTGCAGAGGCGGATTCAACCCCAGCGGATACATTTTTTATTTGAAAAAGTATTTAATTTATTAGAAACGTGAAGATATTTTCCACCTAACTGAATTTAATTTTTAACATTATTTAGTGTCACAATGTCGACGAGGGAAGTTCTGCGTAAAGCCTTTTACAGATTTTTCTAATGGTAGTATTTCATAATAGGGCGTTCAGAAGTCACCATATCTATGAACAAAGTTTGAATGTGTGATTTTCTGAAATCAGGTTCTTAATTTTCACTATAATTAATGTAGTATAAAATATATCATTACAAAGATTTAATTTGCAACCTTGCAGAATGTAGTCTATTGGTTAGTGTTTAAAAGTTATGCGTTTGCGACCGCTGTCCAAGTATGGAAGTATTTATTATATTCATATTATACCATGATTTAGCTGATATAAAAAATTACAAATAATTATTTTATAGCATTCAGAAGCAAGAACAAGACGTGTAATAAGTGTTATTAAATAATATTTGCCTCGCAATTCATAATAGTGGCAAAGCCTGTTTCTTATACATTATTATTTATTATGACGCACAATTCTTGTATTTGGTGTGAGGGACATGAGCAAATTTTCAGTAATTCAGCTCTAATCCACATTTAAACTACACCAGCTTTTGAGACCAGCACATAGGTAGCCCCACTCTAATGCAAATAATTTTTACATTTTTAAAATTTAATTGTAAATGAAGTTGCCTTACTTACGTCTTACTGTCGCATTATAAAGGACGCAGTGCGGACACAGTGCGCCAGATCGGTGCCGATATAAACGTGTTAGGGAGCATACACGTTTATGTATAGGATTTTTTTAGTTTTTCGCAATAAAATGTATGCATCTGCGTTTTTAGTGGTAAATTTTTACTTGAACTAGAAAATTTTACAAGGGAATTACTATTTACTACTATTTTGGTCTCTTATTAGAGTATTCACTATATTCAAATATAGAGGTCTGGATTACTATGAAGTGGAACATTACATCACAAGGCCGGAAAGTGTTACTAGGCAACTGCTGAATAATAAGTTGGTGACACTGTAAGTCTATGTCAAATTCGAGGTTATGAGGTTAGGTTCTCCGTCAGTTTTCACACAGACTGACGCAAAACCTAACCTTATGGACTTTTTCAATGAACATGTTGAATAAAATATATGAAAGTAAACATTGTACGATACACGGCCGTAAAATATTATTAAATTACTCGTTTAGAAATTCCAGACTCGTCTCGTTCCTCGCCTCGTTCGTAAACATCGAAACTCGTACTTTAATAAGACATTTTCCGGCCTTGTAACGTAAATTACTATTACTGCAATGAAGTGCGTTATATGTTGACACAAGTTATATCCAATATTATAAACTACTTCATCAGATCTTACGAATACAGCTGCGATGTTACTATTTTTTTAACGAAAACATTATTCTTCTTCTGTGTTGTAAAATGCAGGATTTCGAGAGGTAGTGATTTTTAGTATCGTGTGGGACCGTCGACCGTTTGCTATACTTGCTCCATCCTTCTAGTTGACGGGCGCCCCCTTGGTAATTTCCCCATCTGTTGTGCCTTGATTTCGAGTCAGAGATTGATTTTCGAGATATGTTTTAGATGCTTGTTTAGGATTTGTGTAGATTTAAATTTGTTAGAATGTGATAAGAATGAGGTAATCCTGAACCTTTTGTTATGGAGAGGGTGAATATTGAGTCTGTCCTTTCTTTCATATGTGCTTGCATGACTTCAGCTGGTATTCCATCAGCACCAATTATTTTACCTAACATGGTATATATTTCGACCTTTCCTTGTAATATGTTAGGTTCTGCTTCTGTCACGTGTATCTCTTCTCCATACCTCTTTGGCACGGTATCATTGAATACGGTTATACTATACTTTCTCCATGTTTCAAGTATTTTGTTATTTGTGTTTCTGCGTTGTCTTCTTGATTGTGTATACCAAAACGTTTTGGTATAAATTGTCTTCTTATGTTGCTTACTGTTCTGTGTAAACCGTTAGTATCATATATGTCTGCATGATTTTCTGTTCTTGCTTCTAATATGTTCACTTTTATCAATTAGCCATGCTGTTTTAATATCTTAGGCCGGTTCTTGTTAGATCTTTTTATTTCCATATCAGTTTCTATGTATTTTCACTCATCCAATGCTGTGGTGCGTTAATATTTGACTAAGACAAGACTCGTTGGTTTACAGATGAGTCTATTTTCCATGTTATCTCTGGCTTATCTGCATCATTGTGGAATATATTGTCTTTGCGGTTTACAATTTTCTTTTGGGTTATGCAACATCAGTTAGTGATCAGACCCGCACTCTACTCCACGGTAAGTTCTCGTTGTTTTAATGTAAATGTAGCAATATATAGTCGATTTTTTTTTATATCTGCTTCTAGGTGATGTAAAAAATATTTTGAGTACACAGGTACTTAGAAGAATTAGTACCAAATATTGTTGTACGCATCATGTCAATAAGAATATTTGACATATGATATGCCAAATAAATTTTTGGACAGTCCAACGAACATGTTGAAAAAATTGGTTTAAACAAATAAAATTTTTCGTTGTAGCCCACCATAAATAAACATTTGTTTTACATGGGATCCTTCTTGCTTCTTGCAGTGTGTGTAATTATATCATAAACGTTTTGCTGTTAAATATACTTCATTAGGTTTACAACGTTTGATTTTTGCATGTTGTTTGTAATAGTTTACATCATTTTTGCACTATGTATTTTTGTTAATGTTTTCTTCACTTTGTAATTTGACTCAATGTACTATAGATATTTTCAACGTCAAATAAGCTTTAATTTGTAATAGTAAATTTTATCAGCTGCTTCGGCAGATGAAAATATTAATTACCAAGAATAGTCAACAAACATACAGCAAACGTATTACTAGTTAAATGTTAATAGTGAAAAATTAAGTTTATATAGCATCGTATTCTAAACGTGGTAGTAAACAAACTGCTCTAGGAACAAATGTATTTGCTGCATCTATTGTAAATATTTGTTTTGATATCGCTCTTGCTAATTTTTTCTATTCATTTTAAAAAGCGCACTTCTAGTAGTACATCTGCACTTTCGTAACGCACAGTGTTTATTGTATATAGGAGCATTCCGTATGGAAAGTCGATACACAACAGAGCAAGTCTTGAGCTTCTAGCTAGAATAATATTACAAATGAAGAGGAAGTGCTTATAGAAAGCAGGCGGAACGATGAAGTTGTGTTTACTAGGATTCCTGAAGCAATCTGTGTTCATGTGCGACCCAAAAACATATTTTTCGAGCCACAATATGATACCCTTGCATTCTTTCCTTGACAAAATCTATTCTGCAGACAAATGCGGCTATTACATGCATATAGCTCTTTTTAGGGCCACGTTTTAGAATACGGCGTCGTCAGTGGCGGTTTAAAAGTTCTTTTAATGCCCAGGAATTTTCATTTCGCACAGGCATTCCAAAAGGGGTTTCCATCAAAATGGAACATCCGAATTGTAAATGAGAGTGGAAGCCTTACGATAAGCAAGAGCCACACATACTTCTGCACACATAAAATTACTTAAAACTTTTAATAGAAAAAATGAGGTTTTAGATGATGATACGTACTTAAGTACTTGTTACAGTAACTATTTACTAAATTATACAAATACATATATGTATATAAGGAACAATAAATGACATTCCTATGAGTGCGATGGACTATTTTCTTTTAAATATATACAGTGTGTTTCACCAACAGACATAGTCAAATTAACAGTGGAAAATTATTGGGCGATGAACTATTGCTGTGTAGTAATCGAGATAAGTGATTGGCCAGAAGTGACAAATGACAGACTAACTTCATATTGTTTACGTTTTTGACAAACCGTGTACCTCTATAAGTACACAGTAATACTACATCCTTTGATAATATTTCAATATATTGATTTTCCTAAGGCTGATGCTCTGCGAGACATACTGCGTATTCGCGTCGATTAAGAATTAAGCCGATGTTATACGACAAAATAGTCGTTTCTTGGAGTAAATAGTTCAAAAAGTAGCTATAGCTAAATCAACAAATTGATCACTCCCATCACAAGTATGTAAGTAAACAACACAAAACTGAACGTTTACAAAATATCTACTCGTAGCATCCTGTAAATCCATGAAAAAGGGGAGTTATAAGCTTCTATCGGTTACCTTATCTACCAGACTGTCAGACAATAAGCCTGTTATTATAGATCTGTTTGTCCATAAACATTATTCAAGTAACGCCCACCTTTGTGCGTACGTTGGAGAGTTGGCTGGTTAATTTGTATTTCATTTATACTAAATTTCGAATTTTTGTATAAGCCTTCTTCTTGCATTTCTTGCCTGATTACCAATGGCACTAATTTAAAAAATGCCTGAAACGATCATGCCTTTGTATAAAACCACCGACAGTTAGGCACGCCAACAGAAATTAATTGTAAAAAGAAAGAAAGTACGCAAAAACAGTGGCAGGCGGCAGCTCAAAAGTTGATTTACTTTTTTATTTTTATTGAGGACTAGTCTTGAAAAATATTTAAAAATATTTACGGTTTGCATGTCAACGTCGTAAAACTCTTTACAGAAGTCTGATTAATCTCAGAAAAAATATATTTTAAGTTGTCGTTGTACTATAGCTTGTAGAAGTACCTACAACAAAGTACGTAAGATATTAATGCTGAAAAATATGTATTTATTTCAGCACTTGTGGGCCCATGGCTTCGTAAGTCACTTTTCCATTATTTTCCGTGTTTCGCCATTTATCTCCAATTTATTATTCTCACGCCGGGCCGCTGAGGTTTTTTTCACTTTGTCAAACTATATTTTCAATGGCCTCCGTTTCTTTTTGTATCTTTCTATATGTTTCTTGCATTTTCATCGGCGTCCTTTCTACCCCTATTCTCGTTACACGGTCCAGTCATCGCAGTCTTTGTGGTTTTTGCGTTTTTAAATTTTTGGTTTATTATAGATTTATTTATTAGTTCAGTTTTTCCATTCCCTGTCCACTTCTTTGCTCCAAAAACGCGTTTTAATATTTTCTCATCAGCTTAATTTGATTATCTCTGTTTATCGTCCACGCTTCATTCGCATAGGTTTCATTATCGTGTAATTTTTACCCCGCGATATTTGGTACGTGACGTTAGCGCCTGTACAAATTAGTATTTTACACATAAATAAGGTGTTCGAATTTGGACACTGCCATTAAGTCACAATCGGCATTTGAACCTCCAGAACGCAAAGACTAGGCGATAAAAACAAAGGCTCAACGACACGGTAGTCCGCGTTCAGCCAAGCACGGCGCATCCCTACTCAAATTTCACCTCAATATCATTAATGTAGAACAGTATAAAACGAAGACGTCGAACCAGTGGAAATGATTTCAATCCAACGACCATTCTAGCCAGCTCCAACTGGCGGAGCAACAGTACTAGGCCCTCTGGGTTTAACCATAGCCGCCTTCAGCCAGAGAAAGTTTTTTTCCAAGTTAGAAGTGGTCGTTTGATCCTACTAAATGAAACAGGTTTGCCGCACCAATCCGGACTTCGTCTTGCCTTGAACGATAAGTCGCCGCCATTCTGAGCTCTAGGTTCACAGACTTAGGCGAAGAAGCCTTGCAGAGCTTCAAAATACCTTCGTAAACTCCAGTCATAAAACCGTTTTCCAAACCACCGGCTCCGGTATCGGGGAACAAACCTGAAACCAACTCTTAATGTATTCGCTAGGCCGACAGCTCCGGTACCAGTGAATACCTACTTGAACCAGCCCAAAGCCCTGATCTAGGTCGCTAGCCCCGGTATCAAAGTACGTCCCTAAAAACAGCCCTTAAACCGATTCCCCAGCTAGTTGATCTGGCGCAAAGGATCTCTCACTACTCCGCTAAAACGGAGCCTCCACGAATACGCAAACTGGGACCTGATGAGAGCATTATCTTCGTTAATCCTTATATGTATTTTTGCGTTCTACTTTAATCTACTCGCTGTTAGTTTTGCCAATATTTTGTAGACCATGTTTACTAAAGCAGTGCCAATAATTCGCACACTCTGATTTGTCTTTTTTTCTGTCCAGAGGAGGATTTATTCCTTTTGTCAATGCCATTTGTGTGCCTTCCATGTATTTTTCTATGTACGTATGTTGCCTTACGTATTTAACCAGTTTAGTTTTTAGTTTGTGCTTCATCGCATCTCCTACTTGCTGTTCATTTGTATGGCTTTTGATTATCTAAGAGTATTCGAAGTTTCCCTTTTATACTTCACACTATTTGCTGAATTTTTGCGACACTTTCCATTTTAAAAACGCATCCACTTGGCTATTGTGTGAAAAGTCGATCTCCGATTATCACCTTGACACACTTTTTCTGACCAAAAATTTTCTGGCTTTCTAAATTACGATTTTTAAACCGATATAAGATGTTGAATCTAAAATTAAATTATGAAAAAGAATACCTCAGATCGTCTCCTCTACTTTATTTGCAAAGTTATGCTGTTAAATTTTCTCAATGTAAAATACCACATGTTTTGATAATAGTTCATCAAATCAAAATGCAAACGTATTACTACTTAAATCAAGCACCAATATTTAGTCGCTAGTTAGAGATATACATGAATTCTAATTAATTTGAAGTTTTAACTGTCTGCAACTACGCTTATGCACTGATAACTTCTTTAATGTCCTAGCAATTAAAAACAATTAGAACTTACCCGAGTGATGTAGTAAGAAAAGCATCTTTCGCAGAAATTTCTCTTTAACCTAGCCCAAAGTTTCTAGCGAAGGAAGTTATTTAACAATTCTGAGTAATCGCGTCTTAAATCCTTTAAGGTAGAAACTATAATTTATGAAATCTTGCAGACTTCCCGTGGGCGAGGTGTAGTTATCGCAACGCCGAGAAATTTAATAATTCCCCTATTTTAATCATTATTAAAGTGCTTTACGTTTCCAACCCTACTAAATAAGAATGCTACTTACATCATATTAAGGTGAAAGCTCTTATTGTGCAGCGAAACTCCAGAAATATGAGCCAATGCTTCAGTAAAATGCTCCTCATACATTTTCAAGTAGATTTAAACCTACATTCTGTGACAGAGAATCTTCTGCCGCATTTCATTCTTTTTAAGATACATTGATCGCGTCTGCTGTATTTCTAATTCTCATACTTAACAGAATAAGTAGATAAGAGATCTATATTTCATGAAGAGCTTAAAGTCTATATGTGAAGTAAAAAATCTGCAAAAGGCTTTACTCAGAACTTCCCTCGTCGACATTGTGACACTAAATAATTTTACAAATCAAATTAAGTTAGGAGTAAAAATATCTTCAAGTTTCTAATAAATTAAATAAATTTTCAAAAAAAAAATCCGAATAAAGCGCGGTGACCAATTTCTAACAACGCTATGGAGACCTTTTCTTATCGTTCCGTTTCAACAGACTTAAACTTCACGCCGGGCATGTCTTAACTTTCGTGTGCGAGGTGCGTTTCAACTAAATCAGGCAATAGAAAATTAATTATATTTTTTACATCAATACACCAATGCAGATATTTCTATCACTAAAAATTCCTTGATTCTTTCTGACACATTTCATATGCTGGATGTATACACTTATCTGTAATCGTTTCAAAAATACGTGGATGCTAAAGTTTATCCTGCAAATTCCACGTACGCTTTATTTAAACAATTTCTGTAGCAGTTGTTAAAAGCAATTTTGGTAGTAATTTGTTATCATCTGAATGTAGAAAGAATAAGCTTTCCACCAGTTTAAGATTCATCGAGAAATATGCAAAACTAAGCTTGTAAATGTGATGTACGCATAAAATTACTCTATTTTCAGTCTAACAGCCTCGCGAAAAGATTTGCGTATTATGCGGCTTCCGGCCTAAAGATCAAAATAAGTTAGGAGTAAAAATATCTTCACGTTTCTAATAAATTAAATAAATTTTTAAATAAAAAATTCACAGATTTCGCAATCCTTGCAACCATCGGAGGGTGTTGAAAACAAACACGATATATAATGAACATGATTTATTATAACGTTCAAAAATGCGAATACACATGTTTGTCACATATAGAACTCAAATCAATCAACATTAATATATAAATGTTGGTTACTTGGCCTAACTAATACACTAAAGTAATGCTTAATGAACAAGTTACAGCATTTATTATTATACCAAAAACGAAATGCAAATTAGCACTGCAAAGCACCCAAAATGTCAACGTTAAAAATCTTATACATAACATAAACACATAAAAAGTAAATCAAAAAACTCAATAAAAAATTTTTAAAAACGCACCCAACAAAGGAACTGAATGCAATGAAGAATGCGAATGTACAGTCGTGTGCAAATAAATCTGGGACAGTGTTTTTTTCACATGCAGATTCAGTTAAGAATTGAAGAATATCTCCATGGATTTCCTGCTATCAGAAAGAGTTACATTAAACTTTAACAGGTACTGAAACCCGTAACTCTCTCTGATAAGAGGAAATCCATGGAAATATTCTTCAAATTCTTAACTGAATCTGCATGTGAAAAAAACACTGTCCCAGATTTATTTGCACACGACTGTACATAATTAACCCTAGAACGCATACATCTAAGAAAGTTACATTAACGCATATGTGGTGTCGTATACGACACCACACCTTTTTTTGTTTAATGAGGCACTTTAAATTTACTATACGCCTTTTTTAATATCTGGGAGATAATTTTGACTGCATAGATGCATATTTAAGCGCAAAGCGGAAATTAAAGTTCTTAAAATATTTATTTATGAGTATGAATAAATGAATTGTTAAATCTAAGGAACCGATCAGGTACTAATATCTACGTTAAACACTTTTGACAAATAACTACAGTGTGATTTTGTAAAAACTCAATTGCAGCACGGCCTGGATAGCCTGAATCAGTTGGCAGTACTGAAGTGTATTGTTGGTGACACTGTCTGTGTCAAAACTCAAGCAAAACCAAAACTGCTAACCTCGAATTTGACATAGACTTACAGTGCCACCAACATATTGTTCATACGTTTGAACTTCCACAGCCCGCAGAAAATCGTTTTTTTTTGGATCTCTCGATATTTGCATCATAACCTCAAAAAGTTATTTAATGTCAATTGAAATTAGTTCTAATTATAAGCGTCGCCATATCTGTTCCTTTTAGTAATTAGTTAATATATTATCGAGTTACCTTTGTAATATGTTATTTTGGTTGCCTGCTCCACTCTATCTGTTCGGCGATGAAGTATAATAGCTAACTGGTAATCCTATAAAGACAGTAGTCATGGCTATTTTAACAAATTCCACTTCGCATTACGTTTTTATGAAAATTATGTACGTAAACTGACAGATGGCAAGTGGTTACCGACCAACACCTACCGAGAAAACGTGTTACGTGATTGCATAGATGGTGTCATATGCGACACCAAGTAACTAAAAAACTAATTATAAAGCTTGTAACAAGTTTTGGAAATTAAAAATGAAAGGGAGATATCAACAATAATCTTCTGGAGAGGTACTGAAAATATGAATATGATAACATAACAGCAAATCACTAAAAACTAGATAGTTAAATAGGTGGTGTCTCATATGACGCCACCTATGCGTTCTAGGGTTAAGATAATTATTTACCAATTGTTCGTATTTAATATTTGTCCCTGGTATGTATCGCAAAGCACTCGTAAGTACATTGGATGGTACAGCGACTGCATTATCATACAGTTACAGAGATAACACGTTCCATAATGCTACATTCAGAAGGCTCTAAAAAGCAGAAAACAATACGATTTGTGATTTTAAAAAATAAATTGAAAAAAGAATTAGAGAAATAATTGCATTATATTAATATACTAATTTGTTTGGCAAAAAGTATCGACAAAAACAAAAACATTTTCGAAATTTTTCAGTTATAATATATAAAGGCATCATTATTTTGCCGGAAAAAAATTTTGCCCGAAAGATTGTTGCTTTGGTGAACTACCGAGGCAAATTACATCATCAAAAGATTTTGTCATTACATTTGCCGAGGAAGTTGCCTTGAGTTCAAATTTTACCTCCAAAATAATGAGATCGAGATATATTCGATCAGACTATTTCCCAAATAAGATAACATGGAAAATAATAAGACTCGTTTTGATGCCAAGGGACTTTTTCTTGTTTTTGCCGCTGTATTCTTAACGTGTTTGGTCTCAATTTTAAAATTAGATATCAAATCATTGGTCCATTCGATATGCGGGAAATAGTCGACAAAAAATTATACGATTAATTCATTCACCTATAGAAAAAACATCTCGTTGCCACGGTTACTATCGATTTCACACCGAATAATGTTTAATTCCTGTTGAATAATGCGCGCGTCCTGCTGAATACAGACGACTTTAGTCCAGTCATTCAAAATGTCACAACATTTGAAATTAGATTTTCCCATTTTTAGCACAAATTGTAAAATGCTTGAATGATAATTAGAGAAATGTGCTTACAAACAAGATATGACCATGAATATAAATTTTTTATTACCGATTTTCTACAATTCCAACACAAATTATGTTTGTCTGAATACCGTCACCACGACCGCTACATGAAATTTGATACAAAAACAATATTTCAGAACAAACACTATAATTTGATTTTAATTTTGACACATAGCGTCTCATACTTTTAGTTAACGTCCATATTATGCTTGCTAAGGCTAATGAACGGAAATTCTACTTACAAAATAATATTTTGTGCTCTGTGCTTACCAGCTGTTCGCTTACGTTGCCTATATAAGTGACTCACTCACTCAACTTTAATACACAACTGCAACCTACATGCGCGCGCTGAGTGATGCTTAAGCGTGACGATTTCGTGACGGGATTTCGTGACGGTCGAAACCTCGAATCAGCTCCCTATAAGTGTTGTCAACACTGAAAAGTTACCGGTGGTCGAATTCGAACGGCAGGCGAACCGCATGTGCAGCTCCAACGTTTTCTGGAATTTTAAGGAACCGGGCAATTTCTTCATGCGCTACGAAGCATCAAATCCTCGTATTCCTGCTTCGCAAATATATTTGGTAATTCGCTAATTTGTACCTCGTTTTTGTATTGTAAAAAATTTATTCTGTATCTATTGACTTTCTTTTTTGGTAAGAATAAAGCCTATGTAAAAATTATTACTTCTATCTATTACTAAGTTGAATAAAAAATAAACAAAATTTTATTATTTTAAGGTGCTCACCCTGTATATATTTGTCTGAAATTTTACCGGTTTCATTCCAGGTATATATGTAATGTGTATGCAAAATATCGTCTTCCACCGACAAATATTTTTTGAGTTATACCGCCAACACACAGACAGACAGTCAGGCAGACGGAATTGAGAAAACGTGTTTTTCGCCATCTAGGGCCCTGTAACGTGAATATCTGAAGAAATCTGGGAAGGTGATTTTTTCGCGATTACAATACTTCCTTCGTCTTTCAGACGAGGGAAGTAAAAACTACTGACTCAACATTATTAATAAGTTTTTAACAGGTTATGTATTTAATTTCTTAGAATCGATGTACAATGGTACATACATCTCCAACGGTATTTATAGTTACTTCCTCTTCTGTATGAGAGAAACAATCGAAGACAACGTGAATGTGAAAGCCTTAAAATCTAAAAGAGTCAAAGAAATACCGAGAATCACCATAAAAAAACGCTCAAGGCGAAACAATAACCGGAAAATCAGATATAAAACATTGTATAGTCCAACGAGAGCAGAACTAGTTAAAAAATGCTGAAATCTAGAGAAAGCATGAAAAACAGTTGCGTTCAAGACGAATCCACACAAGACAAGGAGCATGAGTCTATAAAATATTCAAGTCAACATATTCATCAAGCCATTAGAAACAGTGCACGAAATACTAGAATAGGGAAAGATCATCAAACAACGGAGGTCAGAAGGAGATTCGAATTATGTTGGGCTACCTTTGGAAATTTGTGGTAGATTTTGAGGAACCCCTAAATACCTCTCTCTTTTTAATCTTGGTCTGTCCATTGTTGGGTATAGGTTTTTTCCAGCTTTTTCCATTTCTGTGGATCCGGCGCTATTTGGAACATTTTTCCTTGCAGTGTGTATGATGTCAATCGAGCGTCTTTGCGGTCTTCCCGTGCTTTCCTTAGTTAATCTCAGTCTGCATGAAACGATTTATTGCGTCTCAGCGGTTTATGGGTTTTACGAGCTACATGTACAGTTTTTAGCCACTGAACCTTTAATATTTTTTAAGACCATCTATCACTTTCTATTTACATCTAAATTACAATGACCTACGCCACAGAAACCCCTACATTAACGAAGAAAGCTAAAATCCGACCGAGAATATGCCATCAGGCAACGGAGAGAGCCGTGCTAGGCATGGCAGAATGCCAAATGAAGTTGTACTAAGACATATCGGGGTAATGGATGTGCCAGAACGCATTTTTTTAAATGAAATGGCAATGGGTTGATTACATAGGTAAACAATACCGAAGTAGATCGACCAACAAGACCATATTGTGCCCGCCGAGCAAAAACAATAAATTGTAAATATGTGAAAGAGTTCTTATATATTTTGGTAGCTATGGTAGCGTTGTTGTTGTTAGATATATAAAATACACCAATTAGTTTTGTGACATAAAAATGCTGTAATTTCGAAAATAAATACAAATTGCACTTTGATAGGCTTAAATAGTAAGACCGCGAGAACATTGGTCCATTCGAGCTGAAGAACAGTTCGTGAATATACAGTTACATTTTTTGACTGTCTGTGAAGTGACAGTGATAGCAGTTAACTTTTGATTTTGACCATGAGTGAGGCAGGAGACGAGTCTGGTGACAGGTTGCGACGAACTGATAGGTAAAATGCTGGTAATCCTCCAGAGAGGTACGGGGACTGGGAACAGACGGCAGGACAAGCAAACACCCAACCTACTTCCAAACAAGGAAAGGCAGCTCAAGACCAGAAGTTCAACAATGGGTCGTCCCCGGAGTCAATTGGTCAGATGTCAAAGGTCAGTCTTAGATCAAAGATCAATCGCAGATCTAACACCAACCATATTTCAAGAGTTAGTGATACATCAAAAGTCAATGCTTATCGAGTTGCTGTGCTTAAAGAAAAGCTGTAAGTTGCTGAGGAGATGGTTGCTCTTGATGCTGAGGAACGAGCAAAGACAAAAGAGCTCCTTCAACTCAAGATGTCGATCAGAGAATACATATACTGGAGACGGTGAACAAATCGGAGAAATACAGGAAGACCATACCACATATGAGGTGCCACTATAGCATTCAAAAACGTATTTAGACAGACTGACTGCGGAGGACACGAGGTAGAATGACATGAGAGAATATGGAGAAAGTCTACTTCCAACAATGGATGGAAGCATAAAGCGAGTTTAACATCCTTAGATATGCAGAATCAACATTCTTACTTATCTAATGAGCAAAATCTGGGTAGCAAATGCGGTGGAACGCGTTGCTGCAATGAAATGGTGATGGCGGGTCAAATAGATAGACAAGACCGAAACAGGTGGATCAAGAAGGTCATATATTGAAGACCAGTAACAAGCCGGATAAATGTGGGAAACCACATACGAGGTGCCACGATGACATTCAAAGATATTCTTAGGCAGATTTTCTGCGGAAGATCAGAAAGAGAGCGATGCGAGAGAATATGGAG
Organism: Agriotes lineatus; assembly: GCA_940337035.1. Classification (NCBI taxonomy): domain Eukaryota; kingdom Metazoa; phylum Arthropoda; class Insecta; order Coleoptera; family Elateridae; genus Agriotes; species Agriotes lineatus. Next base: position 151,457,995 of record OW679195.1, on the reverse strand, counting down.
AAGGTTTACGTCCAGAAGTGGAGACGAAGACGACTTCAACTTCCTCAAATATGCGGAATCGACATATTTATCGAAGAACGGAAATCCGGGTCACGGATGTGGCGGAACGCACTGCTACAATGAAATGGTGATCACGGGTCATAGGTAGACAAGACCGAAACATATGGATCAACAAGATCATATATTGGAAACCCAGAACACGCCGGAGAAGTGTGGGAGGACCAACTACAAGATACTATAATGACATTCAAAGATATTCTTTAAAAAATTGGCTACGGAAGATCAAAAAGAGAATGACGCGAGAGAATATGAAGAATATTTATCATTGTTCCAATGACATGGCGTTGGCGAATGACATGGGTAAACAAAACCCAAACAGATGGACCAACAAGATCATGGATTGGAGATCGAGAACAAGCCGGAGACATGAGGAAGGCTAACTACGAGATGCCATGATGACATTCAAAGATTTTCTTAAAAGATATCGGCTGCGGAAGATCAAAAATGGAGTGATGTAGGAGAATATGAAGAAGGTCTAAGTCCAGAAGTGAGTGGTGATGAAGACGAAGAGGACTTCAAGTTCCTCAAACATTCAGAATCGGCATACTTATCGAAGAAGAAAGATCTATGTAACGGAAGCGGTATAACGCATTGTTGCAATGAAATGGTGATGGCGGGTCATATAGGTAGAGAAGACCGAAACATATGGATCAACGAAAACATATATTGGAGAAATGTAGGAAAACCAGTTATGAGGTGCCACGATGAATTCAAAGATTTTCTTAGACAGATTGGCTTTAGAAGACCAAAGAGAGAGTATTGTACAGTGAGCGCCAAAAAGCATTGGTCAGTTTCATTACCTAATAAAAAACCATACACTTCACCTATGGAATCAATGATAATTTCTTCATAAATAGAAAACTTGGGAGTTTTGTTTGACATCTTCCGAAAGTGACAGTTTGGTGTGCTGTTTCATAGTCAAAGGTTGTCGGGGCTCATTTTTTCGAGGAAATTGGTGAAACAGTAACGGTTACATCTCAAAGACATTACATGCTTCAAAGATCTTTTTATCGCAAATAGAAGAGGAGATAGTAAATGAATATTGGTTTCAACAGGACGGTGCTACCAATTACACCGCAAGAAATAATACGAATCTCCTACGACAATCGTTTCCAAATAAACTGATTTCTTGCTGTGGTGACCCTCCTTGGCCTTCGAGATCGCAGGACATAACCACTCCTGACTTTTTTCTTTGGGATTACTTGAAGAGCAGAGTATTTACAAGAAAGATAAGAAATCTGGAAAAGCTTAAAATGTTTATTCGAGAAAATATTGAAGCTATACTGCAGGATATGCGGCAACGTGTGATGAGAGACTTCGGCCGCCGCGCCGTTTAAAAGAGTGCGTTCAACAAGAAGGGAGTCATTTAACCGACAGAATTTTTCATAAGTGAATCTCCCATTCTTAGTCTTTAAGAAATAGTTTTGATTAACTGTGTAATTTAAGCAAATAAATTGTTATTACAAATTGAAACTGACCAATGCTTTTTGGGGCTCACTGTAGAAGAATATGAAGAAGGTCTACGTTCAGAAGTGGATGGAGATAGAATAAAGAGGAAGACATGCAGAATCAACATTTGTATCGAAGACAGAAATCAGGGTAACTAATGTGGCGGAACGCATTGTTGCAACGAAATGGTATTGGCGGGCTATATAGATAAACAAGTCCCAAACAGATAGAGCAACAAGATCATGTACTGGAAACCGAGAACAAGCAGGATAAATTTAGAAAAACAGCATATCATGTGCCATGATAATAGTCGAAGACTTACTTAGGCAGACTGGCTACAGAACATCACAGATACAGCGATGTGGGTGAATATGCAAAAGATCTGCATCCAAGTAGGTGGAGACAGTTTGAAGAAGCAAAAGACGACATCATGTTTCTCAAATAAGCAGAATCGCCATTTCTATCCAAGAAGAAAAATCTGGGTAAAAAATGCGGCGCAACGTATTCCTGAAGTGAAATGGCGATGAGCTGGTCAAATAGGTAAACAAGACCCAAACAGATGGACGAACAAGATCATATATTGGAGACCGAGAACAGGCCGGATAAATTTGGGAAAACCGCCTATCATGTGCCACGATAGCATCGAAGACTTGCTTAAACAGACTGGTTACAGAATATCACAGATACAGTGGCGTGGAAGAATATGCAGGCGGTTTACATCCAGGAGTAGGTGGAGATAATCTGAAAAAGACAAAGACAACTTCAAGAGTCTCAAACAGGCAGAATGGGCATGTTTATCCAAGAAGAAAAATATGGGTAACGGATGCGGCAAAACGCATTGCTGAAATGATATGACGATGGCAGGTCACATAAGTGATAAAGGACAAGGCCAAATATATGGAACAATAAGGTCATCTCCGAGAGCGAGAAAATGCCGGAGAATTATGAAAAGACCCCTATGAGTTGGCACGATGGCATTCGAAAACTTCTTGGGACAGACTGGCTGCGAAAGATTAGACCGAGAATGACGTGGTGGACAATGGCGGAGATCCACATCCAGGAGTGCATGTAGACAGTTTAAAGAAGAAGAAGAATACGACTTTAGATTCCTGAAACATGAAGAATCTAAATTTTTATATGGAATATAAAAATTCGATGTGGCGGAACGTATTGCTGTAATGAAATGGCGATGAATGGGTCGCATAGGTACGCTAAATTCAAATAATGGACCAACAAGACCATATATTGAAGACCAATAACAGGCTGGGGTAATTTGGGAAAACCACCTATGAGGCGCCACGATGACAGTTGAAGACTTGCTTAAATAGATTGGCTGAGGCAGATCAGAGATGAAGTGACCTGGAGGATTAGGGGGGAGATCTACATATTGTAATGACGCCCCACTTAATAAAAAGCAATAGTAAATAAAACTATAAATAATCAGGGCTAATGACTATTTATAAATTAAATGGTTTTAATATTTGAACTTGTCAAACTCCGGGCTCAGGCTAATGAAAAGATGTAATAATTATTAGCACAATAAATGGTTTATTGCTCTCTATATTTTATTTATTTGCAATCCAATAGGGCTTAGCTCCGCTAAGACATGAAATAAACTCTTTTCTCTGGGTAGGTTCAACAGCTTGTATTACAAATAGTTTGCTGTATGATAAATTAACCAGTATTGCAAACGCGTGGCTTTGTATTTGACAGGTCTATAACCTCAACATTTAGTATACACAAAACGCGTTGTTCGTGAAATTCAGTGTAAATTGAATTACAATAAAACACCAAAGAAAGCAAGACCACATTAGGTAACCGGATAACCTGTTTTGTTTCAGATGACGCAAACAGACGCTCTGGTGTTCAATTATCTTATTTCTGGAAAAACTGCAAAATCGGCTCCAAACCGCAAATCCAAGGGACGCTACCTCGATTATTCGAATCTTGACATATCTAAACCGCTGGAATGACGTTCTATCCCTCAGGAAATGTCCAAACTTGAAGTACCCTTAGTTCTACGGGGATGCTCCACCTGCTTGCTGTGATATTTACCTTTTCGAGGTGGTGCTCCGATGCAGCTCGCACAATGAAGAGACTCCACGGCAATTACACGCTTGGCAACTGTTTCCTCCTCCTAATTTCTTTACCCAGGCACTCCAACAACTGGCTGTCCGAAGTCCCTGCTACTCGGCAAAGGAGCCCCAAGGTTGGTCGCACTTGGACGATTCTTGCAGCTGGCTATTTCTCTTTACTGGGCATTACTATCACTTTGAACTTTAGCCACAAAGTAGGATTACACCCAGGTGACTATATTAAACACAAATTTGGCTCCACAAATAACTTTCTATATCAATAATTATAACAAACTGGGAGCTCAACTAGCACACAGCCTAACTGTTACAAGCTTCTATTTGATCTCTTTTGTTAAAACAATTAACATTCTCGTTTCCTAGCATTAATGATTAACATTTGTTTATAAGGAAAAAGGATTGATTTACATGTTTATTTATGGACTATAGTAAAATGTACTTGAATATCCACCAAAATGTGTTTATTCTTTGAAATTGTTTACCTAGCACTTTGCTCTGCTTTTTAATAACTTGGTTTTAATTGCACTTAATCACATAAGTTTGTTTAGCACTGTATGTCTCTTCCGATAGGTTGCCTTATTGTTCTTTGAAATCTTTACTTTTTCGTACTGCTTTGCACTGTTCCTTTCCATTAACTTGCCATTTGTGGCTTATAAACATTTAATACTAATAACGCTCATAAAATTTCTGTACTTCACAAAACATCTCGTATTATTTTAAAATTCATATCATTGTTTGAAGTTATTCAACTCAGCTACATAATTCAATCTAAATTTACCATTCAAAACATTAATTCTGACTGAAACTCTAAACGTGTCCCTTCTGAAATCTTTCTTATCTCATGCCAACCTCTCTTACTCAAATTATACTTGCTACTGCTCATATAAAATGCATTTATTAATGTAAAATTACTGACTTTCTTGCAGTAAATAAAATAGTTAATTCAGTGCTTATTTTCTTAATCTATTTATTCTTGCGTTAACTAGGCAATCAGAATTACCGTCGGCAATGTACCATACAATATGAAATAGGCTGAAGAAGAAAAAGATGGCTTCAAGTTCCTCAAATATGCCGAATCAACATTCTTATCAAAGAGGAAAAGTTCGGGTAACGAATGTGGCAAACGCATTGCTGAAATGAAACAATGACGGGCGGGTCACACAGGTAGACAGATCAAGCCATCATAGCAGGTCAAAGAAATGTGGGAAGACCACGTATGAGGTGGCATGATGACATTTGAAAACTTGCTGGTTCATACTGGCTACAGAAGATGAAAGATAGAGTGATGTAGAAAAATATGGAGAAGGTCTACATCCAGGAGTGGAGATAAAGATAACATCTAGCACCAATATATGGACAACTACGATTTACCACAACACTTAAACTATTTGGAACAAATTATAGTTCAATTGCGTTAAGATATTTCGCGATAGTCTACGGGATAAGGGATGCTCAATGGGATTTTCTGATATTTTTCTTTCTATGTTATGGATAAATCACCTTTCAATAGTCACCATTAGAAAAATGAATAAACACAATTGAAGTAATGCAGTCGCCCTAAGATTATATAATTTTCAATTTCAATTTATCTCTCCTTTCCTCGACAGCCTCAGTGAAAACATTAAGAGCTTCCAAAATAAAAAGATATAAATTCGACCTCCCTTTATTTTTTATTAAGTTTTAAGTGCATTTTCACTTTCGCCCTGGAATCGAAGACATATTTTACACCTAGGAGGTTTAATTATAGCTGTTTAAAAATCCAAGAGCATCCCAGTGATATAGCGTCGTCTTCATTATATTATGGCAGTTTTATGTGCGAAGTAAATAACTTTTAGTAGAAAGGAATGGTCCCACTAAAAAATCTATCCACGCTCCAGTTAATGGCACGCGTGTCCCAGGTCGAGCCAACCACTGTCGCATTAAATATTGCCAACGGTCTCTGATGGCCAAGAAGCAGAGCCTAACTTTGCGGCACGGAAATTGCTTAGACCTTGCTAGACGCCGCAGCGTAATTGATGTAGGGCAGAGGAGTATGAAATAATAATTGTGGCGATAATAAATTACGAAGTGGTCCCACATTCAACCGCTTTACTACGGCAACTGTTTAAACGAGATTAATTTGTAAATTTAGTCGGGCAGATTTATTCGTTGTCTTGTACTCGTATTTGCTTCAAATGGATGGGGTTTGGGTAAATACTCAATGACACTGTTCATTCTAAAGCTGCACAATCGACGTCTATTGTTTTCTAGCTACATTGTCAACGGCACCCTCGCATATAGCCTTTTTGTTTGGATCTAATTAATACACCTACTTACAAATTTCTGGTAATTTTGCTCACACCGTCTTCCGTAAAATTAATTATTGGTTACAGAAAATAATTTATATGCCGCTTGTTCTAACAAAGAACCTCAAGTTTAGGTCTATTGTTATAACCATACACATTCCTTAGCAGAAAGCCATTTCCAAAAATTTATTAAAATTGATCTTCTTGTATGACGCACGACTGTAACTGCTGTTTTCTTCTCATCAAATCTCATAGGCAAACGCTAATTTTAAGTTTGAGCAGTTCAGTTACTATTGTTACGCTTACCTCGTGTTTCGGGCTAAATAAACAAGAATTTGCTTTTCCTACATTTATTTACATAAACTTTTTGAGATTGCGAACTATAAATTACATTATTTAAGCAAAATTAACGAACGAAGACCAAGTTCATTATGGGTTATTAATTGGAAAATCAATGTTATGTTTTGCCACAGCAACTGAAAAGCTCATAGTTATCATTTTTCCTTGTAAACTATTTTACAACGTTTCTGTAGCTGACATTATGCTTTGCTTTTCAGATAACATAATTAATAACGAACTTAACTAACACGAACGCAAACACCTGCACTAAATTAATTACTTCTTAGAAAAACCTACAGCCTTTGATGCCTGTTGCCGAATGTTCAATAAGTCACCTCCACATTCTAGGAAGTCATTTGCCCTTATTTGGGAACCTGAATCACGGCTTTAATTACGGTTCGGTAGGTGCAGATTATGAATAAAGTTTTGGCATATTTGGCTCTCCACATCCTACAATCTACAGCGTTTCTCACACATTACCGAAAATAGTGTAATAAATCTACACTCTTTGGATTATTTTTAGATTATAAATGTAAAATTTAGCAAAATGTTATGCCTCACTGAACAATTGTCCTGCTTATTTCAACTTCGGCCAGTATGGTCGTGAGTCGTAATAGATAAATGGTTCTAAAATAATCAAACAAAAATAAAATGGGCACCAGTTGCCGTCTTGCAACAATGGCTTTAATCGAATTAGCAGTCCAAAGGAGCTTCACTTACTATCAAGGGCACCCTTCACACAAACGTAATCTTAGAAAAACGATAAGGTATCGGTAGATCTCATAACAGAGCATACCAGAAGTCAATTTTCGCATGCTTATCACCGAAACCTCTTGAAAACGGAGCGCATTTATTTTTAATTAAAATTATCATTTTACAAAAAGCAAGCCTTCGCTGGACGCCACGAGCGCTAAAAAATAGAACTGGAACCGTTTACTGCTTTAACAATTATGTAAGCAACGTTAGTGAAAATCCAAAAGGACTTGACTGTGGTCACACAGGTAAAAAGTTATGAACACTAGAGATTTTAATTACAAATTAACTAACCCACTAAATCGATTTCAATAAACGATTGATATATAAATTAACTAACTGAACACGCTGAAGGTGTATTTGGGTTTCTACATTCTTAATAACCAATAGCCTCAATACCACACATAAATATGAAAGTGGAAAAAATCCTAACTTTACCTTTCCCGCGTGGTATAACCCCCCGCTAGCCGCTCCTGGCTTGAGGCAAGGACCTGGTGAATGGCACTCCTCCAAGATACATTAAGCGGCAACTGAATTTTTCCAATAACACTCAAAAGGAGTGATTTCCTTAGTGAGTGTAAGGGCTCAAAACTCTCATACCTATAGGTGAAAAACGGCCTTAAAAATTAAGCACAAATAAAAGTCAGCACACAGCCGAAAGCGTCGAGAGTAAACAACTGGAAAAACGGGAAACGCGTTTCACCAAAATGCGTGAAATTCTTTCCTAAAACCCTGACCGACGTCAAACCATCTTCAGTAATGACAGAAATAAAACTGTTTGCAAAAAAAGGGCATCAGAATATTTGCTGTACTTTGAAGTTAAAAGCACAAGGGTCTACTAGAAACGAGGCGCTAATTTGCAAAATTATATAAAATGAAAATAAGCAACCTGCTCCACACACAGGTGGTTAAAGTGTTTAGAATTTGAAAGAAAGAAGCTTGAGAAGCTGCCAATTTGCAAAGCTCTTAGAAAAAGATATCGCGAAACGAACAAAAAATCCAGTTTGAACCGTTACACGCTATCGAAGAGATGCAGATGTAAACTTATTGTGTTTATAAATTAGTCTCGAACGTTTAGTTAGCCATCACTTGCACTTTCGTGCACATTTTCAATCCAATAAGCTTTGCTTTAAATAATTAGTACAGGCAGTGGATCTGTTTCACAGTGTAATTGGTCGTGACAACCAAGTTGTTACTGTATATGCATAGGTACTACATACTATAACTAGAAGCTGACTTTCTTCACAACTCAAAGTTTGCGCTCAGGTACACATATTAGTTCAATATTTCTATAATTGACCGAGTTATCTAATAACAGCGCAGTGTTATAATAGTTTTGCAAAATAATTCGTGCGAATAATGTTTTGATCTTTGTTATGTTGTAATAAGCTTAATTTCGTTTGAAAGTGCGAATGCGAGCTCAAAATCACATAATTAGTATCAGTTAAGATTTTTGAGGTACCTATCTTTATATTGCACCCACAAAAGAAAATATTTTTGGACAATATTCTTACATCATATTTGTAGGAATTTTTAGCAATATTTTAAACAACTTTAGCAATAACAAATTAGCAAAAATAGTCTAGAAACTCTAAATTAAAAATAAATTATCGATTCATTTTATTTGGCCCATGTGATCAAAATATCGTGTGTTCCAAAAACACACATTCAGGGTAGGCCTTAGAAAGAAAGATAGAAAATCTAGTCGCGTCTTAACTTAAATCTGTAGGTGAATGTCAGATTGCACTTTGCTTATGAAAACATATGTCACAGTGACAGGTAAAAGTTTACACTGCATTAAGTTTAATTGTATCAAACAAAAAGAAAAATAGGATGGCATTTATACAACAACGAGTGTAATAATCATAACGTCAATAAAAATTTTTTTTGTTAAGTGTTTTGTATATTTTAGGAAAATAGTTCAAGGTCAAGATGTAATTTAATCTTCTCTGACTTTTGGTAGTTCATTTGCTTCAATGGGTAGGTATCAACTTACGGAAAACTTCAATTTGATCATGGCATGCTGCGAATGAGTTTTTTTGAACACACGATATCATTTCGTTCACTGTAGCATGTTTTGGTTGAAGTGAAACAAGCTGTTTGTTGTTTAATAACATATTGATAGTGTATTATAGTGTAAAATATTGTGAAACTAGAAAACAACAAAATCCATAGCAGAAAATCCAAATTTGGGACTAACTCCAAATATTATACCAGCAAATATAAGAGCTTTACGTATATGGGCCAAATGATTCTGGGCTCGTAGTACTTAACAATTCTTTAATTTTGTGAAAATTACGTCCCCAGAATTGCAATATATGTTATCACAAAGCAAAAGACATTTTATTTAGGCAATACCAGTTCAATACTTCTTCTTAACAACGTGTAACTTGTTTTCTACTTTTTCTTAGTTCAGGTCGGTCTAAAAATGTATTTAATTTGTGGTTTAACATATCATAGAATCAATACAATAACAAGAAAGCACCGAGCAGCGTTTAGTGTTTTCTATATTTCCATATTTTTACATAAAATTGGTGGTTGCTAATATAGCTACACTACAAATAACAGATAAAATAAATTTACTAACGTAGAAGAGCACCTGACATCTACAGAATGATAAATTATGTCAAGCAGAAAAGACTCTCAAGAAGCGTATGGCAAAGGGCAGAATCAGAACAGCAGAAAGAAATATGGGAATAATAAATAACCGAGAATAAAATGTGCTAAATGGCAGTCCAATACGTACCTGTTTGAATCGTCTAATTCAACGTAACTTAGAAAATTGATTTCTTCGACTTCCAGATTGCGAAGTGTACTAAATGGAGTCAATAGATTAATTCCAAAATTTTAGGTTTACTTGAGAGAACAATTACCATTAAAATGCAAAGTTTATAAACCCTAAAGTTATATATTCTACATTTAAACGCTTATACTTGACATGGCTGAAATTTATACTACTGGCACAAGATATATAAATACTATAAAGTGTGTTATAGAGCTGTGTGGCTGAATAATTCTACTAATAAACTCGTGTAATAGCTATTGTTTATGTTACAAATTTGAATGTCATTATTATCAGACACATAAAGCTTTAATATTTGTATTAGCGATGTTCAAATGCGACCAGCCAGCATTTCATAACGAAGTTTCTCAATTTCCCAACCTTCTCTACGAACAAATGTCAGACGCATTTATAAATGAACCAAAGCAACAAGATGAGCTGCTAATCATCAATTTACGTCCAAAAATTCTGACAAACATTAAGCTCCCAGGATTCTAAAGTAGACGGAATGCAGAAAGACAGATAAATGATAGAAATTTTTTTACTCATAGAAAATCCGGTGGCAGCATTCAGGATGATTGCACAAAAGTATGGAAAGTGCTTCGAAACGCACCCGCCTTGCGTTACGGTTGATGAAATCGCGAAATACATCAGTTACGGATTGCTTTCTGAGCAGAAACCGGGTTAATGGAAGAATGGCTATGCATATACTCCGTTTCTGGATTATGATATATGTTCTTTGATATCTATGAACTTTGTTAATTAGCGCTTTGTGAGAATAGTTTGCAATATTCTCGAACCGCGCGCTTCAGTTTAGTACAAGTACTTGAATTATGCACTTCCTCCACACCATGGAATTTGACGAAGGACGCATAGCCCGCCGAAGAAACTAACACAAACTAATGCAATGGCTTTGACATTTTCTGTGTTAATACCGGTTTGAATGGGAAACACATAGTTATTTACGTATTTACTGCTTTGAAATTCGCATTTGACTGCTGGTATGCAAAAGTAAGTTATACCATATTAATGAAGTTACGGCGCATATTTCGCTGTGAAATGCAGGGAAATCGAGAAAGTTATGGAGCTGGAAACATTACTCTGGATTTAAAGCGAAGTGCTTCTCAGTTTTTTGTTGGCGTATTTGCACAAACAATAAATACCTGTGAGTCTTCTCTATTTACACTATAGTACACGATGCCGATTCGACCTAGTCTGCGACGATATTTTATGCAAATATGTACTAATATCCGGAGCAGAGAAACTACGAGCAATCTCAGCTATTTATTTCAGAGTATACTCGGTACCTTAGTTACACAGCTAGTTCTGTGGCTTCATGTTTAAATTCATCGCACTTCTAGAAGTGAGCATTTGCTGGATTCCGTTCATTTCAGGTGAGATTTAATTTTTCCTAGACAATACGGTTGCATAACCAGAGCTAATGTATAATATGTTAAAGCACAACATTTATGTTGTAGAGAAAAAGGATTTAATACATAAATTTTAGTCACATTAACTTTATAATTGAAATCTACAAGAAGTGTTTTTGTGGAAAACTTTTAAACTAAGACTAAGTAAAGACAAATTCTAAGTCAACGCAATTTTTGTCTGAATCTTGAAGTGAGTCCGCGGAAAAGATGTCAAATATAGGAAGAATGCAGTCCGTCAAACATAGTAGCCTATGGCCATAGTTCAATCAAATAAAAATACTAACATCGAGCCCAAACTCACTAAACAAAAGAAAATAATTAATTAAATATTCTTCTGGAAAATTACCCTATATACGAGGGATGTGCAATATTTATTGAATAGAAGACCCCACTCATGTTAAGCATAGCAACTAGCAACGCCATTCTTGGAGTCTTGATCACAGAAAAAAATCGCTCTTGAATTCGGATCCAGTGCGAATGCTTCATAACTTCAAGCTCAACATGACGAATTGCGTTTATACGTATAAGTAAATCAGTGTGATCAATTTTTTCCTCAGTACACGAGAAATCGCCCGACCACCGCTTTTGAAAGTGCATGTAGCTGTAATTAAAACATTTGTTTTTGATTTTCCTATTTTGCCAACTTTTGCGTTTCCCGCTGCTATTGGAATCACGTGGCTTGTCTAATCGGATTTTTTATAGAGGTTACTAGTCAACAACCTTTGGTTATTTACCAATTTCATTTGCTTTGTGTGTTTTCCGAATTAATGCTGTACTTTATGTTTGCCAAAAATAGTAAACAACTCTGATACATATGCGCGCTATCCGGCGATTATGCGATAAACATCATTACCATAAATTGCGTCTTTTCGCTGAGGCGTCGTCGTGATGTAGTGATGGTAGTCTCCCCTTCAACGGAGAGGTATTGTAGTGATCTAAGGGCATGGGAAAGCCGCCTTGACACATACAAGTATCTAGGTTACGAATAGTATGATAAATAGACAGTGTAGTGTGTAATACTGAAACTTAAAGACGTGCTTTATTGTCTTAAAGTGAATACATGAGGAACTATAAGTAAATGCAGTCATATGAAGTTCTTTCATTCGAGTAAGACGGAACCCCGGAATTATTTTACCTGACAGTTTTTCTGAAATGCTACGTGTGCTTTTCAAACAAAGCTGTTTATTACTGCGCCGAATCGAACTAAACGCTCTTATTTAGTGAAATCATTTTGTGCTTTAATCATTTCAGTATACTATCTGTTCATCCCATCCTTTATATACACGTTTGAATGTTGTATTCAAATTTATATACATGTTTTGAAGATTTCAAATAAAGCGTTTATAGTAGTTTATTTATCTAGAACGAAAAGTGGCATTTTAAAGACGAGAAAGTTGAGGACCTTTAAAAACACTTTTCGTTCGTGGTGAATACAACGGTTTATTTCATACTGCAAGTTTAATGAATTTTAAATAAGAAGTTGTAAATCAGTTCAAATTTCATGTCAACAACTGAAGTATAATTTTAAAGTACTTGAACTTTAAAATTTTACTTTAAAGTACTAAGACTTTAATGTTCAATTTTTTGTACAATAAATAAGTTTTAAAGTACTTGAACTTTAAAATTTTACTTTAAAGTACTAGGATTTTAATGTTCCATTTTTTGTACCAAAAATAATCCGAAAAATGTCATATTTGACATCAGTATGAAATAAAAGCTATTTTTGATTACTAAATGCATGCATATGAACGCATTCACATTTCTTTACAAATTCGCCGGTTATATTTACCAGTTCATTGTTGCTTGAAAAGTACAGTACATTTTACAATCCAAAACTGATTCTTATTAAATCGAAGCAAAATGTTCCTACCAAGCTGTTAAAATATCATTTACTTCCATACTGTACACAGAAATATAACTTAAAATGTAAATTTTAATCTCCTTATTTAATCTTCTTATTTCTAAAATCCGGCGTAGTTATGAATCTGACTTTTAGAAGCAGCATGTTGAGCAGGCTTCAAATTTAAACTTACTGCTGAAATTAACCCGATTACCGAAAGAGAACAGGCAAAGTAGAAACTTAATTAAAAATTAATTTTTCATGATTGAAACTGCGTCAAGTTAAAACCAATAGAAGCACTTGGCTAACATCAACATTAAGTAGAAAACGCCTTCATTGATCGGCAACTCTTTGGCAACTTCGCCAGCGGATTCGGCCAAATCTCCATTTAAAATGTCGATCACGAGCCGTCACTGTGCCTGGCATACAAATACCATACTAACAACCAGGACGAATAATTATTTTATCTCTGGTTGACACAAACATGCAGAAGGTACTTAGCCTGTCCTGAGAGGCAGCAAAAATTTAATTGGCAGTAGCGGAATGTATTACTTGACGAGTCGGAAACTCGACTAATTAAATTAATAAGATAATTAGGATCGATGGCGGCGAGGTTCGTTGCCGTGTTCCAAATTACCTCCCTGCATTCGAAGACGAACTTCAGTTTCCCATTGATACTAATTAATACATAAAGAGGTTCGGGGAACTGATGTCAGCAAATTAGCAAAGGAAATTTACCTACACACGCACATAATTCGCCGTAGTTTGTCAACTTCATAAGGGATGATCTACTATCCGCCGAGATTGTAAACATCCATCTTGCAACGTTAGAGAAGTCGATATTATTCCAATATATGAAATTTATGCTACAATTTTTCTTCAATTTATTGCTAATAATTCAGAAGTAGTTTACAATCCGTTGATATGTGTGAAGCAGCTGTTACCCTTATACAGAATACACAGCAAAATGTAAAAACTTTATTTATAATTTCAATTTTAACAGCAATCGAACAGAAGAAAATACAGAATTTTGTTGACAACCGTTAAGTGGATTAATCGACAGTAATAGATCTAGCACGATGGCGTAATTTTTTTGAGTTATGTAAAATATCACCTAAATATACCAGAACTTACTCGGTTAATGTAGACATAATCCAATTTTGGTGCTATTCTAAATGTGATTTAAAGCTCACATATGACTGAAAATTAGCGTCCGGCATTGATATCCGTTCAAGTTTCTTTCGACTTCGAATTCAAGAATTTTTCATTTAATAGATTAGAATCATAAGAAAAAACTTAAAACTTTCTATGAACGTCACTTAAAAATTTTGTGTCTCACCTCATGAGCGCTGACCGCTCTAATAAGCGAAAGTAAAAAAATATTGATAATCTTGCAACTCTTCAATATAAGTAGGGTAGCAAGCTGTGAATACGCAAAACAGTTTCGTAAGCAATAGCGTTCAACGGGCTAGATAAGCTACTCCGGAGGAATAATCAAAAGCTCATAAGAGGACCACCAACTTGTTGTTAAACATCTCATGTGATCTGGTCATCGCAACTTACATTGAAAGGAGATATCTCAATAATACATTTATTAGTCGCAAGCTCTTTGATACGCTGTAACCTGTTATAGATAAAATAAAAGAGTATGCAAGGTTGTAGCTCCTCAGTTGAACCAAATATAGATCAAGGAGGCTAATGTGGCTTCAACCCCGCATAGATGCTCTATAGCACGGTAACGACATAGGAAAAAATAACAAACTTCAAAAACGAAGTCAAAAAGAAACCAAAATCTATAAACTAGCAACACAAATCAATAAACTAGCCTAGAAACCATAACACGTGATTAACGTACAGAAGCGAAGTGCATTTGGAAAAACTCACTTCAGGTGTAAATGTGCAATCCCAAGTAGAATAATAAGGAGATGCTGACTTTTCAAAAAACATCCAAAATTGTATGAAAAATGCTTTAGGACAAATTGCTACAATGTGTTTTACGACAGAATGCAACGTTATCTCGCCATCTCGCATATTTCCACTGGATGACGTTTTTTTCATATTCCACATAACCAACCAACAATAAGGAGAGGAGACAGTAACGGAGATACAGCAACCATTCAATTACAAATCCCTCATAAAGGATGAAACGCGAAGTCCACGAAACTATCAATGGTTTGTTTCTACGAGCTCAGGCCAGAAGTCTTTCAATTAAAATAAAAAAAAACTAGATAAGTCGAAAGCGGGGGTCGATAAGAAGTTTAACCACCACAGTGGGGCCATTTTTCCCTGAAAAATCTACCGCAGTATGAAGTCACCGAGCAAGCTCGCTAGCACTCACGGCAACTAACTAAATCCAACAGAAAACTTTTGAAACGCAGTGCGAGATATCATGCGTAAATTCGATCATATAAGCCAAATAATGTAATAACGGGACTAACCTTGAAACTAATGTCTTACCTGTGGTGCAAGAGACACGGCGTTTTCTATAAATTAAATAAAAATTCCTAACGGCATATGAGCATATTCCTAAAGGACACTTGATTTGAAACTGGCAAATATGTAAATTGCAGAACCACTTAATCAAAATAACTTTCGGAGGAGCCTAACAAAACCAAGAAACCTCACATCACCCTCAGAAAAAGCATGCGAGAAGCCAAGTTAAACATAACTACAACTTAGGAGCAGCAGATAAAATGATATAGTATAAACAAAACCTGGCAATTAAATAGCTGTTAGTAAAAACTAAGGTAAGGTAAATCACAAGGGTTATTCTGCGTCCCCTTCTTATAAGCCAGTGGCCTGTTTTAACCACGAAGTGGTTGTATGAGCCTGTTTGCCTTTAGGCCAGGTAAATGCTAGCCTTGCCCGTCGAAAGTGAGGAAGAGTCCCTTGCTTAGGGGTTAACGACCACCACAGGTGTTAGCGTGGTAGCCGGGAAACGTACAATTTTTTTAAACGTTAGAGTCGCTGGGATTAGAAACCGGGGCGGCCGACACCATCGCCAATATCAAATATCAAATATCAAATATATTTATTTAAATAAAAAACAATATAAATTGTGTTGGAAATTGGAAGTACATATTATAAAACTTAAAAAATGCAATTTTTACATGCACAATTAAAACAATTTTAAAACGATGCTTGAAAAAATTCACCTAAATTGTAGAAGACATAATCTTGAAGAAGTCGTTTCAATGTTATTTTAAATTGCTTAAGAGTCTGTGAACTTTTTATACTTGCAGGTAATTTATTATAAATAGATAATCCAGTGTACATAATAGATTTTTGAAAGCGTTTATTAGTAGGTTTATTTATTTCTAAATTTTGTGAATTTCTAGTGTCGTATTTGTGAATATCATTTCTTTTATTGAAGGACGGCAGCTGTTTAAATACAAGTGATGCTGTTTCCAGTATATATAAATTTGTAATAGTAAAGATTTTACTATATTTGAAAAGGGGCCTGCAGCTATCTCTAAGATTCTTATGGTTTAATATTCGTAAAACCCTTTTTTGAATTTTAAATACTGCGTTTAATATCATTCAATCAGCGACACCCCAAAAAGATATACCGTACCGAAGTACTGATTCAAATAAAGCAAAGTATGCTTGTCGAGCAATCTTTTAGCCGACATTAAGAGCAAATTCGTTTGAAGATGAATGTGTTATGCTAAATGATATTATTTTAGTTGTAGTTAGATTAAGTGATAGTTTGTTATTTGCAAACCAATCATTTATTTTTTAAATATCAGGATAAACAACTGAATTTAAAGATTGAACATTGCTATTGGCCCAAGATACACTTGTATCATCAGCAAATAGTGTCATGTTTCCTGTAGAATTGGACGAAATGTCGTTAATGTATATTAGAAATAGCAGAGGTCCCAATACACTACCTTGTGGGACCCCGCATAGTACATCTATTTGATGAGATCTGAACGTATTACACACATCTCCGTTATATTGTTTAATTTCAACTAATTGTTTACGATTATTTAAATATGATAGAAACCAATCCAAGGAAATTCCTCTAAATCCGTAATTTTCTAATTTTTTTAACAGTATATCAAAGTCTACACAGTCAAAAGCTTTTCATAAATCACAAAATAAACTTACATTAGCTTTGCTGTTATTTAGGTAATCATATATAACCGAAAAAAAGTTAAAAATAGCATCATTTGTACTTCGATCTGCTCTGAAACCGAACTGTTGAGATGATAAGATGTGATTTGAATTTAAGAAAGCGATCATTCGCTTGTGGACTAGACATTCTACGTTGAAAACGAAGATTGCAGTGCAATGGGTCTGTAATTGGACATTTCATTTTCGCTGCCGCTTTTAAAAAGAGGTTTAATTAGTGATATTTTAAGACAATCTGGAAATTGTCCATTTTGAAAAGACATGTTAATTAGTTCATTGAGAATATGTAAGGCCGGTTCAGTAAAGTTTTGAATAACGCGTAGAGGTATTTCATCTAAACCAGCACTATGTTTGTTCTTTGAATTGTTAATTGTTTGTTTGATTTCATGAACATCCGTTGGCAAAAGAAAGAACGTTTTCGTATTTACAGGGCCAATTGTTGATAAGTGGTAAGTTCCTTGTGTTATATTACCTGTTAGGGTTGCGGCAATAGACTGGAAATATGAGTTAAACGATTCGGCTACTGAGAATGGATCTTCAATGAGAGAATTATTATCTGATCTTAATTTAATGTTAGTAGATTGTTCTTTTCTTTCGTCACCTGTAAGTGAATTAATTATATTCCAAATCTTTTTGGACTTATTAGACGATGTAGAAATTTCTTTTGCATAGTACATATTTTTGGATAATTTTATTGTACTTCGCAGAACTCGATTATATATAGATATGTATCTTAAAATTGCGGGGTTTGAAGTAAATTTTTTTATGTAGTTTAAACACCTTTTATTTTTGCAGGATATACGAGTACCTTGGGTTATCCAAGTTAGCAGCAGAGTTTTTAAGTAAGTTGGACCAGTTGTATTTTCAACATAACGAGGAAAATTTTTCAAAGTTGCGCTTACTAAAAATTCGTTTAGTGTTTTTTTGTATTTCTAACATGCATATTTTTAATAATGAAAAATTTTGCAGCAATGACTTCGCGATCAATAGACTGGAAATATGAGTTAAACGATTCGGCTACTGAGAATGGATCTTCAATGAGAGAATTATTATCTGATCTTAATTTAATGTTAGTAGGTTGTTCTTTTCTTTCGTCACCTGTAAGTGAATTAATTATATTCCAAATCTTTTTGGACTTATTAGACGATGTAGAAATGTCTTTTGCATAGTACATATTTTTGGATAATTTTATTGTACTTCGCAGAACTCGATTATATATAGATATGTATCTTAAAATTGCGGGGTTTGAAGTAATTTTTTTTATGTAGTTTAAACACCTTTTATTTTTGCAGGATATACGAGTACCTTGGGTTATCCAAGTTAGCAGCAGAGTTTTTAAGTAAGTTGGACCAGTTGTATTTTCAACATAACGAGGAAAATTTTTCAAAGTTGCGCTTACTAAAAATTCGTTTAGTGTTTTTTTGTATTTCTAACATGCATATTTTTATTAATGAAAAATTTTGCAACAATGACTTCGTGATCTGAAATACCTGCAAGTATTTCAGTGTCAACTTTCTTTATATTACAACATACATAATCTATCAAAGATGGAGTAGTTGAAAATCTAGTAAACGACTTTACGTGCATTACAAGATTATGTAGTCTTAATAAATTTTTCATTGTTACGGAGTCATGACAGTCAGAGTTAAAATTAATATTAAAATCACCGGTTATAATTAAATTTTTTTTTATACGAAATTCTGTTGAGCAGGGAGTCTAAACCATTAAAAAATAGACTTAGTTCTCCCAATTGTGATCTATAAACGCATATTACTACAGTATTTAATTGTTCACTAAACGCACAACAAAATTCAAACGACAACTCAACTATTAAATCATTAAAGTCGGTAATCTCAGAGAAAACAAACTGATCATGGCAATATATTAGAGTGCCTCCGCGATTACGATTTTTTCTGTTATATATTGATACCGCCTTGTAATTTAACAGCTGTGGAATTGTTTGTTCCTTCTTAATCCAATGTTCAGTAATACAAATTAAGTTAGGATAATTGAGATCTTCAACGAGTGCAGCCAATTCGCCTAATTTATTATTAATGCTTTGTATATTTAAGAGTATTAAATTTAGGCTATGATCTTGACGGGATTCGTTGATTACAGAAAATGGTCGTTTTCAATTTCAAGCCGTTATAACAAGTTATAGTTATGAGGTTATTCCAATTTATGAAATTTTCAATTATATTTGAACTATTACATTCACTTATAAATTCAGAATTAGTATTATCAGTTACTGCTATAATATTAACTTTGCTTATATATTTATCAAGTAAGTTTGGAATGTTAATAGTGTACTTTGATAAAAATTTTTGAACTAGATATTTACATAGCTTAATTTTGCCAATCTTCTTTAAATGAGGACTATTAGGGATTAAGTTTCCTACAGATAGAACTCTGTTTACGTCCACAAAAATTCCACTATTATATTTTTGTGTTTCATTAAACAAAGTATAATTAACTTGGTAAATAAAGTTATTCAGCACTACTACACGTCTTTTCCAGAACGGAACACCAACACAGATAAAATTGTTTTTTTGTAAATAGTTTAATGTTACATTAAGCGTCGTTTTATTTATAGCTACACCTTTCATTGCATTATTAGAACCCGCCATAACTAATACACAATTTTGTTTATTAAAATCTCGCGTGAGATTTTTAATATCACTCACGACTTCTTCAAATATTGCATTTGGTTTGAAAATACACTGTATGACGTAATTGTTGGGTAGCTGTGACCGCATTATATCGGCCCAACCCCACCCCTGGCTATCAGCTAAGATTAGTAACTTTTTATTTGAATGAGTTACCTTATTTATGTTGTTTTGTCGCAAATTATCATTTTCTGCATCCATCTGACTGGTGGTGTTTCCGATATTGATATTCACTATTTCTGTACCTGCATTCATTGATCGAGGTGGGTTGAATGTAACAGATGTCGATGGATGATTTTCATTTCTAATTTTCTCTGCCTTAGGTTTTTCAATATTCCTCGATGATTGTAGATCACTCGGAGTGTTTCTCGGGAACACAGAGTTTTCATTTTGCACAATTTTAGTGTTTTTAATCTTCGCCGGTTTAACTGTTTTTAAAAGAGTTTTTATATACTTTGTGTTGCGTAGAATCGTTCGTTCTAGATACTTAATTTTTTTCTTCATACACTGAATTTTATGTTGATAAGAATTAACAAATTTGAATTTTTTATTTATAGTTTTAGGAATTATTTTGTTGCTGTTACCTACATTACTAATATGATCAATTATTTTTTCATCGTCGCTGATAGTAACATAGCTAGAATCTAATGCCTCCTTTAGTTTCATTACCAACGCGTTTTTATTGCCCGTCGAATTTAGATTGCGTTTTTGGAGCTCTTCTTTTAGTTTTGGGACTTTTAGTTTCGATACCCGTATCTGTTCCTCCATTACTGGCACAGAATTACACTTACACATTGTCACATGCACTACTTTACATTTAAATTTTATTAGTATCACTCAATTATTATAAATTCACCTCAAAAACAACTTTATAATACAATACACGCACAGTCCATCCGCTCCGGACAAAAGCTCAACTGCCAATGAAAGTGGTGATTTGGTGAAGAGCATATCTTCGGCCAATTTTGTCGTGTTAGTTTCTCTCCAAGGCTACTGACGATGGCAGCTTAGCTGTCGAAATACGTATTTAGCGGTTGTTAAATATTTGTGTGGTTAGGTGTTTTTAACGAATTGTGCTATAATATTGATGCTACAAAAATATACATACCAATTCAGGCAGTTGCGACTGAGTAACGTCCAAGGCTTCCTCTGATGTTATTTATTGTAATCTGCTTAAAATGCAGTGAAGCCTCTGGTCAGAATATGCAGATTTAAAAATACTATTAAAAAACTGTTAACATCGAAAATTTTAGTAATCTCGTCAATTTCGAGACGAAACGACGATGAGTAAAATCGTATGGTATTAGTATTGTTATCGACATTTCTGGTCTTTCCACGCATAAAAAGATAAGTTAGTAAATATTGTTCTCAGTATTATCGATTTTGATGGTAATAACAACTACGATGCTGGAAATAAAGAAAGAGAAGAGCAAAGTACGAGCGCAATGCAGTCAATCAATGTAAAAATGCAAATGTAACACACATTCTACACCAGTTAGTTTTTATATTAGTCAATATCCTGCATACAAGATGCAATAGCTCTGCACTTTTTTAAGTAAACACTAGCATAAAATCAATTGGAGCTAGTTTGAAAAATTATTTACAGTTTAGAGACCAGTAATTCTAATAACAAATTCGTTTATGACGTTGTTTGAACAAACATGTTGTGATTCATATACGGTTCAAGTTTATTTTTGCCAGAGCATTTACATTTTTCAGTCCATTTTCAAACAAAATTAGGAAGTGCTATATTTTTGATATAACACATTCCCCTTTTACGCAAACATTTATAGCGTTTGTGAAGACCACAACAATCTGGCCATTCGCTCGGCTTTATAACATTTTTCAACTCACTAACCTTTTTATATGGCTCTTATGCCGGCTAATTGAGACTGATGTATTTAACCTAATAAGTTAATTCGTTTAACGAACTTTATATTTTTTTTCACTTTTAGTGGAGTGTGGATGTTTTAAATCGTTCAAAATTAGCTGAATGCCATTGATTTGACAAATATTTAAGTCCGCTTAACAGTTCTGGCTTTGAAAATACATTTCCTTACTAAGCTTGCAAAACATTTTGCATTCACTACTTCCAAAAATATTAAATTCGTTTTCAACTCTTGTATTCCTCGCCCTCCGTCTTGCATTTTAATAAACTAAAAATGCCTTAACTCCTTTCCTAACTCGCTTTTTCCTGCTAGGTTTTAAAACTCGATTATTCGACAAACACCAATAAATTGGCTTAAAGATATTAATTTGATAGAATCCTATTTGACTCTAAAGCAGTATTCACAGCGAAGATAATTTATTACTCTGGGTGCTTGTATTTGGCAATGCATCTAAACATTGTAATTTAAGTACATATGCCCATAACGAGAATTGTTTCATGCAAACATTTTTACTACTCAACTGGCCCAGTACAACGTTTTCCACAAAAAAGCGTCTAACGAAAAAACCTATACTCAAAACGCAATCTAATCGTTTTTCAATCTAAACTCAAATTTGAATCGTGCTGTACATTTCAATAGGGTCGGTATCTTGGCGTATTACTATTTACATAATGTGAAATATTGTTTCCTGTAACGCATTGCTTACTTTCTTTAAAGTTTCCTTTAAACTCTCTGACCATATTTCCACTTTTTAATTTATTTTATAATAATTTTTTCAAATTTTCTACCGCTAATGGACCTGGGTTTTTCGCTGGCGGAAAATATCGAAATAATATTGCTTCATAATTACCTTTTATGAATATTGCTTACTTTAAATTATACCTAAGATCGCTAGGAGAGCTTCCTTAAAAAATTATTTTTTCCCTTGGTTGAAGGTATCAAATCGTTGGCAGCGCAGTCGCAGTTCCCAATATGTTATTTAAAATAACTTCGAGGATTTATGTTGTATGTTAAGTACCAGATATCTGGTATCCAACATGATCCAGTTGCTAATTAATTTGACACTATTATAGAAACCTTTTCAAAAATCGTTCTCCATCAGAATAAGAAACTGCTTGTAATAGCAAGCAGTAAGTATCAGTTAGGGGGATGTGACAAAAACAAGCATTCGGAAGCAGATCTCTAGAATACAGCCATGCAAGGTTGTTGACTCTTCTAAAAAGTCTTCATTAGTGCTGTCTCGGGCGAGTTTATATTAGCAATCTAATTAAGTGAGAAATACAGCACTTACTTGGGTTCGAAAGCGCATTTCATTCCTTTCAAAGCGAATAGGAACGCTTACACTGTCAATCAGGACACATTCAATTCTGGTTCTTTTAGCGTCGTGACTTTCCTTAAATAAAAGGGATGTTTAGAAAGGCACTTCAATCGAAAAATAATATTCAATTTAGTTGTTTTTTAAACTTTCGAATCATCTTATCTTGTGTGTGAGGCTGTTTAGAGGAGAATTATTAAATGAGAAATTGAGCTGTTGACGACGAGACATTTTAAAACAAACTATAAAATACAATAACACGTTTGCAAAAATTTAGTTTTAACAAACACATTTTACATAGGTTGCTACGTAATTTTAATTTTGTCGCCAATGTTTCCATACATAGTATATAGGTCTGCAATAGTTAATTACTTAGGTACGGACAGATTTAATGATAAACATTTTCAAGCAAATACTCAGTCGCGTACGCTGAATATTTTTGAGAAAATCACGATTAGTAAAGATTGACGTCCCCAACATCAACTGCTCTTTGACTTTTTAATTTCTAGAGTGATTGTGATAAATACATATTATATCAAAAATGTTTGCAACTCTAAGTTGCCCGTATGTAATAGTTAATAGTGCGTCAGTAATTGAATAATTATTCTTCTCTCACTTTACTGTGATCTATACATATTTCTATGAGACCCTTACGCATAATAAAACCCCACTCGCAAGCCTCTAATTGTTGTCCTAGTTTAAAAAGTCGGTATAGCTACATACATGTGGTGCAGCTAGGGTTTCCAGTCCCCGGATCCAGTCCCGGGATCCGGTCCCGGGACAGTCCCGGGATTCTACCACAAAAACCGAGTCCCGGGACCACGGCCAGCCCAGGCGAAGTCCCGGGACCATTTCAACATGCTTGGTTATACTCGATATCAAAGAATTAGGACGGGTATTCACCGGCGTCCGGCGTATTAATTATGCCTCTTGAACATTCTGCATTATTTGCGTTTTGCCTAGGCAGGAGAGGTATTGTTTTCGGTAGGTTAGAATTAAACATGTGTGTTGTTTCAGCCCCATTTGCATATCTTCTTCTATTTATGTATTTGTCTGTTTCTTTTGTTGGATTTAGATATATTTTACGCGTAGTCGTGTGCGTACGTAGTAACAGTAAGGTGTAACAGTAAGGTAACTAAATTTGTTGACCTTTTGAAATTATTTGCGAAGAAGCTAAATAATTTATATTTTTGGGTTTCAAATGTTTTTGTTATTTATCTGCTAAAGCGTTACAATTTGAATGTATCTGATTCGCAACCTAACTTCATCTAGATAAAAAAAAATAAGGAGTTGAAGTCAATATGGCAACAATTTTATATATTGAAGATAATGTAAAGTTTGTTCCTATAAAATTATCATAATCAGAGGCAGCTTGACGAAAGGATTACACAAGCACTTTGCAGTTCAAACAAAAGCAAAAGATGAAGAGTAACAGACATTTTTAGTACCATAAGAAAGCAATGACGTTATAGACGAGCCCCAACGCAGATGATCAACACATAAATGCTTTATTTAACTTAAAACACTTGTTTTTCTTTGGAAATTGCATTCGGAAATTTCAGCTGAACACTACTTCCCTTTCGGGACTATTTTCGGGATCTTCGGGACTAGTCCCGGGACTTGAAATATAGCTCGTAAGTCCCGAAAACCTGTTGGTCCCGGAACTTGGAAACCTTAGGTGCAGCGCATCCAGTATGGCATCGTTGCTCTGCACCATACAGTGATAGTCACGCTTCAACTGGTCAACTGCACAGGTGGAAATGTTTCTGAAATTTGTTTAGTTATCTCTATGGGCATCCAAATTTTATAAAGCTGTTGTAAGTTAACATAAATGTTTTATACTTTTTAACTCAAAGTTTAGTCAAGCCCTTTAAAGTTATGACCTAATTACGGGTAAAGTTCTTAAAGAATTGCCAGAGAAAGGGATTTAAGTATATTATCCAATTATTTAACTCGGTTTTAATACTGCTATATGTACCAGAGCAGTGGAAAGTTGCCACAATCATTGTGATCCATAAGTCCGGTAAGCCAAACGGAGAACTGTCATCGTACAGGCCATTAAGCCCTCTACCAATCCTATCAGAAAAACTGCTTCTTCAGAACACCAATAATTATGGAAGGTAATATCATACTCGACCATCATATCAGTTTGGATTGCGCAAACACCATTCTACTATACAACAAGTCCAGTAGTCGACAGAATTATGAAGAGCTTTCAAGATAAACAATATTGCGTATTTCTTGTCGTCGAGAAAGCTTTCGACGTCTGACACGACGGCTTGATATTTAAAATCAAGAAGGCACTACCTTCTGACTACTATAAAATCCTGAAGTCATATCTCACCAACAGACATTTTCAGGTTAGATACGGAGACTCCCACACATTGGTATTTCTTGTCAAAGCTGGCGTCTCACAGGGAAATGGGTTGGGACCGCTGTTTTACCTCAGATTCACGGTTTATCTTCCGGCCTCAACTACTACTACAGTTGCTATATTCGCTGATGATACAGCGATATTATCGTCACATGTAGATCCAAACACAGCATCTGGTTCAAAAAGTGGCGCATTCATGTAAATGAATCCAAATCAACTCAAGTAACGTTTACAACTAGAAGAGGAACTTGCCCTACTTTAATCCTAAATAACAAACACCACAGAACGAAACTGTTAAGTATCTAGGAATGCATCTAGGCAGGCGGCTAACATGGGGAAAATATATATTTTCAAAACGTAAACAATTGGGTCTAAAACTCCGGAAAAAATCACAATTATTTCTAGAGAGTAAAATACGACTCTATAAGCCAATTATCCGACCAATTTGGTCATATTGGATACAGCTTTGGGGAACAGCTAGTGGATCGAACATGGACATTATAAAGCGGTTCCAGTCAAAAGTATTGCGATCCTTAGTAAACGCCCCAGGGTTTGTACCGAATGAAGTAATTCGGCAAGATTTAGGACTATCAACAGTGAATGAAGAAATACATAAGTGAAGTGTTCGTTATCATGACAAACTTAGTACTCACCCAAACGCATTAGTAGAAGAAGTCAAGGCTCAAAAGATTCAAGCCGCTTGATTTACCAACACGATTCGCGTAAAGTGAAGTGCAGTGCGAAATTACCGATACAGTCAAACTACGAACGTTAATTTTGTAAAATGTTCCCTGGAATGTTTTTCATCATGTCATGTAATACCATTTGATAAAACAATTACTAAATGTCAAGTTTTATGACAGATGGTAAGGTATAAATAAACTAAAAGAAAAGTATGGACAACCATCGCAATTTTGTGAATTTATTGTGTTATCATTAAATCTAATCCTATTAATTACACCACTTAGCTCTAGGGTGGTGCTTTCCTGGCAAATTTCACAAGCAAGCCGGACATCAATTTACTTAGACCTTTAAATTTCTGATGTTTGTTGTAATTCAATCCGATTTTTATTACATGTAAGTTTCTGTATGTGTTTGGTATTTACAAAGTGCTTATTATCTGCTCGTACCTGTATAAAATCCATTGCGATTTAGTACTACGTGCTTTTATTAGCAAACTGCAGTAAATACAACCACCAGCGACTTCGCACGACATATACACAACACAGTCGTTCACGACGAGCTGAGTCGATATGTATATGGAAAAATACTGGGACCAGTTTTCTGAAAATATGTATACGGAGGTTTTCCGAAAAATTCATATTAACTAAAATATTTTCAGTATTTTGCAACCTCTGATAATACCGGAAATGGACTGTAACTGCGTTATTTTAAATAGAATTTAATTTTATTTTTTTACCCCAATTTTTATTGAATTTTTTGGATTTACGCTGAATTTCAATATAACTTCATATGAGACATTATATGTCTAGCGTGAGAAAGTTTTGAGTTATTTAATTTTTTTCGAAATTTAATTTTTTTAGAAATTTTTGGCAGGAGCAGCCCCTTACAAAAAAAAGTTTTCGAAAATCAAGCACGTCAGGCCAAATACTTTCAGGTTCTGCACAAATGAGACCTATAACTACCTAAATATATGAAAGCTTTCCCAAAAAATTATACAGGGCGCTCTAAAACATAATTATTTTTAATGGAAACCCCCCTTTTCGCTTCACTAGTCGATTTTATGCTGAAAAATAAGGGGACTTTAAAATACTGAAATGTTCATGTATTTTCAGCTTTGAGATTATAACTCATGCCATTAAAAAAAATCATCAAGAATAAGCATACTACTTATTATATTGCTCCTGATAATAACGTGATGCAAGTATTCATCAACTTTCAAAATATGTTGACTTTATCCTGGCATATAGCAAAAAACCAACATAATTTGAGTTGTAGTTTCGATTTCCAACGACCACGACTTCGTAAAATACTAATCTCCCAACATTTGCTCTTTACAAACACGACATCTTTAAAATATTTACTTTAAATTATGTAAACCACTGAAATTTAATCCTATGTACCACGGGCGATGAACATATTACCGAGCAGTTCAGAAACTTCGCTAAGCACCGTATTTGTTTTCAACACGGCAAATGTTGTTGCAGGAATCAGTGCAGCTCACAAGTACTCAAACAAACACATTTATGCTAACTTGCGTCGTTAAAACCACATTCGCAGCACATGAGGGAAGCAGCTAATGAAAAAGGAGAGCAGTATCAAGACAATGGAAGAGGAAGTGCACGAAATCTCCATACTGGAAGGGGAATCCTCGTGGTTTACTGCTTTTAAGTGCAACAGTTAAAACCAACATTAGGGAAGGTAAATGCTATGGCTGAGTAGTCTGCTAATACAAAATAGTAATTCAACTCGTACTCTAAGTGTTTTACGTAAATTTAGTGGTGGTGCTTTGTAAAAGTTGCCAAGATAGATTTTCTAAAAAGAATACCAACCAAAGTGGTGCTAACAAATGAGGCAATAAAACTGAAACCGCGCATCGATACCAGTTTGCATTATAAATCACAATTTAGCAGCCTTTTAGATGTCGATATCAAAACCGCATTAAACGCTATGGATCGCATCAATGGCCGACCTTTATTTCTAATCGTAAGCACGTTGGGAATTTGAATAATGTGTTCTCAAATCAATCGCACTGACGCAACTGACGTTGAATAATAGGCGTTTCGGCTATCTGAATGTATAGCTGCACATTAGCACGCTTTAATGAGAGTTTTGGTATTTGTATGAGGAGTGTCCCACGCACATGATGTGAATAGATTTCTAGATGATTCCATAAATGTGTCCTTTTATTAACCCACACTACGTTGTCTAGATTAAATCTATTGTTTGAGCTCCAATTTTCTACTAATGATGTATAACTAGGATTTCACAAAATTTAAGTTTGTAAGAAACTATCAGAAAAATGACAGTAACGTAAAAAGGTCAATCTAATTTAATCTTTCACCAATATTGGGGCTGTGATTTATTGCTTCCGTTAATATAGTAATTTACTTAAATAGAATCATTACTACACTACTGATGTGCATATCGCCTGTCAACGTTATTACCAATTTTTGCAGGTAACGACTTAATATTAATATAATAAACCAACCAATGAAATTGACCAATTTAGCACAAACGGCCAATAAAAATTGATTGTATTTGGAAACACTTATGAGTATTTTCAGGTGATCACTATTGGTTTTAATGAATTCAATTTGGCGAGTAGCCTTTGACATTTCGCCGAAATGTCAAAGTGAAGTTTACAAATCGACGTCGTTCTAAAACTGAATAATAATAATAATCGTTTGGAACTTCCAGCGTTGAATTACTAGCGGGAAATGTTAAAAACGTTGCCGTCGAAACTAAACCGTCGAATACGGTAAAATCGAAATCATATCTATATTGTTGGATAATCTTTTCAAATACCAGTCAAGCTAATTTTTGAAGAGATTTCTTTTAGTTTATATAAAAATTATTGGAAATTTTTCTCAACTATCGGCCTGCAATCTCCTGGAATTTTTAACGCAGCCCGCTAAACGACACCTATCGTGTACGGGACAAAAACGACATTTACGACAACGCGCCAGCTCATAAGAAAAGTCACGAAAAAGCTAGACGACTACCGCGTACGATATCTCTCAAAATCGAGAATGCAACTCACATAACAAGATAATGCCGACTGGACTCAGTGAAGGGAAGGGTGCACAGTGGTTCAAAATCAAAAAAAGTCGATCGAAATTCATATCTCGTGAATGAATTCCATTTTTCAATTAAAATATTGTGGTGTAAGACTACAAATACAGACTAATGCTTTGATAATAATAATATTAAAAAAATTAAAATAATAATAATAATCAAAATAATCTATTTTGTTTGCGATTTTGCAAAAGAAATTATTTTAAGAGGTTTATATGTTTGAGTATTATGTAGAAATAAAAAAAATCAATGCATTAATAATAATAATAATAAAATGACAATAATTTTGTTTTTTGCT
Source organism: Agriotes lineatus (assembly GCA_940337035.1). Lineage (NCBI taxonomy): Eukaryota > Metazoa > Arthropoda > Insecta > Coleoptera > Elateridae > Agriotes > Agriotes lineatus. Next base: position 151,428,526 of record OW679195.1, on the reverse strand, counting down.
ATTTTGCAACTTAGAAATTATTTGAAATGTTTTATTATTATGTAAAAATGAAAACAATTGCACCATTTTTAAATTTAATTACAAAAACATTAAGCTATAGAAATACAAATTAATTAAAATATTGAGATTGTAAAGTGATATAATAATACCTAATAGCGTAGAATACGATATAATGCGAAATCATACTTGTCTTCTTCAGAAATATTAATCAATTGGAGGACATCAACATCAGTAATCTTCTGTTTTTATTTGCCCTGTAAAAAAGAACTTGATTTGGAATCTGAACTTAATATTAATTGGTGGAAAACATCTGCATTTATGTTCAGGATACTAATATTCCTGGTGTGGTGTTCCTTATATCGCCGCAAATCTTTATTTTTTGCTTCTTGTGCCTCTTCAGATAATTTATAGGAGCAGGTACACAACGAAGAACAATATCCTGGAATTTTATTTCTTCGTCAAGCCACTTGCCAAATTTCTGTATAATTCGTTCATTATTTCGTTTTCATTCTTCCAATATTTAATATATGGCGCTAAAAAATGTGTTCTAGTGAAAACTATAAGTGCCTTTGTAGCAAACTCAGTTACGTTCGTATGAAAAACATCTTTTAGATACTCTATAACACAATTTTTTCGAACTTCAATGGATAATTCTATATTTTCTATAAACTCTTCTTGTAATGAGAAACGTGCAACTGGAAGAACCGCCATTGTTAGAATATACACAAAATCACATTAAAACAGCCACTAAAAATGCAAGCAGCAAGCGAAAATGATGCTAAGACAGCAGCAATGCTGCACCGCGGTAAAATAGTCTACGGACACCGGCACCGACCGCCCCATTACATGTCGTAAGGGGTGCAGGGGCAAACCTAAGTAAACCAATGAGGTGTTTTTGTTTACCTAAGATCCTAAACAATAATGTGAATTGCGAATTATTTTGTCCTCTTTTGTCCTCTGTTTCGTAGAATATAAATAGTGCGACATTTACTCGAATATGGAGTGTCCATTAAGTTCCAGCGAATTTAAAAACGGTAAAATTTTTTTAGAAAAATAATGCACTCAGGTGATAGGTAAAGGTCCAAGCGTTCTCAATATATTTATTTTTCTTAAACATTTTGCAAGAGGACGTCTATACAGCTCAGAGAAGAGGACGCATTTAAAAAAAAATTGTTTGTTTGAAATGTATGTGTTTCATCGCACGTTTCGGGTCTAATATTGTCTTTCTACGAGATTTAATTTTGGAATTATGTATTTCAGAAGGTGGCCGGATACTAGAAGAACAATTATGTGTTATGTTTAGCATCATATAAAACAATAAAAATGTTGACTTTCGATCGACTTTTTTTGATTTTGAACCACTGTGGGGTGGTCCAACACGAGATAACACAAGGGCAACGGTCTAATAAACGGTAATCAGATCCAAATAGATTGAGCGCCACCACGATTCCATCAAGATGAACAAGAATGCACAGGTAAACTCACTGGGGAACCGGGAAGCAAGTGAGCTACCACGCTACCTGTCGTAGTAGCTAGCCTTTAACAAGAGAACCCTTAAATAGTTTCGTGTGTTAGATTCGTTTTAGAAGCTAAAATTGGAGACTGCTAACGTCACATTTTTAGGTCTTCGGTAATTATTATACAGGTTTCTAAAGGTTTTCCCAAATATTCTAAAGATATCTGTAACGTGCATCTTATGTGCAATACGTCATTTCATGCCGCTCTTCGTTAGTTGTAGCTACCGTGTTCGTTTTGAGATATCTATTTGGTTTTGGGCAACAACATTAGAGCGATTTTTCTACAGGAAGTACGTCATGTCGATACGCTGAAAAGTACCACATGGTTAGCTCCGAAGAAAGAACCTCTGGTACAACTGTTCAAGTAAACTGACGTGTTTCGTAGTGCCGTCCAAAGGGGAAGGGAAATTTCAAGTGACTCCATGCCACTGTAAGTTTTCTTCGAGTAATGATCGTATCGTTTGCTCGCCCTATCGCTTGATGTAGCTTCGCCAGTTAGACGGACTAAATAATTCTCGCAAGTAACCAGTATTTAAGTCAAGTGCAAGCAACGCCCCGTTCCGAATTCCTCAATTCTTGGGCGCGCAGTTTATGTGTAAGATTCTAGCGGATTGGGGTCAAATTATAGCGAACCCAGACCTAAAATTAAACCAAGTCCCGGCTTAACGTGTAGGATAATTCCTGGCTACCACGTTCTTCATGAGGTCTTCAGCTTGATACCAATGGATTAATTCTTACTTTCAAAATAAAACCAATCAACTTTAGGACTGCCTGAGTAGATTCAAAATCCAGCTAACATGCAGAGGAAACGACTGGATTTTACCACATAATGGGATTAATTAATTAATCAAGACGCCAATGAGTCTTTCTATACGACGAATTCAGTTATATATATATATATATATATATATATAAACTGTAAAACGTGTTAACTTTCAAAGTGCATTTTGCGTAATGCGTTTGTGTATGCAACGATGCGGTCCTAGAAGCCGTGCGACACCACACGCCTCTGTGCAAAGTGCATTCCTGTAAAATTCCAAGGTTTCACCCCCATTAATATTGCCGCTATCTGTGCGGTTGGGTTTTGATGTTTAGCTGAACGTGAGACTGGCTCAAAGCAGTTTCGGCTAACTGCATTCTAGAATATAATAGAATAATTAACGTGTTTTTATTAAGTACATATGCATTTGATTGGTATAAGTTACAGCTACTGAAAGACATGGAAGTGTTTTGATTTTTACAAGATACAAGAGCGCTCTTCAAGCAAGATATTTCAATTGACGGTGCGCGTATTTTTATGTTATTTAAAATACCATAAGGTAAGTCACGTAAAGAGCCCTCCCCATCTTCAACCGAGAGCCGTCTCACAGTAACTGCAAGTGCTGAGGGAATATATTGGAATGGCTGACTCTTGCAGTCGTAGAAGCTCAACTTTAATAGGTATTTATTGATGGCTTTATTGTTTAGCCTAGTTTTCGAGAATTGGTGCCCCCTCCCCCAAATCCGTGCTAGCCGCAAGCTAATCGGAGGTATATTATGTATCTTTCGCTTACCAACGCGTGCTCCTTCTAATGTGTGTCTGATGGAAGTGTTATATCCACTAACCTCGTTTTAAAGATGCCTTCAAATTGGTGCTATGAACTCATATCGATCTCCGTCGTCCCCTGCAGTACACTATAAGTCACTTAGTATATACAAATAGATGATGGAAAATAGAAATCTTTAATCCTCAAGTACCTTAACAGAGTCCATAAAAAAAAAGAATCGGTCAAGAAAGATCACATAAAAAATATGAAAAGCAGGAAGGCAAGTTGTAAAAATAGAACTTGTGCAGCTAGGGTATGTCGGAATAGCTAGTTTATCTAGTATCAAGATGATAGTCCCTGAGTCAAACATTTTTGTTATGTTAGAAACACGTCAGCATTTATTTTTCTGATTTATACTTTTATTTTCATTCTAGCGGTAGATATTAGTTAAGAGGGTTAATAAGGCACTTATTATATACAAGCATTCTAATAGAGTAGTAGAATCTTGGCGTAAAAAATGAAGATAAATAAAAGGTAAAGTAACTGAATAGGTTAGTTATACGAATACTATATACTGACCACAAGTAATAATAATAATAATAATAATAATAAATGTCTTTATTACTATAAACGTAACACATTAAAACAATTGGAATTTACAGTTAGGGCGAGATTCAGCACATATGCCAGCTGTATTCCACATACAATAACCAAATTCAAGCAATTAGCATACGTCTGCTCTTCCATCTAACCCCAAAATGATAAGAATGATGATAAGAAACATGTCAGCTTTTTGACACTAACATAGCAAATTACTAGAAATGCATTTATAATGCCTTTACATACGCTAATTTACGTCGCTGATCTAGAATCGCTTGGCAATGAGCAAAGGTAATGTGGATAGCATTACGTTTCAGCGGCCTATTGTGATTACATTGTAACTTACTAGAAATGCATTTCAGGTCTGAAAATTAGACAGGTACGAAATAGATTGTGTAGCTAAAAGTGTTTCATTATACCTTTCTATTTATTTAAACAACTGTAACATATGATACAATTTCTTAAATTTTTGCATATTATATACACATATAGCATGTATTTGTTTGGAATTAGTTTTAAGAATCAACAATTCCAGTGTAAGAGCTCCTTATTTTAAAGCGGCGACGATAACGTCTAAAACAGGGAGGGTCTGCGACGCAGAGAATCTGCTTTTACTCTCTTTTTATACTCCAGGGTCGAAGTGGTTACAGGTAATCTTAACTTGATTCACCGCGAGTTAAGTGGAAAAATTAATCTAGAAAGCAATTAAATTACGAGACTACGAAATGATAGTCTAACTAGCTGATACCATGGAGTTATCTTTAGCAAGGTGTAAGTATACCACAGGATCAATCAATTAGATAAACAGTACAATTTTCGTACTTTTAGAAATAGTATACGATGTCCATGTATAAAACTATTATTTCAGTTTTCTATGGTGGGTTTATATACGTATCCACACATTTCTATAGAATGGAATGTTTTCCTTCATGTATTTAAACAACACTTTCCATATTAAACTGTGTATGCTCCAATCGCTGAAAGCTATTAACTACTAGCAGTTATCAAATTATTCCTTGCGAGCTTGTTATATTCATATTTGCATGCCTCTGTAAACTAATATTGCATCAAAATGCAAACAGAGTTTAATCTATCATATTTCTAAACATGTGTTCTAAAATTAAATAGCCTTTCCCGACCCGTCAAAACCAACGCCCTCGCCCTCGCATCACACCCTCATAATCGCTTCAGTTATTCAAATAACTTTTATTGCTGTGTTAGCTATACATATTGTATAATTTGGAAACCGAGTTCAACAACTGGAAAACTATCGTATGAAAGTATCGCAGCGTCCGCTAAACCAAAACCGTTCATGTTGCACGAATGGGAGAAACCCCCTTCCATGGAAATCAAATATAAAATTTTATTTAGAATGTTGCGGACTTTTACTTTGATCTGAAAGAGTTTCGGAAACATTCAATTTCCCAAATTTCAAAATCAAAGCGTTCCATTAAAATGTATCGCATCGTTTTAAATTTGCCACAGCAAATCACTTGATGCTTTAAATAACAATGTATGTTTGCGAGCCTGCTTCAAATATTTCGTCGCCGATATTACCGCCTACAGGCACTTACAACAACATAAATAAGACCTTCTGTTGCTAATACTGTAACGCCTCCACATTCCACTAACTTCCTCCCAATAACTGCTGCTGGATTGTATTTATTGATTTTAACGACATCGAACTTCTGCGTAACCCGCGTTACATGACAAGTGATTTCGAGTAGCGTCATTAAAACGACGAATTTTCCTAAACATCAAAAATTCACATTTAAGATGTTGAAGAGTGCACTCGACTTGATGTTCTATATAGTACATGAACCCCGCATCATCAAGCTGTTCACTAAGCATTTCAAGTAATAATAACCAGATATGATCAAAAATTATTTTCATCTATTATGGCTGTGGAATACTTCCTAATTTATGAATGCAACTACATTAATAACTAAATGCATTGACTATAAACAATGCTATAATCAATGCTAAATGTCAAACTTGACATATGAGTATTAAGTGAGTTACAGTTGAATTCATAAATTAGGAACTATTCCATAACCATACTAGATGAAAATATATCATGTTTAGATTGGCCCCTTACATTTTGCAGCACATATTAACAGACAATTCTGATAAAAATGTTATGGCAAATTAATAATATGTTTAGTTTATTTGATATTGATATTACTATTTAAATAAATGACTATTATCTCAAAGGGTTGGATTTCTACATTCTAGGATGTATACATTTTCCATTAAGATAATTATCGTAGTTTTTATGATCGCTTTAGTCACAACTTGTCCATCCAATGGGACCACTACAAAATTAGATATTATAACTGATCGGAACAACTTTACAAACCTGGCGCTCCAACCTCACAATTTTTCGATGCAAGTTAGCTTTGTATTAGTAACAAAACACTAGCGCTGCGCTTCTTCCGAAAATGTGCAAAAACCGACGCCACGTTAACATTTTTACCAAATTCTATTTTTAGGATAACTTTCTGACCTTGTTTGGTTTCCCTGAAGCAAAATAGAATACCTGGCATTTCCACAGCAAGTCACACGACGAACAGGGGCTCCTCTTCCTCTCCGTTGGCCTACTGTAACAAACCAGATACGCTTGCAACTTGCCCCACTCCAACACTGCTTACAACTCCGTTTTTCTTTCCAGCTCCCAGGGCTCCGCACTGCTCAGTCCGAATGCCGCTGCCTCCCACGCGCTTCCAGGGCTATGATAACCTCACTGTAGCTCCAAATCTTGCCACAGGCAATGTACTACTCAACATTCTTTATCCTCCTGTAGGGGTGCAACGAATCGAAGCAACTCTCTACAGCCTATGCAAAAGACACTGCAGTAAATATAAAACACTGAGGCTTTAAAAGTGTTCATTGCAACATTTTTAAATACACCAGACCAGACCAATACATAGATCCTTCTTCATTTTGGGTACTAGGAATTGTGCATATTGCAGCAATCTAACCAACAAGCGTAATTGAGCGTCAAGGGTCTCTTTCAACCTTCTAACATTAAAACAAAAGCTATCTACTAAAACAATGTAAGTTCAAGTTTCAAGGTTTTAATAAATTTCAAGCAAATAAATTCAAAATTACGAGTAACATATAATTTCTACCAAATTCATGTAGGTTGAACAAACCTGGAAGATGATTAAATAGTTTAATTTCAAATTATTCTATGAGTAACACTATGTTCGTTATATTCAGAATGAACCAAGAAGTTGAATTATTATTAGACAAATCATATTACAAAAGGTTCGTTAAATAAATACCTTATGCAAGCTACTTAAAAGGAATTGACTAAACGAGGTGCTTGGAATCGATACGGCGACGTGTATACCCTAGTTGAAATTGAGCTGCACCAGGCGCTCAAACAAAAACTATTTCCTAACGTCATTAAAATTAATAATAATAATAATAATAAAGGAAGTTATTGCCAAAAAATAATAATAATACATTCAGATATGAGAATTAAAAAAATAATGTGACAACGGCGGAGTTCACATGCAATAAATTACATCTGCTCTTACACTCAATCGAACAAAAATACGTACGAAAAAAAATGTTTTTAATGGCAAAAGTTCAAATTGAAAATTATTAACTAAATTGAATATATTTGTCTGAAATTGAATCCGCGACATACCCGCCAATATTATGCACTAATATTAAATTAATCAAACATTAAAATGAGAAAAGAAATTATCCTTTATTCTCATTCAAGCACTGTCTTGACGTTGAAAAAAAATCTCGCAAGCTTCGCTATCATCGCAGAAGTCTTCCGGAATAAGATAAAGCTTTAAAAACAGTGTAATTATACACGTTTAAAATTCTGATAGTTGACAAACAAATACAAAATGAATCCGAAAAATATAATAAGTAATTAAAACTGAATCAATATTTTCAAACCAGCGAAATTCGCAAGCAACACAAGTAATTCCCGTAACTCATGCTATCCGGCAAGCTATGTGGGTCAAAATCGAGCTGGAATCGTGAGGGGGTAGTCATTGCGCCTTCGGTTATTCAAAAAGTGAAATATAACAAAGAATCTGTGTTTCATCCGTAGACCATTAGTTTTGGTGGAAAGATCGTTGGGAACGCATTCAACCTGGAGAGATACCGTCCACCAAGTGTTGGGGTTTCTCGAGACGCTGTGATAAACAAGAAAGCAATGCACCGTTTCTTCGGCGTTCTATAATTATTAAGAAACCTTCGAAATCCCCATAGCGAAAGACCGGAAATGAGAAAAATAGCTGGAGATTTTCAGCTGCCTGCAGGTGACCTTTGCTTCCATGATAGCATGCAAATTCTATATCGAACAGCTAGACGCAGCAATTTAATTATTCATAACTCCGAAGCTACGTTTGATTACCGGTACTTGTTCTAAACGTGAAGACATCCGTCAATTATTCTTACATATTTATATCATCTATTCCTCTTGTGTTGTTGATTTCAATTTGAGCATATTTGACAATTTCTTGCTACTACAACTTTTCCTAATATTATGTGCAATCTCATTCTATTATGTTGCCGAGTTACGATTGATCACCTTGGGGTACATCGTTTTCCATGTTACTTATATGTCAGGCGCATAAATCTTCATGTGCTTATCTAGTTTATCTTCCAGCAGTTTTTCTCTTCTAGCTGAAATTGTTAATGTATTTGCTGTAGACTGTATGTTTCTCTTCTATTGCTATTTCTAACTTGTCGGGCCATATTCGTAATACCGTTTGTTTTGAGTTTTCCCGTTCCTTACCAATGTCTTCTCACGTTACTCGTTCTAATTGTTTGTTGGGTCTATAGTCGGGCCCCTGAACAGATATTGTAATAAAAGTAGCCCTGCATTTTGCTATTGGCTTAATTGGTTTATTTGTATACAAACATCAATTTATTTCCTGTCTCAGATATCCATAATTCATTTATCAGTTGTCAGTGTCATTTTTGAAACAGGACACGAACCCATATCTGTTCAGTGGCCCAACTATAGCTCGATATAGCTTTTGAATAGTCGCCATTCAGTTAATAGATCTTGAAAATTGATTTCCTTTTCAGTTCAACACCAGAATTGATTCTTTTGTTTTCATCTACGTTGTATAGGTGTATATGAGACAACGATAAAATGATCTCATCTGATAATGTGATCTGTTGTATCTAACCTGCTGCTAGTTTGTTAGTGATAATTATAAAATCACTTATAAATCTAGAGCCCTGCCTTGTACAACTGTATTTACGAATGACCTTTTCCCGATGAAGGTTTTCCTGTAAGCATGAAACTAAACAAAATACAAATGTCCCTTTTAAGGAAAATATTGTAATTCCTGGAAAGGTGTTACCAACATATAAAATTTTTCATTACTTTAGCATGTATAATAGGCACACTATTTGTCCAGATTTGTCAAATACCATATATATATAAGAATGTGACTGAAATAAATCATTTGGTGCTTATAATAAATATATAGATGTATCACGTTCGAAAAGTACTCTTAAAGTTAAGGAGATTATTTTAGCGTTTCTAGATAAATTGAAGGTATGTCAAGGATAAACGATAAAATTGTCTTATCAATTTAACCAATTCATGTATGAAAGGGCAGTCCAAAAGCGTTGTCACTACACCAATCTGACAATTCAGTTAGGTGATCGCTTAACATCTACTACTAGTAACGAGAATACAAATCAACAAATACATACACAGAAAAATGTGACGAATATCGCCAAAAAAACCTTTTTGCTTAACATTCCACAGAAACTCGTATAAAACCATTCTAATAGATTACGTTGTTCTCGAGTTAGCATTTTACATCGAAATAGAATGACATATTTGTCCTTTATTCATTTGTCGACTTTTCTCTAACTCCAAAGCGGTTTCTGTGTTCAGAAAAGTTCTGTAGTTTTATGAGATCTTTCATATATTTTGGGTTGTTCGTGATTGATAGAGCGGTTACGACAAAGATAATAACTTTTTTACTGAATTCAAAAGGGAAACTACTCCATTACGAACTAATTTTAATTTAAAATTCTACTAGAAACTAACCAAATAATTTATTTACCCTACATCTAGTATAATTTGATATATTGTAAACTACATGATAATGATGTGCACAGCCACTAGTTTGTATATTAAAATCTCTTTAGTTTATTTGAAATTAAAACTAATACTCGTATAATAAATTCTATAACACTACGTAAAATTATTAAGAAAAGCAAGCAAGAAAGTACAGCATTTCCAATGAAATATAATGTCGACCTAATAATAGCACTTTCATGCCAAAAGTTTAATGCCCAGAACTAGCCAACATTGTAGTTATGCGAGCACCCTGAACAACATGAAATCGATACCCTTTGAAGGGAAGGGGTCGCTTTTGTACTGCCACCAACACCTAGCGCTACTAAATGGAGGCTATTGTAAGAAATTGAGCACAATCAAATTAGTTATTTAACGAACATGGTTAATATAATTAAGTTGGTATACCAATTTCTAACCTGATCGACGTTGTCAGTTTCCGCTGATCTCTATCCATGAAATGCTTCAAATCGACGTTACTAGTTTTTAAGGCTTAAAGCTTTAGCACTTCTTAACTTAAAATACAGGTAGTTGACAAACAATAAATTTCGTATTAAAATTTAACTTCTCCTTTATATTAAAACTTGCCATGCAAGTCAACATTTTTCGCTTTTGCGGGTGCATACTTTTTCGGCGACACTGACGCTCGAAAACATTGTGAGAGGTCTTTTTGTGGGGCATTTTGATTGATGGTTCTTGTGGCATACCGTATCTAAACGCCTTCATTTTAATTCCATCTAAGCTGGAGGCGAAGTCAAAGTCACTTATATCCTAATGTGAAGAATATAAAAGACGATTTAAAACGTTTGCCTAAGGGCTTTCTCTGTATCTTTACATTCCAAACATAAATCTTTACTATCCCGGTTTACCTTTTTAACGACGTACAACAGAAGGAAGAAGATATTTTCCGTCTAGTTCCTTCGTGCTATCAGTAGAACCTGAGCTATAATAATTGGCATATCGTTCCCATTCCTTTCAGAATTTAAAGCTTTCAAACTTCTTAGTAACGGAGTTTTAAGCTTTTCAGAGAAAGCCCTACTTACGCTAGCTGCATTATTATTTATCGATTTTTATAGCATTGACCAATTCCTTTAAGTGGCGCAACGACCTCTCCAAGTTTCCAAGTCAGCAGGTTTTGCGTTTTTAGCCAATCCATTTTACAATTCAATAGAATATTTAAGAGACTTAAATTCTGGAAGTTCAAATTTATTGTCGCTACCAGTAAAAGGTTTTAGAACAATAGTTATTTTAAAATTGAAATTGTTTCGAATAACAATTTGACGTTTCTTTTCTAGTCATATCTACCTCCTCGTAGTTCGTTAAATCTATGCCGTTTCCGCAAGTTCTCTTAATACACTTAAGATAGGAAAGAAGCAAGACATTGTTTCATTAATTATAATCCATGGGATAAGAAGCCCGCTTGTCGGACTTAATCATGATTGTCATCGTTTCCATTGCTTATGTCATTACTGGAAGGATCCAGCTGTTAAAAGCCCCGACTCCCCCCCCCCCCCTAGAGGCAGCGGTGTACATGCAGAAATGCACGGGACATTGACGGGTACGACTCTAACGAAAAATAGAAGGAAATGGATGAGCAGACTTGGTTGAAGTATCAGGAGCAGTACCAGCGGTAGAATTAGTTGGCGGGAAAGGGGCAATTGGTAAAATAGATGGTCGTGCTAATGGCGGTGTGATAATGGGCTGACTCTCAAAAAATGCTGATTTAAATCTGTCTAGGGTGATGTTCTTTTCTACTTCTCTAACAAGCAGCTTGAAGGCTGCCCATTCTTCTCACCACACGAAAGGGGCGTTCCAATGGGGGTTGTAGTTGAGGTTTTACGGCATCTGAGCGAATGAAAACATGAGTGCATGTAGCAAAGTTCTTGTGGACCAATGTTATCATTACTCCATGATCGGCTGCAGTTTTGACACAGACTAACGCAAAACCTAACCTGCTAACCTCAAATTTGACATAGACTTACAGAGTCAACAACAATACATTTCAGTATTGCCAACTGATTCAGGCTATCTAGGGCCGGTTGCAATTGAGTTTTTAAAAAGCACACTGTACTTGGACGTTGGAATAAGTCACCAGGGAGACCCAGCGAGTCAAGGAACGTAGGGGAATGTCACATGAGAGCCATTTTTAGTGAACCATGCCAACGCTCAATCATTGCTAGCTGGATGATAAGGTGTAGTACGGAATTTAGTGACTCCTAGGAAGTTGACCAGAGACCGAAACCTCAGATTTAAATTGCCTTGATTTGAAGTCAACCAGGAAGGAATGCCATATGTTAAAATCCAGTTCCGGAGGAAAGCCTTCACTACGATATCCGCCGATATATCAGACATTGAAAAAGCTTAAGATAATCTACTGAACCGGTCGATGCATGTTAGAATGTAGCGAAAACCTTCTAATGATGGAAGAGAACAACTATATCGATGTTGAAGTAGTCGAAGCTATCCTCCGTTAGTGGCAACTTGTTCAGGCGTATCTGCGTAGGACTACCAACCTTACTGCGTTGACAAAGGTCAGAGTTGCAGACCCAGGCGCGGCAGTCAGAGTTTATCAATGGCCAAACGTATCATCGCCGTATCAAATGCACAGAGGTGCGAATTCCAGGATAAAACAGGTTGTGTAAGCTGAAAAGTGATCGTCGTAATGCACAGGATAACTTACAGCTTGAGGGAGGTCTTATTCAACTGCAAAAGATCGGCTAACGCTCCGTCTTGCCATTGAGAGTTAAGTCTCTGGATCGATGTGATATGGTATCGATAATGTGTCGACCACGATGTTATCACCACCTAAGACTTTGAATATCGATGGAAAACTGCCCGATATAGTCCAGATATCCAAATTGACGTAGGGAGCAATTGTTGGCTTTCTGCCGAAATGCCTAGACGAAAAGTTTGTGATCGGTGAACAGAACTCATGGCCTTCAAGCATATGCCGAAAGTGCTTTACAGCCAAGTAAGCACCTAGCTCACGATCGTGTGTGCTGTATTACCGTTCCGCAGACTTGAGTTTCCTAGAAAAGAACCCCAGTGGCTGCCTATACCCATTGTGAAGCTGATGTAGCGCAGCTCCTACTAACCAAATCCGATGCATCGATGGACAGACCAGGATTGAAACTGATCCAAACGATCTTCTTGCTGTCTTTTCTCCTTGATGACTTTAGATATTCATTCAAGGCGGTCTGATGATGGACTGCGTGGACAAAAAGTGGCTATCAGAATTTATTATGCCCAGGAAATTTGCTTGTACCCTAAGACGGTTGCCACACGTTTGGGTAACGTTTGAATCCTTTCCGCCGTGACCCAATGACCGAGAAAGGGCACAACGTTCTATCCAAGGTGCCAATTGGCCATGTTAATTGTCATGCCAAAGTGATCTAAGCGTTCGAGAACCTGTATCAAGTGCTTTCGATGTTCGTTTGCATCCCGGGACGCAATTATCACGTCGTCTATGTACACGAACACGAAAGTTATAAATCTCCCAGAACCTCATCCATAAAGCGTTGGATTGTCTGAGTAGCATTTCTGAGCCCGAACGCCATTTTTACAAACTCAAATAATGGTGTAATTATTGCTGCTGTAGGAATGTCTTCTTGAATTAAAATCTAACGATGTCAGTGTGGTAAAGATACTGTTACCTTGAAGCTAGCGCGAAAAGTCTTGGAGATGTGTTAAAGGATACGGGTCAGGAACTGGCGTCATTTAAACGACGAAAGTCTCTGCAAAGCTTTCAGATATCGTATTTCTTGAGAACCATGTGCAATTGATTCCTCCATGCACTTCTCCATCAGAAAATAGAACTCTTTTTTGCGTCCTCACGTTTGTCTGCAGGAAGCCGACGGGCCCTATCGAACACCGGTGATCCTTTAATGATGATGTGAGACGTTGCTCTGTGCTTTGCTATAACCGGAAATTGACAGAGAATATCGTGGTACGTAATATGCTGGTCGAAGATCTTGATGCTGGGAATTGAGCTGCCGACAACAGAACATAGTGGTCGGACAGAAGATAGTCGGTCAATAAGACAGCGATTCTTGAGATCGACAAACAAAACAAAATTTTCTAAAAAAATCGGCCCCAGTGATAGGCTTAGTCACATTGCCCATAATTATTGTCCACTTGAATAATCTATAAAAGCCCAGTCCGACCCCCAGTGTTTTCTGTCCGAAGGGCTTAATCACCGAGCCGGTGGCAGAATAAAGGAGATAAGAATATACTGATAAATTACCTTTCGTAGGAGAAATTACTGATACATCTGCTCCAGTGTCAATGAGAAATGACAACTGGGTGGCCAGGTCGTGTACAATGAGGCGACTAGGGTGCGTGGCAGCATTTACCTTTAATTTCGGCCATCTGTCGTTTCGCTGAATAGAAAAGTTACAAGGTGGTTTTCATTAGCGGGTCCGATTACTGAACTTCAGATGATACCAGCAGTACAGTGTGCTTCGACCTATCTATGAAAGCTGATGAGTAGAAGAGCGAGGTCGAGACAAACGTGCTTCCAGTCGAGCAATTGTTTGGGTGAAGTCATGCAACTATAACTGCCAGATTGAGGTATCCTGTATAGTAAACACGTCGTGGTTGGTTACTTCGGGTACCTTGTCAGCAATAAGGGCGATATCATCAAAACTACCCTGCGATACATAGTAGACTGCACATGGTAGGGTAGATTTTTCTGATAAAAATGGATTGGAGGATTTCGCCGTTCACCTTCCCTTCAGCTATGTTTTGCAGTTCTCGTAGCAATTGAGTGGGACGTTTGTCATCCACCTTTTAGAAGACGGGCGAGACGTTTCTCTTACGATTCCGCATAGCAAGAAGTACGGCGTTTTTTAGAGGTGTTGTAGGGGTCTGTAGGAGGTGGTTTATAAATGATGTCACCTGCCTGAGCCAGGACGGAGGTCGATGGAACCTACAATGCATTGGAATTTTGTCAGTTCCATTGTAATTCCGGCCTTAGCAGATTGTGTTTCTAGCTGTGTAAACCAAAAATTTGGGTCCTCCTGCCAAAAAGAAGGCGGTTTGACTGTGACACGTGCGACAGCAGTGCCATCACCTGCTGTCTTGAAGGCCGTACCATTTTCCTCATCCTTTTTTGCGTTTCTGGCGTCGTTGGTATCACCCCTATAGATACTGAACTTAGATATTTTTAACCATGTGTTTATTCAATAACAAATACAACATAATTATGTCAAAATGACAAGATATACTAAAAATAATTATTTCTATCTTCATGACGCCAAGGCTCCTAAAAGGTCGACCCTAGCTTTCCCCTTGCTTCGCAGACCATACAAACTCTTCTAGTTAATTATAGATATACATTATACATATTCCCTAATTCCATCTATTTATTCTCCTGCCAACTGTATTGGGCTGCCTTTATTAATCATAACCTTGTTTTTCTTCAATTTTATTTTCAGGACTACTACTTTGGATGCTGTCTTTAGTTCGCATAGCATTTCGTGTAATACTTTCATGCTACTACTTCATCAACGCAATGTAGTTAGCAAACCTGAGGTGGCTTAGATAACTTCCATCAATTTTTACTCCTTACCCATACCAACTTTTTAAATTCTTCTTCCATTGCGAGAGTGGACAATTTAAGAGAAATTATATCTTCTTGTCTAACTTCCTTTATCATATATATCTTTTGTGTCATCATGTCTTCTTCGATCTTAACTTAAGAAGTCGCTAATCGTATATAGCTGTGAAGAGTTTCGTGGCTCGAGTCGCATTGCTATAACTAAAACCTACAGCTCCACTGAGTCGAACTCTTTACTGTAATCTACAAAAGCCAAATAAACCGGCAGGGTATAATATCATCTTCTCCACCAGCAAACGTAAACTTTGAAGGTGCTATTTTGTGCTATAGCCTTTGAGATCGTTTCAGTAGTTTGTTAGGGTAGGTTAACAAACTAAGAACAATTCAACAAGATATTGAACAGATAAAAATAGATATGAGTTTACTAGATCACATCCGAAAGGAAGAAATAAGGAACAGAACAAGAACTGAGAACGTTATCAAGCGTACAACGAGATTAACCTAGAAATGGGCAAGACGCAGTCATAGCCAGACAGAACAACACAAGGTGGAACAAGCAATTTTGCTATGGAGACCAAGAATACACAAACTAAGCCCATAGTAAAGGTGGCTAGACGATGTTAGAAGAACGGGCAGGCATTAACACCAATCAGCATCCATTATAATGGAAAAGACAAGAGGAGACCTACGTTCTAGAGTCATAATAAGGGGCTGCTAAAGAGAGAGAGACTGAGAGTGTACAAGGAAAGATAATTGGTGATCCTCCGAATTTATTTTTTTTGTATAATATACATAGATGTATAAAAGTTAACTTACGCTGCAGATCAATGGAACTTTATTTTTAAAATATCCAAAACTGCTTCTTCAACCATTAAATATTACTGTTACAATAAAAATAATATAAACCATAAATATATTCCTTCATTGTTTTTATGATGTCTAACCAAATACAGATATGCGATTTATGCTGTAATTGACAGTGTTTACGTAACAAATGGGGATACATCGTATAACGAAATCAGAGCAGTAAATGGAAATGCATGCAGAACTCTACTAAAAACTGATAAATCCATCGCCGGGTCGTCAACGAAATGAAAAATATTGTTTTAGATATCTGTCAATGCGGCGCTTGTCGAATGTTTCATTTATGTCACAAACATGTACAAATTAAGGCCCTCATTGCATTTAAGATTTTTTACGAATGCAAATTAGTAGCTAGATAAGTATGTAAGCATAACGTACTATACAACAAAATTCTCGTAGGGCAATTAGTATTTATGTGTCATTTTGAATTATGTCCTTGGAAATACATTCAACTGTGAGCATATTGTAGCTTTCTCAGCAGCATAAACTTTGTTTAACATTTTCTTTGTGAAAGTCAAAGCCTCGCCACCATAGGTGATCACTGATAGATTGCATTCATCGCACTGTTTGTGTTGTTGGCGTTTATGCGCCCATAAAAGTTTGTGGAATAAATGGGCGTATTATTGTTATTTACATTAATTGTATGTTCCTGTAATTACTCAAAATTTCTTATATAAATATTACGTACAAATTTAATTGAATAGCCAGGTTTTTTGCTCCTTAGCTTAATCATTAAGTCTTTTCTCATTTGCCTAGAACGGTAGAACATGAATAACCCAAATCAAGTTTGAGTTATAACATTTGGATAAAATATTGATTTGATTAAATTGCCATTAGATCCAATGTAAACTTGGTTGCATGATATCCAGTATTAATTCAAGTAAAACTATTAATTTGTTTTGAAATAGTCTCAATTACATTTAACCCTCCGTTCCACGCGTATTTTTAAAATTACACGGTTCCATGGGCTATATTGCTAATTATTTTATTTTTGTAGTGTATGTATTATCGATAACTTTGTTTTACCTTGCAGTGTAGAGGCTGGTGCTTTATGTGCTTGCATCTGGCAATACAAAGTTCAACTTTCCCCGGAGTCGGGATACAAAGTTGAAGCGTCTTTTGTGCTTGCGCAGCAACCATTGTGTAAGGTGTGTGTCTTGGTGATGTGTTGACCTTGCTACTATATCTCTTAGGTCTGTGATTGTGAGTAGAGCACAGTTAATTTGGTGCCCAACTATGAATCGTCTCACCGAGCCCAACTCCAATCTCCAAGGCGGCGGAAAAATTTCGACGACCGTGGGATTCGAACAGAGGACTTGCTTAATGCAAGCACCTACCCAACTGCGCTACGCGGCTTCTACTTATATTATATATACATAGACGGAGGTCCCACAGCTACTGCCGCATCCAGCATTACAATCACAACTGTCTTCCTTGGTATTCGTTACTCTGTAACCCCAAGGATCTCATGGCATTTTCAATCCCCTGTTTCCATGATGTTCGAGGCATTTCTCTCTTTCTTTTATTTATAAGTCGGTACTGTAGTGATCCACTCGCCCATATTCTTGAAGCAAGAGATGTTTTCTTGACCTATAGCATTAAGCATATATACATATGTAAGATATAACCACCAAAGGGTTCCTTACATTTTAGTGACCCCAATGTGATAAGGAACCATGTGGTGGTTATATCTTACAGTACCTAATTGCTCTTTTTGGCTACCTTTCCTTAACATTCTCATTGCATAACCGTACTATATCAACTGATGTTCAATCCTATCTGCTATTGTATGTGTAAGGTTTTCCCTTTGCCTTACTGCTGCGTTTGGAATACGATCCAATCGAGAAACTTCCCGTTCCCTTCGAAAGAGATCCATTTGTACCTTTTGTATTTTGCCCTTGTCTCTCTTTTTGATTTTGCTTTACCGCAACAGGGATTTCAGTATCTGTATTGCTGTTTTTTCTTGAGTTATTCTGTACTGTAAGTCTTTTTCACATGTGCTGTTTTGAGTTATTCTACTTTCTAAATATTTATGTTCATGACACGTTCTTATTTCGCTGCCATGAAGTTGTATGTTACTAGGATTTTTCCCTAAACATATGTGTTCCGTCTTGTTCGGGTTAATTTTAAGGCCCCACGTTGAGTATTCCTCAATAAGCTTCCTTGCAATGTAGGCGACATCTTCTTCATCACTGGTTGTCAGCACCTGGTCATCGGCGAAGTGCAAAGGTGTACAGATGTAACTCGTCAAATTATATACACATTCTGGAACTTTTATTGCTCCACGTCTTTAGAGTATCTCTAATGTAAATTTTGTATAGGGTTGGGCAAGAAAGCATCCCTGCTTCAATCTTTTACTTTTTCTAAGCATGTTTATTATATTAGTTATTTTCACCACACTTTTGGTGTTTTTGATTCAAAAGATGTGGTCTAAATGTTAAGGAGTAATGAGTGATGCTAAAATAAGTAAAAAATGTCACAAACTGACTCGCGATTCACATTTGTTTCTACTTATAACAGCATTTATGATATTTATTTTTAACAAGAAATGTATACAATTACAAGAAAAATTTAAAATAACCATATCTGTTCAAGATGTTCACCTTGCACTTGTATACAGAGTTGACAACATCGTCACATAGGAAATCTTGAACATTCCTCAACAGCTTCATTTATTCTATTAGCTAAGTCATCCCTGTCTTGAAGTTCCATTGCATAAACTTGTTTTTAATGCACCCCGCAAGTAAAAACCTAATAGAATAATATCAAGCGAACTGAATCTCCTCTTCCAGTCCATCGTTGTGGATAGTTACTATTTAATGCATTCTACCTTTTCTTCCTCCAACCCTTCTTACCTGAAGGGAAGTGGTCACATGCCATTTTTGTGATTATGTCGTTCGTTTTCTAATTTCTCTCCAGTTTTATCGACTGCTGTCACTGCGGGTGGCTTGTTTTATAGTGGTATTTGTGCATTCTTTAATTTTACTTGAACATCTTCTAGAAAAGCGACTTCTTGATTCTAAGCCACTTACCCTCTACTAAGTAATAGTCGTTCTAGATTACCATTATCACGTCTTGATACGTGTTCCAAATATTTTATATTTTGTCCTTTTTGTCATTTTACGTCTTCGACTAATCTCTTGAGTACAACCCCCTCATGTGTTATTAGTCAACCTATATATAGTTGAAATAAGCAGCTTCACCACCTGACACTGTTCTATTTCTGTTGAGTCTGATCTATTTCCATTTTGGCTGTCTACAATCATGACTTTGTTTTATCATTATTGACATTCACAGGCCATATAGTCATTGCTTTCTTCTTCAAGCTTTCTCATAAGTTACTGTAGTTATTGTGGGTCATTTGCAAGTAGAACAGTGTCATCTGGGTATCGGAGGTTATTAATTTTTACTCCGCCAATGGAGCCGCCACCTTTCCAAGATGTTTCTCATAACAAATTTCCCATACATATTGAACAGCAAGGGTGAAATAATGCATCCCCACCTTACGCATTTTTATCGTAAGTACGCCTGAATAAGGCGTTTTGGAGTACCTATATCAGATATTACAGCTCACTTCAATTTATGCTGCTCGGTAATTAACGAAACGCATTAATATTGGTTTATTAACGTTACGATGTTTTTCGATGTTTTGTCTCATGTTTAATATGTGTTCTGGTGTACCTCTTCCTTTTACGTATAAAACCTGCTTGTTCAGGAGGGATTTGGCATTGCTTGTATTTTAACCTTTCGTTAATTACTGCAAAATTTTGTTGGCATGGGATAACAGAGCTATTTAATCTGTAGTTTTCGCACCTTCCTAGGACCCTTTATTATGCAAATTTATAAGTACGGAGGTGGTTCAGTCGTTTGGCCAGCACCAAGTTCTCCATACTTTTTGGCATATCCGATGCGTAACGCTCATACTGTTCATGCCGTCTTCACACATCGTTTTAAGATCTTCTGATGTCATGGCATCGATTCAGGGAGATTTTTCAGGTTTTACCTACTTTAGTGCCTCTCTAAGTTAATTTTCAGAGATTGATTATTCGTCTACTCCCTTTTTACTTCCTTTTACTATAAAGGAAGTATTGGAATCACCCCAAAAATTCGAAATTGAGTTTTCAACAGATCTTCACGTTTTAGAGTCCCCTGATCCCAAAAAACATATTTTTTTTCATTGGTCTGTGTGTCTGTCTGTGTGTCTGTGTGTCTGTCTGTCTGTCTGTGAACAGAATATCTCACAAACGAAAAGAGGTATGGCGTTGAAACTTCATATATAAGTTTTGTGTACTATGTAGATGAGACAGCAAGCTTTTGAAGAAAATCGCATAACCGGAAGTAGGTGTTTACTATTGTGATTTTTCAGTTTTTTTTTCGATTTTTTCAAAAACGGGTCTAACGATTTTTTTGAAACTTTACATTTTTCTTACATTTTTAATGTGTATTGATGTGAGATAGGTGATTTTCCAGTTGAATACTTCTAAAGTGGGTTTCTTTTGTTTTTTTTTCTATTTTTTTTATTAACTCCTATTTTAAATAAAACACCCGGTATATTATTACATTTTTGAATTCACCTTAAAATTCTAGAGAAAATTTGTCTCTTCAACTAACACTCGATTTTGTACCGTTTTTGTAGAATTTGTAATTTTTGAAAATTTTTAACAAATGGTTAAAAATTAAAAATGAAATTTTTGACTAATTATAAGATCACTGTAAAAGGAAGTTGTGTGAGTGTATCACACCAGATTTTTCCATATCATTTATATCTTTGTTCTCCCTAAACAGATTTTCTCAAAAGTTCTTCCACATATTTAATATTTCTTTTATATCGGTTATGGTTTGTTATAGACCATGTAAATTGTTTTGCAATTTTTTGGATAAGCCCGTATAGGTCTTCGGTATTGCTACTGTCAGCCGGGGTTTGTGCATCCTTGCATATCTTTCGTATATGGTTGTTCCTGTTTACCTTGCATATTCTTTATAATTAATTATTCAATTGCGGACATCGTTTACGTTGTTCCGTTGAGTTCAAACCCCTCATTTTAAGATAACGCTTTTCCTCCACTATGGTCAACGTCATTCATGCTAGGTCAGTTTAATAATATCTTAAAAATTAGAGCTAGGAAGAAATGCAAATGGAAAAATACAACAGTCTATTTAACTGATTGACAACTTAATCTTCCAAGAACAGAAATTCCAAATGATCTTCCAAAATGAGGAATACAAAACCACCAGAGCGTATAGCAAAAGATCATCTACCAATGAGTGCCCTTCTCTCCGGTAAAACATCAACTTTAAAGTAATTGAGCATAATATATAGCCTTAACGCTGCTAATTCTACAACACGAGTACTTTGCGTGGTTCAGGAACTTAGAATGAATCAGGTAAAGCATACTGCCCGAAGTGCTGTTCCTCTATTCTTACATTACTATAATTCAGGTAATGCTTCACCTGCCAATGCACCATTATTTCTAGTGCAAGGTAAGAAATCCCCCAGTTCTTTAAACTTTCATACGTTTGAATTATGGACTACACGGTATACTCATCCAAGCGAACGTTAGCAATACCCGTTAATATTTAACAAATGTGTTTTAATAATAAAAAAATTCCTTTAAACTTAGTAAAGCAGCTCTTTGGTATTAACATGCTATACACGTTGTTCGTGGAATCTAATATATTTCTATATTCTCTATAGGGTAGATACATAGAACGTAAATTTAGAAATTCAATAGATTCGAACGCAACTAAGTGACTACCTATTAATTATTATCAAGCTCCATACCAATTCCGCCTCGATCAAAATATATGGAAAATAAACTCTAACAGAAATATTGTTTTGAAATTGATATAATAATTTCAACTCTTCAGAGTTTACTAATATCCTCCATTTTGCCATATCCAAGTATCTCCCCGAGCAGGGGTGACGGTATAAAGTTGCTACACATATATGAGTCAAGCAGCTTATGTCTATACAAAAACATACATCGATCGCAAACGGTAAGCGTAAACCATATTGGAAAATATTTCAAAAGCGTTGCTAGTGAAAATATAAAGTACCCTATACTGCAGTATTTTTCTAGTGAATAATGTCAAAACGCTAAAAAAGGGTTCGCTGGAACTCGCAATAAATATGCAATGAAAATTCGAAAACATCGGTCTCCGATGGCAGCTTTAAAATATAGGTACAGTGAATGGAAGTAACTAAAATAGGTTTATTTGGAAATTACGCGAAAGCTCCGTAACTACGCACTACTTATTTAAGTGAAATTCTAATGTATGCAACAATAGATATATAAAAATATATATATATATAGCTGTTCCTGGGGTGTCCTTAGAAATCGTTCTTTATTTTAATAAGATTAAAAAGAATAAAAGTAGACGCTGATCTAAGTTTGTTTTTAATTTCTGTTACAGACCCATATAATAATAATAATGGTGAGGCACTAACACCCCATGAAGGAGCTTGGCCTGCAAGGCGGAAGGTTAGAGCTTCCGTATCCTCGCTCTCACACCCGGCTGTTGCGTGTCAAATTCATGACACGTGGTGATGTGGTGAGCACCACGCATTAGACAACCGCATTATTACCCCTTGTTCTTTCGAACGCAGGTTCCCAATTATTTAAAGCGACTGGGTAGGCCGCCCGCCAGGCATCGATCTGGGATTTGAACTCCAGACTTCCGCGCCGCAGTCCGATGCTCTAACCATCAGAGCCACGCTGGCTACAGACCCATATGCGTGTCTAAAATTTTGTAACTTTGTAACTTTTGTTGTTTTGGTTTTTTCTCGTTTATTTTTTTCCTTTGTTCTGCGTCCACGTGAAACTCAATTATTTAGTTCAAAGCATTCCCTAAACTTTTTTTCGCCGTCTAAATACATTATCTTTTAATTAAATATATTTCTAGCTATCATCTTTCATGCATTGCCCTTAATATTGTTTACTATCCGATTGAAATTCCTCACACTCTAAATAATTTACCATCTCAAAGCAGCCAAAATATATGATTTCTATATATACAATGTGTAAAGGGTTTTACTCAGAACTTACTTCACAAGTGGACGTTGTAACATTAAACAATTCTCTGCTGCCATACGGGTATAATAAATATGGGATTTTTGTTTACTTACTTTTGCATAAAGATATTAAGCTCACACTAAGAAAAACAAAGTATTGGGCGCCAGCAATTTTAATAAACCGCGAATTAGCAATAATATGTACATAAATGAATATATAATCTTGTCAGCATCTTATGGTCAGAAGGATAGTTGTTATGGCAATTTGAGAATGTCGTGGAATGCCGATAAGGAATTGAAATTATATTAATTAAAGACAAAATTACTCATGTAAATATAATTATTACTCAAAACTGTTATTTTTTTAATTTTAAGCGAATAGGTGGGAGAAATTAAAGAGCTCTTTAACCTATATAAGATCGCGAATGTATTCCGTTCAATGTTCAACATTTTATAATTCAACTCTTACCTCTTGTTGTAATGTCACATGCATACTGCATCTAATATTATTCTAATATTTCAAATGCAGAAAGTTATAAAATTCAACTTATATAACGGGTGGTTACTAGGTCAAATAATAAACAAGAAGTACAATTTTTATATTCGATATATTCTATATATATTCTATTGCATACAATTGGAGAATAATTTATATTTAATTGAAATAATATTACACAGGAATCACCTGCGAGTGAAGTCTGATTTAAAATCAGATAAATTATAATTATTTGCAAAGAGTCAATATAAATATTGTATTATGTATTGAAATTGAAACTGTATTGAAAAGTAATCAGTTTCAATCATTAACGTAGCTTCAGTGCTTCAGTGAAGTGTTGTGGTTTTTGTGAGAAGTCTATCTGGAAGACAGAAATATCTACAAGGGGCTTTGTGCAGTCAGAGTTGCAGTCAGAATTTAGCAGAGCTTGGGCTAATATTGTTACTAGTAGAAGGAGACATCAACGAAGTGGATTCAGGTATCAAATTAACTGAGAAAGGTCGGTGAACTTTAATTACTAGATTTCGAAGATATGTTTTGAACAAGTTTAGTGAAAGGCAAAATTATATCGAATTACTTTAAGAAATATTGTATTTAGAAAATATGTTTATAATAACTTTTTCTAAATTAATAAGTGATTCGAGTACTCGGCGGTTTTAGGATATTATAATTTGAAATTATATATTTTGGTTTTAGTTTATATTTATCCGGAATGTAAATTTATCAAAGATGATCAAGTTATTAAACCTCTGATTTTAACTGTTAATTATTTTATACTTGTCAACTAAACTTCATATCAAAGCTCAGCTTCAAATTGGTTTCCTAAGAATGTAAAGATACCTGAATACATGGTTATAATATTATAAGTAAATGTAAAAAGAACTCATTGAAATTGAGGTTAATAATATTATTCTAAAGCATCACCCATTTAGCTGAGAGAAAGGAATCTTCAATGTCTCTGATTGAGTTAGATCGAGGTAATAGAAAGTATCATTATTATAATTACAACATGACAAAATTACATGGCATTCAAGTCAAGTTTGACATTGACGTTTACTTTATAGACGCAGGTAAGTTAGTGTAACTGCAACATATTTATATTGATATATAAAGAGGGATAACTAGTAGAGCTAATTGTAGGTGATTTCCTATTGCTGATATTACATATTGGCACCTCAAGTGGGTTAGAGATATTACACTGTGTATCAGAAAAGTCCATTTTTTGATAAACCAGTAGTATAACATTAAACCTTAAATGACATTTATCTGCCATAACCTATGGTTATTTAATCGGTCTTGTTCTGTGCTTCCAGCAGCAACGTAAAAAGATAATTTAATCTACTTCTGGTACTTTACAATCAAGTTACATATAGTAAGAGAAATTTCGTACGTGTTACACCGATTCATAATTTCATCATATTCCTAGTTGTTGGCATAGGGGACGGGGTATCTTCTTGAGGGATATTGAAGACCTACACCAGTATAAAGGGTCAACCAGCTATTATGATGCCGCCAAGAACAGCTGCCGAGCCTACAGAGATGAATATCTTTTCAATATGCAGCATCTCCATCGAAAGAATGAGAAAACCGGAGGTTGTGGTAAGGCATCCTTATAGTCTCTGTTTTAAGTCCACCACTGTAGACACTTCCAGGTCAGCCGCTCGGAAAGCCTTGCAGAGACGCAACAAGAACTTGATCACCGCACTCAGCATCAAAGGAGAAGAATTAATAAACGAAGAAAAGCTGAATTGGCAAAATACCCATTACAACAGATTATAATTCGGGAAGTATGTGCCTACCAGTTAGAATTATAACTGCTTTTTTATAATTAACAAACCCATGGTAAAAAATTTATTCGTCTGAAAAATCATTACAATATAATTGAATGTGGAATTAATTTAATCTTAGTTTTTTCAGAAGGGGCCTTGAAATTGTAAATTTCAGAGCTTGGGAAGAAGACCCAACTTATTTCGTCGCTGGAAGCTAGAAAGACGAAATTGTGTTAAAAAAAACATGTTTTTGAAATAGCCAACTGTTTGGCAAAATTATTAAGCAACGGTTATGCAATCGGCATTTCTTCAAAGTATCATAAGTTGCATAACTACTTAGGTTTTTTTACAGTTTATAATTAACGAATTTTAGTAGCAATTGACAGTTGAATGCTACAAATTCAAACAAAAATAAGGGTAAATTGTCTTCACATTTATAATAATTTTGAAACTTGGTAATGGAAATTATATAAATTTTCAAATAAAAGAAACGTTGCAAGCGATGGTATTCGAACTTTAGCGCCTGAAAACGATCCAGCGAATGCAATTTCAATAATCGGCGCATAGCCCGAAGTAGAGCATACATTCGCTGCCTCGCCCACCAAGGACGCCTCCGATTGGTGAGATGCGGCTGCCTTAAATAGAAAGCATGTTTTATTTATTAGAATATTTATTGTGTACCTGTTGGTTTCCATTCCTGTCAAGGGTAAAACCTGAAGTATGTGCAAATTGTTACTTTTATGTATTTCTCAGTTAAAGCAAAAATACACATTTTATTTTTTTCAATTTCTCTCCCTGTATATATTTGTTTGAAATGTTTTCGGTTTCATGCTAGGTAGATCTGTAATCTGCGTGTAAAATAGTTTTTAAGTTATACCTCCAACAGTCAGACATACAGACAGACAAACAGACATGCAGTTAGACAGACAGACAGATACACAGACAGACAGACCGGCAGGCAGACAGACAGACGGACAGGCAGACATTTAGACGGACAAGCAGACAGACAGACAGACAGACAAGCAGACAGACAAACAACCTCTATACGTTCAAGCCTAATGTATAATTTATCACAATATCTCTACTAACAGATGTTATTGGTAATGTTTTTGTGTCTTCATAATTTTTTATATCGCTTATAATTTAAGCAGAAAAAATTAAGTGACTGCTTCGTATTCTTTTTTTAACAAGTGTAATCTAGTTGTTATGTACGCGGAAATATCAATTATCACAAACTAATTTTAAATTGCGGTAACAGTTCTTTCTCAGTTGTGAAATATTAATTACAGATAGTGCACAAATGTTGCAGAAAGTTGAGTTCAACTTTTTGCATAGAATCAATCAACCTTTTTTATTCGGGAAAATGGTAGTAAAATCGAGTATGAACTGTAAATTTATTAATGTGACTAATAAAATCTTTATCAATTTGCTTCTTTTATCATTTCCTTTTCAACATAGAGACAACTACAATATAAGAAATATGAAAAAGTGTAACAACACCCAAAACATTACGAATAAAGTCTCATGCTGGAATTGTTTTTCAGAGTTATTAGACTTGTCATTAGAAAGTGACTTTTTGATGTGTGTGGTTAGTGGTTAGTGGTCAACCGATAATAACCAATATTCTCTCAAAAATTACATCTGCTCGTATGTAGTCCTACCGCAAATCATCTAAACCTATTCAAACGTTCAATGTTTCCATGCAAAATGTAAACGTGTCTTGTAAACTTCAACAACTTTTTCAATTTCTTTTTATGTTAGAATAAACCTCCAGAAGCGAGTGTAGGTGCGTACGTCACGCTGGATCATCACCTATCGGACTTACTTCAACCGTGATTGCGCTTGATTCCTTACGTCGTCACCCTTTCCTTCATAATACAACCTTCCTGATTAAAGCGTCTGGTTAGAAATCAGATTCCCTCTAGGTACGGAGTTTCGATTGCAGTAAGTGTTGCGATAGGCTGTTTCAATTTCTGTCGAAACATTAAGATATTGTTACCTACATTGTACATAATTATGAATACTTCGTCCTCGATCGACCTTGCTTCATTCAGCGTCATCTAACAATAACAGCACAAACTTTGCTGATATACCAACTAAAACGCTTCTTAGTTTTTGCCTCAAATATTTGTTGAATACTAAATTTAATAAGTTGACGTTGGCGCCATATTTCTATACCCACACACTAGTTCCCTCTTCAGACCAAAATGTGGCTACAATGCATAGCTTCGCAGCTAAAAGCAAAATTTAAGTTACAAAATCGATAAAAGCCTAACACAATCTGTGGAGAATTAAAGTTTGACAAATTGAAAAGCACTAATGCAAAGTTAAAGCTGTATTGTTAAAAGTTTACTTTATATGATTGGAAGTAATTAATTAAATAAAGCAAATTAAGAAATATTCATGTTTAAAGAAGATGAAATTGTATTATATCCATTGCTAATTAGTCATCTATTTCACATTAATGGTAAGTGGTAAACATTAGAAGCTGGTGCAAACTAATATGTGTAATATCGTGTGTACGTGACAGTTCTATTATTTCGTAGATATTTACAAGATAAACAAAAATAGCCCTCACTTCTTGCTTACAGATCAATGGATACTTTTACTCCGAACCATTTGCGCACTACACAAAAGTACTAATTTTCAATTTAATACTTTCAAAGTGCTTAGATCCCTTAAAACTAGCTGTGAATAAAGAGGCTTTTGCAGCGCGATTTATAGAGCGCTAAACATCCGACTTTCCAAAGAAAATCTAACAAAGAACTAAAAGCAATTAAACTTATCTCAACAGAAAATGGGTAGACGAAGAAGTTTGTGGAAAACCCACTACCAAAAAATGAAATCAAAACAATAGGCCTCTTATAAACGAATTGTTCGTGTGAACAACGGCGCAGTTAAGAAAACCGTAATTAAACATCGCAGTTCTACTGAACAGCGCTTCAACAGTATTGAAAACGTGATAATGCCTTAATAGAACAGTTGTAACTTGTAACCAGATTTGTACAACGTCGTTGCTTGAAATATCAGTCTTAGACATACGTTCAGAAGATTGAAAAACTATCATGTGTTATTGAATTTCTTAAGAAATTTTCCTAGTTAACAAATTGAGTCGTTTCCCATTATGAATTTTAAATAACTTTGATTCCCTAACCATAAAGGGGCTTGCATTACAAGGTCAAGTTAAAGTGTGGGTGGTTTATTGCATACAATATTACAGTCTGGAGGCCAATAGCTGCCAGAAAAGTACAGCGGAATTATAAATGATTGTAGGTCCAGAGTGCATTGGAAAAATAAAGAACGTTGCCATTTTATTATAATTATTTTAGTACTATAAACTGTTCCTAGTTTATTGCTTTTAAATTGCAATAGCATAATTTCTCACCAAATATTTCACTTCTATAGGGTGTGACGAAGGATGGTGAAGGGCGGCCCTTGCCTGTTGGCGAAAGTTGTACTCGTATTAGGTGTTTTGCCAGCTGGTAAATATCGGCCTATGTTGGCTAACTAGTCGAGAGGGTCGGGGTTCCAGCAAAGCTGCAACAAAACTATGGGAGAGGGCGCCAGGTCCTCGACGTAGACAAATCCTTGGGTCGGACCTCCCCTAAGTAAGAGATAAACCCAGCAAATCAAAATAACAGCAGAACCAATAACTAGTAACAATATTTATTTCGAATTTGGTTCTATAGTGCACACATCATAAAAACTCATAAAAGACATACCAACAATTTACATAAATAGATAAATCACATCAACCGACAAAATAAATCTATAACAGCCAATCATATCACAAATAAATATCATAACCAATACATAGTTAACATCAACAAATATGACAAGTTGACCCATAGAGTAACGAACAGTGCTATGTAATTCTAGTCCAGCCAGAAGGGCGGTAGATACTTAGTAACCACCGAGATAGTGCTCAAATCTTAAACCAATTAAATAAACGCCGAAGCATGTCTGAACACAAATACAGCGGCGGTCACCGTGAAGTAGCGATCGACACAACGCGTGGCATGACTAAAGTAACCTATGATCAAGAACACAAAAACGCTCTAGATACTCAACTATACTCCGTTAAGCGGAGTGCAAAACAAAGGGTGTGAATAGCGCAAGCATAAAGTAAGGCCAACACTCAACCCCGATAGTTGGCTTAATAAATTGACTTAATTTTACACAGAATTTAGACGAAGCGGTACCTGCAATTCATGAGATCTCATTAGGGATGCTAGGACCTATAAGAAATTCATAGGGCTTTTTCTGAAGCTCCAAGTCACTACTTGCGGTAATTCTAAACCCTAAACTTAACTATTAATTTAGAAAGGGGCAGCTAGTTAAACTCAGAAATAATCCCGTGAGCTGCATCATAGCCACAGCACAATTTTGACAGCTAAATCCCAAACTCAAATTGATGTCAATGCACTAGGTTGTTACGCATGAAAAGCATATGAGAAAGTGATTACTTAAGCAGCCGCAATACAAATCAGAGCAATCTAAAAGTGGCTGCTAAATAACCGGGTAAGTAAACCAATTAAATAAATATCTAATTATTCAAGTAGGCACCAAAAATCGTTATAAACAAAATACTATTATAGAAATTCAAAAAGATCATACTAATCAACGCAGATTGGCATACAATACAAAACTAAATCACTACAAAACCTTTCAGGTACACACGGCACGTTGGGCCAAGCTGCTGGTGACGTGGCAACCAGGTAGTTTGCTGGCCATGGAGACGGCCTCGCCATAGGATGCGGCTGACCGTCGTCAGGTGCTACGAGACAGCGTTCGCAGGGGAAATGGCAGCAAATCTCAGCTGCAGGAACGGGCTGCCAGTTGGCTCGTAAAAGCACCGCATGTTCCAGGCAAGACAAATCACACCAATATGAAGAGAACCAAGCCAAGTAAAAAACGCATTTCTAGAATAGTAAAATAAAAGACCAAAAATACAATTTTCCAGGTAGCTTACAGCGCTAAATGGAGGAGACTGCAGGAATTACTAACTACTAACCTTAGGATGTAATGCAGCCAAATCGTTCAGTCCAGCGTGCAAAGAAGGCCCCACCAATCAACCGTCAGTGACGAAACGAATGCCGGTGATATACTAACCCAAATCACCGAAACATTCAAAAGGGGTTACGATGCCTCTCAATCCTTCGAACATGAAGTTGGCCTTCAAATCCGATGAGACAGGGACCCCCTGACGAGCGATCCAACTTACACCAAACAAGACTCGCCAGGAAATGGCAGAAAATTGCCCAAAACAGTCTAATTCAGCTTATCAAAGTTCTAAAATTTTAAAGTGGGCCATCAAAGAAACTGAGGAATGCAGAGTGTGGTATTAAACTGATAAAGACAGGGCTGTACCTTATTCAAATTGAAAATGATGTTAATAAGGATGCTTAACCATTTAGGGAAAATTATTGTATATGTATGTATGTATGTATGTATAATCTGTAACCTCATTTACCTTCCCGTGTAGAGGCTGTTGCTTTATGCGCTGGCATCTGGCGGTAAAATGCTCAACTTGCCCCGCATTCGGGATACATAATTTACGAAATAAATGTGAATTGCGAAATCTAATTAATTATTTCAAATATTGCATTGCAAAACGACAAAATGAGTGTAACAAGGGCTATAATATAGGTTTGTGATGCAAGTGTGTTATGTAACTCTCACACTTTTGTGTGTATAAAGTGTATACTGCATAGACATATAATACACACATACCATAAAGCGGCAAAAGCAAAATGACAGGACATACAGTCATTTACAATCTCTATTTCTCTCTATGAACCATATTTGGACGTAGGTCTTCTTCTACCTTTCCTATCCAGTTTGTCCCTGTACGTTTCCTAATGTCGTCCGTCCAGTGCGTTATTGGTCTTCCAGCACTCCGTCTACCATCCCAATATATCCAGTTTACTACTCTTTTTGCCCACTTAGTTTCCATTTACAATCGATTACAATTGATTCCATTGAATTGATAGCTAACTACTTACTAATTCAAACCCAGTTGCAATATCGGTCAGGAACTTCAAGGACAAATAGCTTCTATTTTTTTGTCAAAAGATTCACCAAAACAATATAAGAAATGATTAAAGGAACTGAAGATAATTAATCAAAACCTGCCTTTTTACTAGAAGATTACTTCCTAGAGCTTGATTTTGCTTCTCTACGTAGATCAATTTATTGTCAGTAAATAATTGAAAGGCAGGGCACACTATCTAAAATATTAGAATTAAGTACTTTACGCTTTCTGCGGAAATCTTCTTCCAAAATTATTGGTCTTTAAATATTAAAATCACTTGCAAAAAAACAACCGAAAGACTTAAAACCAAAACACTACATTGAAAATTTATAATACCATGATAAGGCCAACGATTATGTACGAAGCAGAAACAACAACACTATTTAAGAGAGAAAAAAACAGCTACGGTTGTGTGAGAGGAAAGTATAACGTTCGTTTAATTTTTGTTGCAATGATTAATAAAAATGAAGATAAAGTAAAAGAACAAACGATAAGCTGGTTTAGATGTGATGTGAGCCACATATGACACAGATCTATTAAAAACGTTACCAAATGGAAAACCACCGATGACAGACCGAGGGCAACATCAAAGAATAGGTGCATAGATAAACTGACAAAAAATCTACATGAATTGAAACGCCACCTTTAGCTAAAAAATAATGAAGGGCACAGTTATACAAGTCAAATCAGATGAAACAAAAATATGATAAGTATCATCCATCCTAAAAAGAAGTGCATTTACTGAGTTGCTGTATAGTACAGATGGCATATAATATTACATCACTTGTATTAAATATAACAATTACTGCAAAGTATACTCGCTCCCTTATTTTAGAAAAGGTTTGAATGAAATTATGTAGCAGTAACGTTTGGCATCGCGTATAATAAGCAATAATAATACAGATGGGTAAAGTTTTAAAGCGTTTCTGTATTTATATCCCTTGTAATTTTTTCAGATTTTGCAAATTTTATTCCAGACTTGAAATTTAGCCAAGTACATTTTCAATTCATTAACGAAGGTTGGTAAATTGCAACTTCTGTAACTTTTTTAAGCTGTAATAATTTGTTTCACATTGATGTGCTAATAACCAATAATTTATCTTAACACTCTTAATTGCAACATCCCGTATCAGCAAAAAAGAGGCGAAAAGAAACAATTTTTAAAATTTGTAAAAGTTGAATAAACCCGAAATAAAGCAAAACTTTTGCTTGCGAATGTTGTACTTCGATGTTCATTTTCAAGTTTCTGCGGAAATACCCCGGGGTTTCACCGTTCTGTTTTAAAAGGAACCCTGCTTTCAAGTTCCAAGGATGCATTATTTGTCCAATAGCCCCTTTCACTGCTTGCCTCTGACATTCAAATCGCGAAACGGGGGAAGTATAACGCTGAGTTTTTGCTCAACTAGCGATCATTTCAAAAGTTATGAATAAGTCGCTGATTCCAACGTCAACATAAAGCTCGAATGTATGTTGCGCCACCTGATTTACATGTTTATCGTAGATACTTTTTACGCATTTGAGCTTTCCGAACGTGAGGGATTAAATCCCTAACGCGGGCTGACAAAAATTGTAGAAGAAATAATAAATTGTGCAGATTCAATCTAATCACATCCCCATTACGTAGCCTGCATTCAAAGCTCCCGTATTAGTTTTGAAGGATCTATTACTAACTGGCGTGGTAGCTCTATTGATTTCTTCCAAATACTGTCTTTTGCTTTGCCATCCTCGGTAAGGACATTTTAAGAAAGAAATATGAAAGTCTAATTTTGGTAAGGGACGAATAATTCCATATAATAAAAAAAACCATCGTATTTACACAATTAAACACTTATTTCAGTGCTACGATATTGAACATGAGTATATCACAATTTTCTAAACAAGTTCTTGCGTGACAAATGCTCCTCGTTATTCGCAAACCTGATGTGATTCAAACTTGACCGACTTCCGTCATCTTGATTATCCCAATTCGTTTACTTAAACTGAGGTTCTGCTGAATATAATGTCTCCGAAGAGAATAATCATAATACGTTAATGTTGTGGATTAATCTTCATTGTTTTCCCAGTTTACAATTCCTTTGTTTTACTAACTTCTTGCTCTTACTTAAAGCAGCCAACTTCTGATAACGAAATAATCCAGAAAATTTATTGTTAACCCTTTAAAGGGAAAAACAGGGCATATCAAGACACAAACGCGCTTTGTTGCTGTATGTTTAACACCATTTCCATTTTATCGCGTTTGTTGAGTTTTTATAGACTAAAAACAAAAATAGTGTTTTGAAAATGTAATCCCTTTTTCCTCAAATAAATCAGAAAAGTTTGTACAGTACAATAATTCTACTCTATTAATCTTTCTGTGCCTAGCAAACATATGATGCTTTGGAGTAAACCCTATCATATTTAACCGAAATGGTTTTGTTTCCAGTCGATTAAAAGATCAAGTACAAACCCTCTACAACCCACGCATTGCGTGGCTGTAGTTGTGGTTGAGGGATAATCCATATCACTGTGGTAAGTTTGCCTCTCAGATATTCCATTACAGGTCAGTTGGCTTGCTAACAGCTTTAGTTGGCATTACTGTGTTGTTTTCTCTTAGTGTATGTTTTCGAAAACAACAAGCCATAAAATGAGCAAAAGTAAAGCTTTTAGAGTAAGTTTCAGCCCTAAGTAACTTTTTATAATGATTATGACGACAGCGAAATGTGAAAATTCGTACAGTAAAAAAATCTAGCTCCAGACGAAAACAATAACTAATTTTCTTTTTAATGTTTCTTTGGTGATTGGTTTTCATAATCATTTCATACTACATTATTTCACAACTAAAGTATTATCACGATTCACTTGTACAATTTTTTCTTATTTCTGCATAAACTGTAATCTTAAAGTAACTGTTGAGAATCAGGAAAATCCAGATATTCACAATTCCCGAGCATCAATAAGGATTTTAAACTTCAGTATTATTTAGAATATGTTTCCTTAAATATACATTTACTTAAGTAGCGAATATGGTTCACACGTGCAAACCTCTGGTTCTAGGCCACAAAATGTGGGCTCAAACCCCAGTAACATCAACTGTCACAAACACCTTGTGTGGACTTCACTACGATTCCCCAATCCAGAAACCGTGGAGCCAAAATGTATAAAAAGCTCCTCAAAAAGGAGACGCAGTGTGAATATTAACAATAAGGCTAGCAACAAGTATAATTACTTAGCCTTCGTATTTTGTCATTCAACTGTAAGCAGTCGCTCCTTCCTTCTAGAGTGACAACGAACGAGAAGTGATAATTGCTAATTCGCAATATAAATTGTACGCCCATAATGTAATCACAAAGTCTAATTCTCTGTTGCTAGCTTGTCTTTCTTGTATAACTTGGTTTAGGGCAAATATATTGCGTATATATAAACTTCCAATTGTTTTTTTCTCTATTCTAGTTTTAATCACTCGTACATATAACCTCAGAGCAAAGCTGATCACACTTATAGCTCTGTAATTTATACTTCAAACCATGAAAAATAAGCATATAGTTATTATATAGAAAACATTGCAGCATGTAGAAGTGCAAGCAACAAGGGTACATAATAAAAATCTGTAAATGGGTTTACACCGAACTTCCCTCGCACGAATTATATCAATTTGCAAATTTAAAAAATGTATCGCGCTGGGGTTGAACCCGCCGCATCTGCATATCGATCGTAACCGCATCTGCATAGCAATCGTAACTGCATCGATAAGTCGAACTGCGCCACCAAGCCTTATTGAAATGAGTGAGGCGCGCGCCTCTATTTAAGAGAACGGTTTTAGTGTTGAGACGACTCTTTTGTGACATTATCCTGTATCTATTGAGTCCTATTTTCGGCAAGTGTAAAAACCTGACCTATGTAAAAATTATTACTTCCTTCTATTTCAACATAAACGCAAAAATAAATAAAATCTCGGAAGGTGATTTTTTCGTGATTACAATACTTCTTTCGTCTTTCAGACAAGGGAAGTAATAAAAAAAAACGTTACCGGTGGCAGCCCAACGTTTAGTGCGATATCGTAAGGGACTCGACAATTTCTACCTGCGCCACGGAGGACCGGTCTCTCCAATTACTCCGTCGCAGCTATATTTAGTAGAGCGCTAATTTGTACCTGGTTTTTGTACTATAAAAAATGTATTCTGTATCTATTCGCTCCCATTTTTGGTAAGAATAAGGCCTGCACTATGTACAAATTATAACTTGTATCTATTAATAAGTTGAATGAAAAATAAATAAAATTTTACTTTTTTAAACTGCTCACCCTATATATATATGTCTGATATTTTCACGGTTTCATGCCAGGTATATATATAATGTATATGCAGAATATCATCTTCCTCCGACAAATAGTTTTTGAGTTATACCGCCAACAGGCAGACAGACTGAATGGAGAAAACCTGTTTTTTGCATAGTGATCGTGAAAGTCGTCTTTTTTTAACGAAAAATCGTATTGAAAGTTCCACTTTTTTTAACGCAAAGATCGTGAAAAAAGCATACTTTTTTAACTATTTTATTGAAATGTCAATTTGACAATTGTCAATTCCGAAGTACTTTGCGACTAAATTTCGACCAAGAGATCACTATGCAAAAAAAACTACGTGTATAACACGTTTTGAAAGTCTTTTTTTTCATTCATTTGCTTGATTAACTCGGGATTCGCGCTCGTTATCAAACTGCAAATTCATGGAAAAAAGTATGACTTTCAAAACTAGTTGTACAAATTACTATTTCGTCATCTAAGGACCCTGATACGTGAAGATCTGAAGAAATCTCGGAAGGTGTTTTTTTCCTGATTACAATACTTTCTTCGTCTTTCAGACGAGGGAAGTAAAAAAAGATAATTAAGCAGGAAAGGTAAATACAAGATATAAGTAACTCTACTACATCGCCACCATATTAGCTACCCTGCGTGGCATTCACACATGAACAAGGTTTGAAAGACTTCTTATTAGGATTAGAAAATTAGATTCTGTTAATTTAAGGTATTTTATTTTGAATGGTTGATTGGTCACTTTAAGGCAGTTCATTTTTTCTTGGGTAGGCTATCAGAAACTTGGAAGATGGTTACTTTTTTCTCTTTTTTAATATGACTAACTGTACTCATTTACTTTGGGTTGATTAGACTCTCGTCTTTTCTTCTTTATTCTCAGAGTACGAGTATCGGGGTATTGTTTTGTCCTAGTGATTGCAATTGAAGATTGAAGTAGATTCTTGTAGCGAAGTTACCTTTTACATCTCGTAGCGCAGGCTGGCCTTGGTTGCTAGGTTAATCGTAATTTATGAATCTATTTAGTTATCGATCATTTCAGGCGATTCACTGATCATTCATTTATACGAAATTCAAAGTTTGCAGCCCAAAGTATTTCATTGAAGTGTTTGCGTGCGCTGTACGGGAAGTTGAATTAGCCGTATTACACCGAAACCTCATTATCGCCTAACTACGTTTTGTATTACGGCCAAAAGCCGGATTTGTATAAAGGGTTCCCTGGCATTAATTATCAATATACGGAGGGTACAGTTCTTTCGCTACTCTATATCTGATACCAAGTATTCTCTTTTTCGATTGTTTCATCATCGTAGTTCCTTAGTGGACGCTATCTCCAAAGGGCAAACATCTCCAACAGCAGCAATCCCCTTCCCATTCTGCACGTTCTTTTCCATGGGCTTGTGATAGCGCTACCGAGAGCAAATTCTTCTATCAACACACCAAATACTGCCGATAGCTAAGGTAACTAAGCATATACCATATATTATAGCAAGTGTTCACGGAAGTGAAATTACGAGTGTTTCGGCCAATAAAAGCGCTAAACTATTAATGTTGCGTTTCTTTTAACTTCCGAATTGTTCAAGTTGCGTGTTTTACGCTTACCTTTAGGAAATCGTGAGCCCATCGGGACCAATGTTCATTAAATTACTAGTCATTCAGGAAGTAGTTAATATTATAGTGCACATTTGTTTATTGTCTATGTAAATGCAACTTCTTTTAATTGACTTAATAGATGTTTTATTTGTATCTCGCAAATGTTTTATTGTATCTTTCCTATGTTCTGTTAAAGTATGTAAAACCTAGAAATATGCTAATCGGAAATGTTAACAGGTTTTCCTTTCCTCTTTTCCTCTACTCTGCTCTAAGTACAGCGACGCCTATAATTGGCCTAACGGCTGTTGGCTGAGTACAAAATAAATAAATAAAAATTTTGGTTTATTTCCGGTATTACGGTTTGCAGTAAGCTCAGCTAAGCCCTAAGCAGCTCCATAAGTTAAAATATATAGCAAACGTCGCAGTTTGAAGTAGGGTTTTTCACTGAAATACTGAGTCAAATTTGGAACTGAACATTTTCTGATATTTATTATACAGATTTTCTCATTGCATCCGAAAAAAATTTCGAAACTATCGGCTGCAAAAACAGTTTAATGGAATAAGAAATACAACTTTGTAAGCATGAGTCAACACTATTTGTGTACTGTTTGAGTTACCTATGATCAAATAGGAGTTCACCTTATATTTATTATGTTTGCTGTTATTTTATATTGTACATTTCGTATCAAACATATTACAAATAATTTCCGAGTAGTATACTACAATAAGAAACTGGATTTGGCCCACCAACACTTGAGCTCCGTAACAATAATTAATAATCTTGCTATATACAACCAATTTGTGCCTTTGTGTATCTTATAATATTTAGATATAAGTCTGTTTGGTTACTTTATTTAAATTTGAACTTAAGCGCTAAAGCGTATGCATGCTGCAGAATACGGCTAGTTCTTGCATAAACAGTGATTTTAACAATATAATCATGTTTGCCGCTGAATCGAACTCTGCAACTGCGGGACGTAAAGACCATTCTTTCTTGGTGCGACACTTGCACTATGCACAATTATTTTACGATGTTTAAATTACATCTCGGCTTAAAAGCTGGTGATTCGAGTCAAGTCTCATCGTACCTTCGCGTGCCCTCAAAATAGCAGTGCACATAGAAACTGACATCATCGCCAGCTAGAATTTGAAATCCAAGAGCTACCAGACTTAAAGAAAGAAGTCCACGTCTCGGAGCAACACAAGAACGCTTTTTCTAGGTGCAGCACCGTATATTGCGTACCTGCACTCAAGTAATAAAGGTTGGTAGCCTTTCCGTTTGAAATCTGTGAAATTTTCAAATTGCGTCACATTGCATCACCTTGCGTCTCAAATCCAGAGACGTTTATGGACGGGGCCTTAAGTTATCATATTAGATTACCTCGAGAGACTCGCCGGAACACCGTTCGCAAAGCACTACGTGTGTATAATTTAAGATCTCAATTTAAACGTACGCCTGTAAAATATTGAGAGTATGATAATTGTTTAATGTCCTAACTCAGGACCTGATAGTAAAGACCTGGCAATTTCATATTTTGTTAGTTTTTAAATTTTTCTAACGAACTGTTTGATTTATATCATATTTCAGGCGAATGCCAAAGTTTTAAACGACTATTTATTGTGCGGTGCTAGTATGTGAACAGCGTGGCTTCACTTTGAGACAGTATCGAGTGTCCTCGATTTATGATTTAATATTTGACAACCTGCTGTGTGGTGTACTTATAATGCATAACATCTTTTAACACTATTAATTTCAGCTTAAAAATTATTAGCTAGAACAAACATCAGTAAATAAACTAAGCTTATTTTCAAACGATGATTTTGCAGTATCAAAACTTTATTTTTTGTGTATTAAACTGGACGGAGTTGCTTGAATATCTGAAGAAAGTTTTTTATTGATTTGCTATGTCCACTCCTCTGGGTTCGTTTGTCTCGGCTATGATTTATGACCAACCTGTTCTGCTATAAAATTGCCATTTTAGCAATTCCTTTTCTGCTAAACTTCAGGGTAAGATGTATTCTCACAAATTAAATGGACAAACACAAGGATAACACTTTGGACATTGATCAATTGCCCAGCCTAAATATTGTGAACTACATATTTCAAAACAAAAAAATACTCATATATGGAATTTACCACACTACAACAGCAATAGCAAAATCAGTAAAAGTAAAATTAATTATATAACTTTTACTATTAATAAAAGAAATTCTAAATATCAGTGATAAAACTAGCTGTACTAAATACGTAAGCTCGGTCTAAATTTGCTTTTCTGGAAACATAATTGCAAGTCAATAACAAAGTAATTTTCCAAAAAAAAGGAACGGAATACAAATTAAAAAAGTTCCGCTTTCAAATTTAACCGGCTGGAACTTCTGGTCCAGATAATTAACAGAACCGTGAATGACCGCAAGCGAATTTTCAAGGTTCTCTGCACGGGTTGATTAACTGACAGTGCATTTTCAGGCGTTCTCCCAACATCAAAGAATGGAAAAGCAGATTTACTGTTAGGGGCAGTTAAAGGAAACATTTTAGACAATCGAATCGTAGGCTCTTTCATGTTATTGAGCATTGCGGTAAATGCTCCATCTTGATTTTACAAACGGTTATTGGATGGTCGATGAAACGCACCTGTTGTGTCACTAACAGCATTTGCTTCGGGAGGCATTTTCCAGCGCCTGTCTAATTCGCTTATTTTGTAAAAGTTACTTCATGAAAATCTGTGGTTTTAAATTGGTAACCACGCAACAACAAAAAATCGATCTTATAAAAAAATTAAGAAACATACATTCGTGATCCTGAGCATGTAGTATACAGTTTTATTAGTTTTCATGTTTTCATTTGCCAGGCGCAAAAATTGCAAGTGAAACGGAGCTACTTTTAATACGAATAATATATAGTATTTTTTCTACAACCAAGAAAAGTTCAAAATATAAATTTTTTTAAATGATTGACTATTTTTGACGTTTGTCATTTAAAAAGCATTAGTAAAACTGCATCCATAGCCTACCATGTAGAACCTACTTGTAGTTCATAGGAAGTAAAAGTACTTCTAATCCTAGGAACAAAAAGTGTTGCGTAGCAGTATATACTTTTTGTATCAGTAAGAGAAACATCAACTTCAATAACAGATTTTGTTCTTAAAAGTAATTATGTTTTTAAGACGTTGCTGAAAAATTATATTTTTGGATTATCTGCATATAATTACATGCAAAATTATACTACAACTATAAGAATCTGTAAAAGGCTTTACACAGAACTTCCCTCGCCTGAAATAGATCAATTTGCAAATTTAAAAAAAATTATCCCGCTGGGGTTTGAACCCGCCGCACCAGCATAGCGATCGTAACCGCATCTCTGCAGCGATCGTAACTGCATCGATAAGTCCAACTGCACCATCAAGCTTTATAGAAATAAGTGCGGCACTCGCCTCTCTTGAACAAAATGGTCTTATTGTTGAAACGTTTTTACTCTTTTGTGACATTATCCTGTATCGCTTGAGTCTTATTTTCGCCAAATGTTAATCATAACCTATGTGAAAGCTATTATTTCCTTCTATTTTAAAATTAACCCAAAAATTTAAAAGAAAATTTTTTTTAAGGTGCTCACCCTGTATATATTTGTATTAAATTGTACCGGTTTAATGCGAGGTAGATATATAATATGTATGCAAAATAACGTATTCCTCCGACAAATAGTTTTTGAGCTATACTGCCAACCGACAGACGAAATTAAGAAAACCACTTTTTCGTCATCTAGGGACCTTGAACGTGAAGATTTGAAGAAATCTCAGAAGGTGATTTTTTCGTGATTACAATACTTTTTTCGTCTTTCAGACGAGGGAAGTAAAAACGAAACTGTATTCAGAAAAAGTGTGAGAAAAACATTAGTTTCTATCCCCATTCAATTTTAGGATTGCAATGATTAATAAAGTTCCTTTTAAATAAAAAAAGATATGTTAATAGACCTACTATGATATTATAGGGATTTCGGGACGACTACTTCATGTTTCTTCTAGAAAATTCATAAACTTAGTTACTCTTTGTGATTCAGCATTCTTGAAATACATTTACGATTACTACTGCCATTATAAAGTACGAAATCTCGATCATCATTCGAGAATGTCAACATAAATATTTACAGAGTTTTTGTTAAATGGCACGGCATTATTGTAGGGGCGTGTTCTCTAAGTCAAAATAAACAAAACGGTCACATAAATAATACAGCTCCGAGAAGGGTAAGGCAAAACACATTGCTATGAGTACATTACGCTTCTGAAGTTGCAAATTACAAGCTTTGCCTTCGTTTTTCCCGAAAACTACTGCTCTCAGCGAATTCACTTAAGAGTTCCTTCTTGTGTAAAAAAGTCTAATCAGAATTGACTTAAATTTTTACTGTAAAAAGTTACGATAGGAAGCGTCGCTCGCCCATGTACAAATTACTACTAAATTATTTACGATTTTTTATGGTTATCCAATTCAGCGTATGAAATTGCGAAGATACGTCAAATTCACCAAATTTGCTTTATCTACGTATGTTATTTTATATAAAGGAAATCCTAGTTTTGCCATTACCCTCTTCAGGGCTGCAACTCTCATATAACGTAATTTCGAAACAATGTCCATAGGAACTTTTTTGCTTATTTTGACCTAGAGGATTGGCTCTTAGAATACTTTGGTGCAATTTTGAAACACCGTATATAATTTAATCACGATGTTGAAGAACATCTCCGACCTTCCCTTGCCTGTTACCCATCTTGAAATTACTACTCAACAGGTCTCAAACATAGTGGTAGAGTGGTATTCTTGCAGAGTTTCATCTTCTCCTCTAGTCGATGAGGAGAGTTACACACATCTATTCTTTTATACTTAACTTTTGTATGTAGTGCTTTACACTTTAAAATTATATTGAATATATTGAATTATATTGAAAAAAATGTTACACATCGAATATCATTGTAAAGGCTATATATTGTAGTTTTTATCTCAACTCTTCTTTCATAGCTCAATTTAAAAAAAAATAAGTGTTAATGTGTTTCCATAAGCTGAGAGCGTATATTTGTATTAACGCCTTTACTTTGTACTAGTTTACCAGATTCAAACCTACTTTATAGGTAATTTTGTCACCATCGTAAAGATATATCTATACGAAAATGTGTAAGCTGAAATACTCTATCTTTAAGACTAAATCAGTGTATCTAATGCATAAACATATTGGATAGTTCATTTATACAACAAAAATTTACCTTGAAACGATTATCTGGTCGACATTGCCTAGATTTTTGATCTTAATATTTACATGCATAGCCAGTTTGCGATTGCATGCTCCTTCACTGTTATTTAGATTTAATCACTGTAACTTAATGTAGTGGAAGTTTTCGAGTACGGTCCTGTTTAGGGTGTTACGCGTACTCTTTCGTATGTACATCGATATAGCAGTCGCTAGCGGGCTTATTCCAAAACCGCACGTTTGTGTGTGACTCAAAGTGAATTTAATCTGCAGCGACTTAAATAAGAAACGGCCGGAAGCCATGCTTTCAATAGTTTGTTATTCATACGTGTTTCTGCGCTACAAGCCATTGTTACTTAGTAAACACCGTTCTAACCCGGTATTGAGTAAGTACGCCATTGCGATACCTCCAAAGGGGCTTTTGAGACGTTCCAATTGCTACGTGACCTCAGCCGGCAGAGCACCACCAGAGCTAGAAGCCAGGGACTTCCTATAGTATACGTGGGAAACTTTTATACGAGGGCTGACACAATTTATCCTAAGATCTACGTTACGGTTCTCAGGCCTCGCTCATCATAAGTTAACGTAATAAGAAAATTATTAGGCTGCGTGAAGCTTTCACGAAAGCAAACGCATGGGCTTGATATAGAATTACATACGTACGCACTCGAAGCTGGAGCTCGATGCGTCAAATCGAGAAACCGGATCTCCATGCCTTTTAATATTCGCTTATTAAAAGCAGTTACTTTGATGTTTTTGTAATTTTAATTAAATGTTAATGTGCAACTAATGTTTGTTTGTCAATGCGAGTAGCCACGACCTATCGTGCGTCAATCATTTGTTTGTATCATACACTTAACTGTTTATTCATGGTCATTTATTTTGGGTTTCAATCCTAATTTCCTTATAATTTCATATTTATGTTTAGAAAATGAATATATATTTATTTATTTGTGCAACCAAATTGGCTTTTCTTGTGCATGTTGTTTGAAGTCAGTTTCAGCACCGAGAACACTGCGCGTGCAGACCAGCTTCCTGTTTACGCACGTATTGACACTTCATGGCCACGAGTTGGAAAATAGTAAAGGTTGCATGTATACTGAGCTAGCTAGGTAAACATGGAGACGTCTGATTCAAATTTAGCGTCTCTACGGAAAGTCTACCAAACGACTCATTTCAATATCAACATTAAAACTAGTATGTTTACTACTAAATTTCGCATAAAACAGCAAGGTATTTATTAATACATACTTTACAGGTCCACACAGGGAAACATATTTATTAAATAATCACAATAAATTGCGAGTTTGCACAACTGATAGTAATAAATAATACTATTCAGTAGGATAGTCAATCAAACATTACTATAATGAAGAGTTTTAGTTAACTGACCGAGCTTCAAGAAAAGTTTTGGTGATATTATGGGTTATTAAAGCCCACTTCGACTTTATAGTAGTTTCCACTGTTGTAAAATATTTTCTTACAAAAAATAGGTAATTGTTTAACCTCAAGTAATCCCTAGCTATTCAGAGAAACTAGCAAAAGCAATGTAACAGTAATTACTACTCTCCCTTTGCATCCAATTTAAATATAATTCGCTTCAAACGCAGCATAAAATATTTACAAAATAAGAAGATTGAAAGGATTATTATAACTTCTCAATGATTACGTGATACGCAAGAATAATAGAGCACAATTTGTCTACAAGAACTTAAAGGTCGGCTGTCAACTTCCAGGATTCACAGATCAAATACTTATGGATAAATCATATTTTTCAGGTGACTTCACACATGTGAACGTTTTTTCTTTTCCTTTTGATCTGGCTTTACGGCTTTGCATTA
Source organism: Agriotes lineatus (assembly GCA_940337035.1). Taxonomy (NCBI): domain Eukaryota; kingdom Metazoa; phylum Arthropoda; class Insecta; order Coleoptera; family Elateridae; genus Agriotes; species Agriotes lineatus. The sequence continues at coordinate 151,384,126 of OW679195.1, read as the reverse complement.
TACACATATGTGTATAAAAAGAATAAAAGAAGGTTAAACTTAATACGATGTTTCAGAATGATTCTGTAGCTCACTTGATTACACATTTGCAGTCCCATTCGATCCAGGCGTAAGCCTGCGTCGTTTGAGCAGGAGGAAACGTCCCGGGAGTGGGTGGCGAATTAACTAGAGAAATTGAATGAACGAAATAAATTTTTAGGGAATTTACCAGGATTACGATGTTTTGCAACGATATTTCTCACACACCTCTCTCCCGATCATGCTGACGTATTACAGACCCTTATCTTAATTGAAAACGAGGATGCTTCTGAAGAACTTCGTCCTGGAACGTAACGTTTCCTATTTATGTTTCTTTGTACAGCCGTCTCGCATTTAATCAACATTTTGTGTGCGTACAAACAACAAATTCGTATAAATTTGTTATCTGTCCACAATTCATCCCCTTGCGCAATTTTTATTCTCCCTAAAGAAATGCAAGGAAGCGTAAAAGTAGGTTTTTTGTTATTTAACTCCATTTCACGACTACATAAAAACAACAATGAAATCGGAGGTCAGTGTATATAAAACCGTATTCGTTACTGCCGCTGTTAAAATGGGGAAATTTAATACCCACACCTCATTCCTGTTTTCTGGGGAATAATATTACTTAGACAAAAATTTACAAAAATAGCACGATCTTAGAGCTATCATAAAATGTTAAAAATAGGTTTGCATGCTTAAAGGCAGTGCAGCACCAATACTTTCCTAAAGCTCCTTGTGTAGCTTCTCATGTTTATTAAGCAATAATACAAACTGTTGCAAAGTAAACGACGTTGTATCCGGAGGCATTTGCTTGTTTCGTTTAGAAATAGAACCAGAAACTCGCAGGTTAGTGGGGACGGGAAGCTAGTGTTACTTTCTTATCTAGATAGTGTTCGAGCTTGTACTCCTTTTCTTTCCTTAGAGCTCCGGCACTTGAAAAACCTGTTGCTGGCACGTAGAAAAATATTACAAAAATAATAACTGTACCATGTAAGTCTGTCAATTCCAATTTGCTGACGGACGGATTATCCTTGTTGGCTGGAGAAGTGTGCAGATTAAATATTTTATTTCTTAGATATCGCTTATCGTAAGGGATTTCAAGTTTATTATCTTATTTCATCTAGTAGAAAAGTACATATATACTTATAATGATTGTTTAATTATCTTAAGTAGTTCAATATTACTAGTAATAGGTTTTTTCTAAACCAATGAATGTTAGTGTAGGAATTGAAGACAAAAAAGAGAAAAACTAGGAATCCCCGCCCAACGGACACAATGACTACTAAAATAATTTTAGAAAGTCATGATATTCAGCATCTTTTAACTGATACAAGAGTTTTCAAACAGAATAACTTTTTAAGTATCTAAATTCGGCGATGGTATTTTTTGTTTTCAAACCGAACACAAATTTGGTAGAGAACTGTAAACCAATCAATCCCCATTTTAATTGTATTTCCGAAAATCTACAAAATGTTTAGTTGTGATACGATAATTACCTTTTATCCTACCTAATATGCTATTTCATAGTTTGATGTACCAGCGGAATCGGGTAAGAATGAAGGCGAAGGACTTTAGATGAGAAAAACTAAATGTTTTTGACAGCATTAGACGAGACACACTATTCGGCGCCATTCTATAATTTAAAATCCCATAGAAGTTGAACGGCTGGCTGAGATAACACTAAGAAATGTACAATGCCTCGTTAATATCCCAAGTATGATATCAGACCTTTTTCAAAGCCCAAAGAGAACTCCGTCAAGGCCACTCATTATTGTGTATACAATTCAATTACTATCTTAAGTCGTCTATCTTTCTTCTCTCAACCGCTTTTAGCGTTTCTTCTTCTACCACTTTAAGCATTTCTCCCAGGCTGAACTGCGTAGAGTGTGTAGTTACTTTTCAGATCGTTTTACAGTCTTCTCTCCGTACCACCCATTCTAGATAAATCCTTAGTCTATATTTATTGATTATTTGGAGCAGTTCCTGTATTAAAATGAATAACAATTGAAAGAAAGGAATAGCAAAATAAATTACTAAAAAAATCAGTGGGAAAGATTCCCATGTGAAATCATATTTCGCCTTAACCACTCGACCAGGAACGCTACGTAACACACACGCTATTTCCATTATTTCATTATAAGGAAGCACGCACGATTGCTGCCAAAGCAAAGCCGAACATAGACGATAGAGAGTGACGAATGCACGCAACTTTATTCACTCTTACAAAAACGTATTCATTTGAATTTGCAGTCTAGTTAGCTTTGGCATTGTTGAAGTAATGTAATTCAATTTTTGATTCGAGTAATACACAACTCATTGATAAAGAGAATTTATTATTCTTATTATAACGATTAACTTGACGTTAAAAAGTTGCTCGTTGCTAGTGCTGGTAAAACAGGCTGCTAGCAGTTAAATATATGCCTGTAAAATACACTACGACGTACAATTGTGGACAATAAAATACAAATACTAATTTGTATATCTTGTATGTATTTTTCAAGTTATCGGATCTTAGTCTTCACTTTGCGATGTTATTGTAATAATTAATTGTGTTAAGTCAGCATGGCATGGAAGACATAACTAGAACGTTTGAAATCAATAAAAAGCGAGCAGGGTTTATCAGTCAGCGAAGTAAAAACTAAGTAGATACGTGTTACCCTGGGGGCCCCACATTCGGCAAAACTTCATATCGATGCATACAACTTCGAGAAGGTTCAGGAGTTTATCTATTTAGGAACGCTACTGAAATGGCATAATAACATATAGGATGAAGTCGGGAGAAGTATACAACTCGCTAATAAAGCATAGTCTGCCTAAAAGTCCTAAGGTGCTCTAACTCAAATTAGTTTTCCCTAATGGCTACTAATGGCCATACGAATTTAACAGATATGACACGGTTAACGGTAAGTTTAATTGCAGTTGTACGTTCGATTTGGATTCTTGCTTTCCTCCCCTACGATTAATGTGATGTTTCCTGGTTTTAATAGGCCGATCTGAAAGCTTTATTTTGTTTAATTAGCTCTTCGTCTTCGTGCCACTACAGTCCCATCTGAACCTGAGCCTCCCGTATTTTCTGCCTCCAGATGCTGCCTTGCTGTTGTTTTCCAACTGCCAACTTTCAGTATTTGTTTGGCATCCTCTTCAATGCCGTTTATCCATCTCTGTCCTGTTCTTCTTCTTCCCCTTACACCCTCCATCTGCCAATTGCCCATTTAATTAGCTCTAGCAGTTCAGTATTCACCTATTTTAAATTAAGTGTTTGCTTTGAAGTTTTGAAATTTGAGGTTAGCTATATGCTGATATGCCGTATTTTTAGTCTACTATTAAGGCTATTTTAGTGTGTGTCTTTGTCCAATGGGTGTGACTTTACTTGACAGTTCAAACCCGTTATTGCAGTATTTGGATTATCTGAGCAAATCTGCGTGTGATATCGCGTACTGCCTTGGCTTCTAGTTCTTGGTTGGATTTTGCGTATCGTCTACTCTAATTTCTAGCGCTCTAGCGTAGTAACTTCCTTTTTCGGTCAGGTTTTCCAGGATTATTTCGTCCCGCTCTGGTAGTGAAATCGCTTATCGGTTTTGTTTTGCTATTCAATCAAACAACTTCCCGGTGGAGCTCATAAAATCAAACTATTGACCTTTTCGGGAATTTTGCATCCCGCCCTTTATAAGGAATGTATTCTAATTACGTCTTACTGTTTCACTGTTTCACGGCTTTCCATTTTTTGTATTTATGGATTTTTTCATTTAATGATTTTATGGGCTCTCCAGATACAGGTTTAAATTTTATGGGATTTTTGAGATTTTACTGTCGGGGATTCAATATTTTATTTCGATACGAGGAACTTCCCTCTTTGTTATTTGTCTGCATTTATAATAAATATTTATCACGTTACTTGCGCTTTATTTATTTCTTTTTCTTTCCATAACCGGTTACAGCTTATCAAAGAGCCGACCTTTAATAAATTTATTTTGAGATATCTCTCTTCAATGTAAGTTACAATTACCAGATTACCAACACAGATTCGCGAGTTGCTGAAAGACGAAGTTGGTGGCGCCCTTATTTATTTTGATCATTTTAGTATTAACCAACCCCTCTTATAAAGTAGTTCAGCTGGCCCGTACAACACTATTGTTACGGACTACTTTAGGTACTCACCACTCGCTATCCTACTTATATTGAAGTGTTGCAAGATTGTCATTGCTTTTTTGTACTTCCGCCTATTAGAGCGTTCAGCGGTCACAAAGAGCACGAGTTTATAGGTCGCTTTCAGCGTAAAGTTCTAAGTAAAATCTATGGATCAGTTAATGAAAATGGTATTTGATGATTTAAAGATAGCGACATACATAAATTGATCAAACTCGATAGAATACGTTGGTTGGGACATATTGCGGGAAGAGAAGAAAACGATCCACTCAAGAAAATTGTGTTGACGATGCTTGAAGATAGAAGAGTTCTTGGTCGTCAAACAAGGCTCCTGGATGTCATTCAAAAAGATCTAAGGACCGCCGGGATACGAAACTGAAAAAAATCACAAGACCGAAACGAATGGAAGCGAATTCCTGATTTGGCCAAGGCCCGTAAACGAATCGAAATGGGGTTTAGAAGTATTCTTCTAGACGTTTTAAATTTTATTTCTGACACTATAAAATTAAATGTTACAGAATGGAATTCAGGATTAGTCGTCCACAGCTCTATTTTAGCTACTAATACTTTAAATGTCTGTAAATGCATCGTAATAATAATGCTAATTAGCGTTCAATTATTATCTCTGTCAGAAGTAGATATAAATTACATAATTTAGTTTAAAAAGTTATTAATCAGTTTGACATAAGTTGTTTTCGAACCTAGAAAGCAAATATGATACTTGTATTCCGGTCCTATTGAAAATGTACTAATATTTTAGTTTTTAGTTACTTCTTATATTCCTTAGTATTTACATACACGGTAGATGGTCGTCCTATAAATTGAAAGCTACACTTAGACTTTGTTTTCAAAAAAACTTCCTATTGCGTTCCCTTGTAATAATTAAAATCTAAGTATTACTGGCCACTATTCGAAAAAAGTAAATTTCAAAGAAATTGCTGGCCTACACAGTACACAGTACAGATATTAATATCAACAGTAATTTATAACATAGATAATCATTTACAATAATGCATATGTATCTATCGCCGTTGTTGTCTGCAAAAACTGAATTGGCGAATCCGCGACATACCTATTATCATATTAACATGCACTTTATTCCAGTGGAATTGAAAATTAACTCATTTTAAATATCAAGGCGAATCACACGCGGCCCTGTTTTAAATAACGAACCAGTGTGTGTGTTTATTTTACATTTAAATTTGTAAGTAATAAATTTAGGAAGTAGATGAATACAGCACAAACATTTTTGGAGAAAAAATGTAGAACTCGTTTCTATTTAGTTGATCCGTTGTCACAATGGAAAAATTGTGAGTATTTTTTCCATTTAAGGATTCTCCAAATCCGGAAATAGGAAACAAGCCATATCAACAGGTCATAATTGTTTTTTTTTTCTATAGCAGATGTTAAAATGCTACTTTATCAACTCAAAATAGTAGATCATGTAGCACTTTAACCTCAAGGGTGGATAAAATAATACTAGAGTAGATAAAGTAGCACTTTAACATCAAGGGTAGATAAAGTAGTTTAATTTTTTAATTTATCCTAGCAACCCAACCTAGCTACTGAGAGTTCAAAATGTAGTTGACTTTTCTTATTTTCTTTTGAAATTGTTAAAGTTCTTGCTATAGAAAAACATTTTGTATTATACACGACGATAAAGTTATTACTATAAACTCTTGAATCATTAACGTCTCGACTTCGCCTCGACGTTAAACGATTCACTCGTGGATAATATGTAACTTTATTGTCTTGTATAATAAATTACTATTAAATGACAAATCAAATTTAGTAGTCCTTAAACTAGGTAATGAATTGTAATTGTATTTAATGTTTATTTGCAATCACACTTCGTAAAACTTAAAGTGCAAAGGAGGTGTAAGATTTATTATTGGAATTGCACAAATTCGCCCAATTTATTTATAAATACCTCCAACGCAAACTATTGTATCTGGATCTGCTAAACTTAAGTTGATTAGAAGCAACAACGATTTATTTATCAGAACCCGTTAATTCAATTAACACCTCCACATTCAAAGCCGTTCTGTGAATTGCTTTCTACTCGGGAAATCTAGATTAAAAAGCTACTTTCTGTTTTCGAAAGGTTTCCACTTTTTACTAGGCTCGATTTAAGCGATTATCCTGAAACGAAGGGAACTGCCAATTAGGGCTAAGCTAGACAAAGAAATTGGCACCATGCTGACTGCTGTCCAACTACAATCAATTTACAAATAGAGTTCGTCTTCCAATTGCGACCGAATTCGCATCGGTCCCATAACAAACCCTGTTCAGGAAGAGCCGTCCTCTAGATTGCGTGCTGTAATAAACCCTCATCTACCGTTAATTGTAATTAAAAGTCGCATACCAGGCGTTCTTTAAATCGCTAACAAAATTGAATTAATATCGGTCCTCATTGCTTTCCGTTTTCCAATTGTGTGTAAAACAGCCAGGAAGAATTTTCCGAAAATATGAATGCAGATGCCATTCCAGTGAAAAAGCTGGTGAAGCACTTTGTAAGGATTTTGGTACACTAAAAAGGAATATCTTGTATGTCAGGTCGAATCCCTTAGGCGCTTTCCCCATTTCGCGAATCTCTAAATTCGCTTTGTAGTCTAGCAGAAAATTTTATTTGAGGAATTACTTAAGGCAAATATTTTTTCAATAAAAAATTATTATTATTTTACCTTTCCACTCTCGCTTCAGTTATTTTTGTATAAGAAAAGCAATGTTTACCTACTCCAATGTGTTGATTTTATATTCCATGAAATTTGAAAGAAGAGTTGCACTCAATAAAGATAAAGATCTGGTTTGGAGTTCCAGTAACAGCTTCGTGATATTCAGATTAAAGCTAGAATGTGGAAATCTTAATGAATCTCAGATGGAAATAAGAAATGTTCCTGCTAAACTTCTAAAGAACTTTAATTGTGTGGTGCTTTAGATTAAATTTAAACGAGAAACGACAATTGCAAGAAAAGGCAGTTTAGAATTTGCAATAAGCAGGTTTCGTTTAAAATGCGATACTCCTATTGTTTCAAAGAACATGTAAACAGATTACATAATAATAAGAGCAACATATTGTTCTTTAATTATTCCGAATTTATAAAGTGAAACAGATTCACTATGTGTAAATTTTGTGTAAATATATTAATGCATCTAATTTTAGTTGCTTTTAAGGTAAAACTATTAGCTGTAATAAAGTAGAGAACTATTGAATAGGCGATATTTCTAATCTAAACGTTATTTCATATAATGTAGCAAATAGACAAGAAGCAAACAGAGAGGAGAGGAATAATTTAATACTATAAGATACACTCGTTATGTACAATTAATTGCAGAAACCAAGGAAGAATTGGTACAATCTCCCAGTAACTTGGGTATAACACTGACTAATGACTATAATCTAAAGATATACAGTGTGTCCCAGGATTGATGTTACAAGAGTGAGATGGACTAAACATGTTTGAATTTTATTTTAAGATTGTAGGATTAAATTCTGCTTGGTTTGAAAAGAATGTTAAGAATATTTTCAGTTAAAAAAAAACAAGTCGGCCTTGACAGTAAAGCGAAAATTATTTTACTATTTTACTAAGAAAAGTTGTTCAGAATGCGAAATTATGGACATATACAAAATTTTACGAAAATCTACCTACTTAGATTAGACCGTTATTTTTTTGATTAAACAAAATTGTATTTTTAAAAATGAGGGTTTAATCTAAGTAGATGAATCTTCATGAAATTTTGTATAGTTCCATGATTTCTAACTCTCAACAGCTTTTCTTAGTAACATTTTGCCGTATCTTAAACAAAAAGGGTAGTTTACCTGAAAAGAAAATAGTTTTCGCTTCACTGTCCAGGCCAACTTGTTTTTCAAAATCTGAAAATATTTTTAAATTCTCTTCAATCTAAGCAGGAGTTACTTCCACAATCTTAAAATAAACTTCAAACATTTTTAGTCTATCCCACCTCTTGCAACATCAATCCTGGGACACACTGTATAAAAAGAAAAGAAAAGCAATAGTAGATGGAAAATAGAAGAAATCATAGAAATAAAAATACATAATGTATAATAATAAAACAAGTAAAACATTTTCTTATCTATAGCAAAACTTGAAGGAAGCTGCCAATAACTTAACACTAAAATATAGAAACCAAAAAAGCATTTCCCCAGACACCGAAATTGTTATACTCGAGTCAGATTTTTCGAAAACCACTAATGCAGTATGTTCTCCGTACCCGATGAAACAAATTTGGAATCGTTTCAAATATCATGCTACACGAAATGTTAAAAATTTGTTGAACAGAAAAAGTAAATTAAACATCAATTCTAGGAAAGTAGACTGTGTAAAGGGTTTGACTCAGAACCTCCCTCGCAGGTGAACGTTGTGCCATCAAACAATTTAAAAAAATATGGAAATAAAGGTAAAATATCTCCATGCTCATAAAATACTGAAAACAATAAAAGGCAACACTTGATAATGCAAATCACATAAATTTCCAAAATAAAAAATATTACCGGTGATGGGATTCGAACTTCCGCGTCTGCAAACGAGACTGCAAATGCAATTTCAATGATTGCAAGTAAAACGGCCGTTCGCTACCGCTGCTATCGAGGACGCCTCATATCTGTGACGTGCGGTTATCTTAAATACCAAGGTATTTATTGTTGACCTTTCTTTTATTTTTTAGAACAATTATTACACTATATCTATTAATTCCCATTTGCGTCAAGGATAAAGCTTGAGCTATTAAAGTGCTCACCCTGTATGTATCATATCGAAATTTTCTCGGTATCGTTCCAAAAACGCACATAATCCGCACTCCAACTGACAGACAGACAGACGAAATTGAGAGAATCGGTTTTTCGTTATCTAGCGACCCTGAAACGTGAAGTTCTGAAGATATCTCGAAAGGTGATTTTTTCACGGTTATAATACTTCGTCTTTTAAACGAGAGAAATAATATTAGCAACAAATAAAACCAACGGTTCAAAACTGAATTGAATACAGGATACGCACTTGAAATTTCGAAACCTCATCTCGTCTTGAGTTTCGGGAAATTTCACGTTGACAGTTGGTCGAACACATAAAAGGAGGCCTATATCACGTTCTGCTACGCCTTGCACAGTAATGGCCCGGTACATCAATCTATCGGTTTCCCAACCTTCCTGCTTCAGAACGACGTTTTAGGAATCTCTTAATTTTGCTTCCATTTTTGAGCCACATTTGTGACCCCATCTTCATCGTTATACTTTGGCGACCAGTTATTTAGAATTGTTTACCACGCTCGAGGTACCTATGTGACTATCCCTGATTTTCGTATTTTGCCGGCGATCGAACTTCATTCCAGCTAAGTCATTTACCGCTAATTTAAAATGCCCTAGAATAAGGTTTTGTGCGTCGAAACTATTGTCAATTTCAGTAGGTGTTTTAGCGCGTAAGTCGCATGCTATATAGCACGTTTCTTCAGCATATCCCTATTCGTATTATAGTAACGCCTTCAGCGATCTTCACCAGGATATCAATATTGCGCTCTCTTGTAGAATTCTGTTACAGGCGAGTGTAGCTGCAAATTTTTCTGGTAACGAGCAAGTAGCAGTTCTTAAGAATTATATTGGAAACCCTTTATTGCGATCACAGCTGCAAAACGGGCCCGCTTAAATATAATATTATGAATATTATCTTAATACAGTCTTTGAAATGTACTGTATGATTTTCATTTGTAAAGCGCAGTGCAGTTCGGATTAAAGTCTAGGAAACATTTTGAGAGATCCAGAAACATGGTAAATTTCAAATCTCGAAGCTGAACACCTCGTGTCGAGGAGGTTTACTATGGTAAAACATCTCCATCGCACCCAACCAAATCACAAGGGTGGCGTCCTACATTAGTATGAATTCGTCTGTACTTTCCCGCATACAATTTTTTTGAATATCGCGAGGAAGTTCCCCTTCTATTCCAGTTTTCGGTGCCCCACCCCGCTGAGCCACATTACACATACGTTTATATGTAGGAGTACAACGTTTTTAAAGTTTAAAGGCAGACAAATCATATTTAATACCTTTAGGGCCGATTCTACAATGCAAGTATATACCTAGAATAAGCTATCCGAGGTATAATTGTCATAGTTTCCTTTCTTATAACAATCGTTTCTAGGGTATTTATTTCCTGGATAGCTTTATCCTTGGTTTGTAGAACTGGCCCTTAATCAAATACATTATACATATCAAGATCATGTATGTGTTATTTAAATATGACTGTGCATTTTCAAGGTTTAATTTCATTGTCATTGTCGCACATGTAGTACATTTCCGTCGAAATGGAGTTATACCATTGATATATGTAAAAATGACAAAAACTGGTGTTGGTGCAGAAGTTATCGACCTACCACTGCCTTATTATTTCTAAGTATTGATACAAAATTTTACTTTCAGGAAGCTTTCGGTTCGTTTACGAAACCAGTAATTTTCCACTTTTACATTTAAGTGTACCTACGATGATATTACTATATTATTGAACCACAAAAGAGTACATCTCGTAAAGTGTCGACCAGACGCACCTGAAATATCATTCGTCAAAACTGTAATATTTCCGATGTTTTCTTCCAGTTATATTAAATTTAGAAGCAGGAACAGGGAACTGTCAGCCAGCAAATGTTTATGGTCTTCTGCAAATTTTCCTGCATTTACAGCGTGTGTATCTCGCCCTTATGTAGTATTTGCAGAGGTAATCCCTCGAGGGTCGGACAACTCTTACTTCGAATTAAAAAGATCAAAGAATCATTCCAACGAAATAAATTGTAAAAGCGATGTAACTAACCACGTAAGTGGTCACGTCGGGTTGCTAGGTTCTACTTTCAGCAGCCGGTAATTGCACAAAATGTTTCAAACCTGCCTGCCCTTCTGCTCATTCTTGAAACAAGTGCACAAATACGGAAGCTGTCTCTGTGGTCTAGATCCTTTCAGGTGGTTTTAGAGTATGCTAAAGCAACACGTGTAAAACAAAACCTTTGTCGACGACTACACCGAAAGGAATTGTTTGATAGTTTTTAAGCTACTTGAGCGGAGTATCTAGCGAGTTTGGATGGATATCCAGATAAATAGTATTACATTTGCTACACAAGGGAATTTATTCGCACGTAAAAGAAAAAGAAAATCATAAATACTTCACAGCAGGCTGGTCCAGGAATTCTCTAGTCGTGTAGCAAACTTTTGCCAAGCTAGTTCTTGAGCAGGAATGGGGGGGGGGGGGGTTGTCCGGAAGCGCCACTGGTTCGAGACGGTCCAAACCAGAAAACCTACAGGTGGCCGTGTAAGTTTCTAAACCCACTCAGCTGTTACATAAAAATAATAAACGACAGAAAACAACATAACTTGAAATGACCCAATTGTTTATTTGCACATACAATTCTGCACCATGCTTAAAAAAAGAAGCCAACATAAATCTGCAATAAATAGTTGGTTCGTAAATGGAATAGATGTAATCTTAGTTTATGTAAAAAAAATGTACAAGATTTTTAAGTTAATAAAATTTGAAATCCAAAATAAACTCTTAAGATCTTAACTTGCAATTCCGTTAGAGCGCATGTAGCTCAACTGTAGTGACGGTAGTGACTAAACATTTACAGCGATAGCGGAATACGGGAGATCTTAATAAATCGTTTCAAAGCTCGAATTCTTTACCTACTCGCGATTCATCCGAAGTGGTACCATTTCGTGGTGTTATTACACTAAAAGTTGTGTATATTTCAGCGCAGAGTGTTAAATGCAAAATTCAAACTCCCGGAAACCCTCGCGGAAGAAATCTGTTAAATTTCAGAACGTTGAGTTACTTACTTGAACGCAACTAAACTGCAAAGGCACTATTTCCAATAGAAAAAAATATTAAATGTACAAAATGAAATTAACCTATTTCGCATACACATCTGCACGAGGTGAACGTCGCCGATAGCTACACAGAGTTTTCTAAGTGTTATGGAGATCTCCATCAAACAAGGTAAGCGCAGTGCACAAGTTATCACAAAACTAGTCCGAACGATATTTCTAGTTTAAGCGATGGGGTGAATAAACGCTAGGAGGTAGATACCTGGGGTTGTTCAGCCATGCAGGGGTTTGCTCCACGGAGATGTCCTCTAGTTGCAAATAACTCCAAGAGCAACAGGTTCTTGCACCGGGGGAAAAACCTCGTAGTTGTCACACTGGGGAGAAGCCTTGCGTTCAAAGGCTACCACTTGAATTGAGGGTGCCCAGACCGCGTGGGGGCCCTTCAGGTGAGTGACAAGCAACAATTGAGCTCCAAAAGGTCGTAGACGAAACAGGAGACTAACGTACCAATTAGGGGGCTACGACAGAAGCCAGAGCTTAGGGGCACGAAAGAAAAAGCCTGAAAATTACACGATATCTGAATTCGACGTCCAACGGAAGCACAAGATAACATACCAGAGCTGTTGGATGGCCTGTAAGTGGATTGCAGAAATACCTAATCATCCCAATATAACTGGCTTTATTTCAGCAATATAGCACCATATTTCCTAGGGCTGACCACAAAATCTACCGATAATTTTTGGAAATTACTTGATCCACTTAAGTGAAGTATCCCAAAATCACATGCAGCCCCAAAAGGAAATAATCTCATAAAAATGGCCGCCGGAAATCGTACTAACAATGTATTTTGAAAATTGTATTATAATCCCCTAGAATTTTCAAGGTTTTCCAAAATCATCCAAAAATGCAAAAGTGAGTATGCAACCAAATCTACACCTAGGAACCACAGGTCAATCTAACTACATCTGAATGTATTTAAGCAAAAATCATACATAACAATTCTTGACTGCACCTAAATGTAAAATTACACGTAACAATAGATAACGCTTTAACAGAATTTTCCATGGTGTATTTTTGTGCGAGAATAACTTTTCTTATTGCGGGGATAAGGTTCTGTAAATATTTGGTGTATGTCTCTATTATTGACTTAGAGCGTAATAGTGCTCAATTTTTTTGCAAAAAGTGCAGCTATGAAAACCTGTGGATTTAGTACTTTAAAAGAGATTTTTCGAATCCGATAGCGAACATTGATGTGAGGACCAAATTGATTTTTTTAATTGCGCTTGGCGTTGTTCTACAGCAAATTTTTTTGAGAAATATGTTAACTGCAAAGGTTACCAGTTGCTTTTGGCTTTCGATCATGCAAACATGTACATACTATGTGCTGTGTTACTCATATGGCTTCATTCGGTCAGATACCGACCTCAGGTAATAAAGTAATTATTGAAAAAAAAATCCACAATGGAGATTCGAACACGAAACCTCCCGAATATGAGTCAGCGCTTTAAAAAATAAATGTAAAACTTAATTTGTGACTATTGTATGCAGGACATGCGTCCGTCTGGATCTAAATTATGTGAATAACTTTCATTATCATTGTACTGCAATTGCTACATTCGTTAAGCTTCCTTCTAAACAAAAAAAAATCTTCTTAACAGGAAAATTGTAAATTTTTAAGCCGTATTTAACATTCTGTTTTAATTTTAAGAATTTTTTTTTAATAGGCACCCTCGAACTGCAATAACATATATTTAGACTCATTTAAAATAGGAATATAGCAGCTATTTTTTATAAAACTGTATGTGCAATTAAGTGGTCATACACTGTGTGGCTTTCATAATTTTAATAACTAAATTAGCAACGCACAGATCTGCCTACACGAATACAATCCGCTTTTCCGCTTCACATGAACATACGCCTTTATAAAATCTTTTGTAATGCGTCGACGTAATCGGATAAAAGCATGAATAGCACACGTAATCCTATAAATATTGCAGCCTTTACTGTTGACGTATAGGAAAACATATGCAAGTCCCTTCAGGTCGATAATTTTATATTGATTACACCGAGTTCTCTCAGTTAATGTAAGTAAAATATTACTCGAAGCTAATAACCATAGAACTATTTGAAAATGGTTTTTCAAATTAGTTCTCAGTACTTTAAGGGCAAAGATTTATCCTTTGTTTTTGGTTTTCCATTACACAGGCTCAAAAAGCCTTGTAATTAAAATGTAATAATGAAATAGCAAGGGATGCTACGAGAGATATTACTGTTGCATCCCGTGTTTATGGCATCTTTTCGTAGATCAATCGAAAAACGATCTCAATGAAATATTAGAAGCTCTTTCTGGTGATCTGGAGCGTGTTGTTTGATCGTAATATTTCTACCGGCCAGCGAAGCGTAATTTCCTACATTCAAGCCTGCTGAATTGTATTTATCAAATGGTGCATTAAGGAATGCGCATATAATGGCCAAACGCCATATTTAATTATACACTTTGCTATTTCTTTGCAATTATAAAGTATACTAAAACGCTGGTTGAATTTACAAGTTGTAGTTCTATTCTCTCAAAACCATTCAGGGTTTCAGTGAAACATCAAACCCTACCTCGATGTAGTTTTACTCCATTCGGCAGCGGCTAAACTGAAACAATCTTGTCGCCTACTGAAAAAATCTTGCCACCTCCTGAAAAACTCAATTTCGCTTGTGTAGGCCAGCAAACATAATAAAAAATGATGAAATGATATTCAAACTGATATAACGCACGACCTTTGTTTACAATAAATTGGATAGAACGAAGGTGTTTTGCAGCTCTCTCACCTTCTGCAAGAAATAAAAGAAAACGGCTTCTTGCTCTCATATTGGAAATCCTGTAAATGTAGGTTTGGCACTGAAATGTATCAATTACAATGACTTTGTACAACAAACGTTAGGGTAATTGAGATGTTTACTATTAATTACTTATTAGATATTACACCTCATAAAAAGTACAAATTTATTATGCATTTTTAGATTGAGCCGTCATTTCAATAGAATGCTTTGCTTTGAAATAGTTCTGTGTAACTACCTTTGCCTGTGTAATGTGCAGCTTAAAAAATAATTTAATTTAAATAACCATAATAAAAAAGGTGTCAAATTGTGAAGAAGTTGCCAAGGCATCACGAATTTCATTAACCAGTTATAGGTTCTAGAAATTCAACTAAGGAGCTTCATTATAGGTCTACATTTTCAATCACTTTTTCTATAGCAATAAATATCATGTCTAAAAAGTTGTTAAGGCCACCAATACAGTTTTAACACAGTGGAACAAATCTCATAAACAAACAATAAAAATTGAAGCTCTAGTGAGAAAGAACCTTTTTTACTGGAAAGAAAACTTAAACAACAAAAGTAACTGGGTTCCACCGAAGCTTTTTACTGGAAAAAATATAAAATATGTAAAACCACAAAAAATAACCTAGTATAAAATGCTTCAACAGCTTAAAATATCGCAACGCTATGAGAGTATACTTGAGGGCCCGCCAGCTATATTCAGTAAAGACGGAATGCAGTTCTTTAAATGGTTTAACTACCAACCCTGAAGGAATTCCACCAAGAGCGTCGCCATAAATGACCACCACGCAAGTCAAAACGTAACAATCAAAAGACATTGCTGAATCTCTGAAAAAGCTACAGCAATGCCTCGATACTTATCTTACAGGAGTGCCTAATTAGCTGCATCAGATCGCAGACAAATGTAACCTTTGGACAGGGGCTCTCTTAACTACACTAAGATGTAGGCGAGGCGGGTCGCTCGTGCGAAAATAGCTGCCCCAGCAACGGGTCAAGGGTGGCTCAAGATCACCAGCACTAAGCAAACGCTCTCCAAAAATGAACTGCGTTACGCGAACTCCGAGCTCACACGTGCAAACTTAAAGCCTCCCAAAGCAGGCTGAATTAGTGCCTTAAAACCTCTGGGGAAAAGCTAGAAGCGCAGGATGCAATTAGCCAAAATGCAATACATTACCAAAATCGAAAATGAACTATCCAAACTCACCCTGAAATCAGGCTTTCTGGGGAACGACATTTAATGCGCCTTGCCAAAAGGAAAAGGAAAACGGAATGCTATTCAGGTCCCAACAAGACAATTCATTATCGCAAAAGGTAAACCAAAACACCTAATACGCTTGCCAGTAACGCAGATTACCAACTATCAGCGCAATATGCGAACGGGCGATTAGGACACGTTTATACGAAGACCGCGTTCACACGACCAAGAATTATGCACAAGGTAAATCATAACGCTAACTAACGTTTTTTACACGTAACACTCTTTATAAAATTTTACAACATTTTTATTTACATCCACCTTCAAATCTGTCAAACCCAGAAAAAGCTTTTTTCATAAACTACAAACTGCTTCGAGGGCCTACAGAAACCCCGTCTTACCCAGTACTGCTATATACTCGTAGTTCCCCTTATTATTTTGTAATTAATGGTGGATAAATACATTTCTTCAAATCTTGTTGGACCAACGTGATGATACAGAGTAGCTCACGTTTATTTCTTTAGGAATTAACTCAAACTGTGGCGTTAAAATGTTATCAAGGCAAGGAATTTAAGTTGGTTAGACGAAGCTGTATTTGGAGCATAGATTTGAAACCAAGACCGTACTGAATTCGAAATGAAGCCTCGTGTATAGATGAAAAAGTAGTTTAATATGCAAACTGAATATGAATTAATCTCCCCTACCATTGACAAAGATTTATTATATATACGAAGTGGAAGCAAATAGAAGCATAAAATATAATTTTAAAAACGCGTGCATCTTTTCCTGAAAGAGCGGGAAAGATTCACTCTCCGGCTGGAATTGGATACGCCATAGATACTTAAAACGGCGACGTTTTCGTTTGAAGAACTGCGTCTAATTATCCGTTTTCTTCACTTGCATGGAGTTATACCCATCAAAATCCATCGTCAGTTGAGTGAGACATGCGGTAATGGCGTCATGGACGTGAAAAATTTGCATTTGTAGGTGCGACAGTTTAAAGAAGGCCAAACATAGAACCGAAAGTGGTTATGGAGGACCGCCGATAGAAAGTGGAAAAAATTGTCGGTATTTCCATAGGATATAAGTACATAATTTTCCATCAACCCTCAAAGTTTTCTCCAGGTGGGTTTCATGAATGCTGATCCACACACACAAAGCTGCCTACATGGTAATGTATGAGGCGGTCATCACCACATGAGCAGTGCTTTCATTCTATCAATTATCACAATGGATGAGGCATGGATGTTGTTTTTCAATCCTGAAACCAAACGGCAGTCAAATCAATAGAAGCACACAGACTTAATGCCACCTAAGAAATTTTCGGTTACCGCTATATTGTGGGACCGCCAAGGCATAGTCCTAACCCTTGCGTTTCAAGGAGCACTATAGCTTCCGCTGCATCCCATAGAGATGTTTTGAAGACGAAGTCTCTTCCAGAATTGCAACAAAAATGACCAGAAAAGGGGACAGGTGTGCTCTTTCATCAGGACAACATTCCTGCTCATATTGCAGCCAGTCTTTAAAGGTTTCTTCGTAACAACAACTTCGAAACAATTCCTCATACTCGCTACACTACGCATCTAGAGGGTTTTCGATTTTTTCAACGCTAAACAACATTCTCGTGGTCGGTCATTTTCCAGACATGCCGCTCTTTCGTCAGGCAAAAGAGACCCTTAAAGAATCGTGTACTTCTATATGGTAACTATGTTGAGACGTAACAATAGTTTCAGCTTTCTGGTGTGAGTAGTTGTTCAGATAAACTTTGCAATAGCAAGCTAAAAAGCTAAAAAATCTTTTGGGTTGCCCTCTAACAGTCTTTATTCTAAATCCATCTCTCGAAAAACCAATGACGCGCCGACATTTCTGCAGTTTTGGAAATACTTGCTAGTCAGTCCAACCTAGGAACGGATCGCTCTACCTTCATCAATAGCGGCTATAAAAACGGTGCTTTTGTGAACAAGAGCATTATCATAATGAAACATTACACTTTAACCAGTGTACCTGCCTTTCATTAGTAAAATGTTTACACTGCATATGTTGGTAGTTAGATTTTTGTTTACAGTAAACTCACTTTAAGGACATCAGAAAAAAACAGCTTCATCTAAAGATTACACGGCACCTACAATGCTCAGGTACAAAATTGAAGCTAATATCTTGAAATTTTCAATGCCCTATAAAACATTGAGTACGTATTCAAAATAGTGTTAACTCTGGATTATACATAAAAAAGCAAACACTGAAAATTTCAATATGTTACCTCTGTATGGATGTTACGCTTTATTTATGCATCTAATTGATTCCAATGTGTGTAGTATTTAGTCCTTATTGTTCTGTTCGATTTTAAGGTTTATGGTATTCAGTTCATATTTGGAGCGCTTGCGCCACGCTTACTTTTGGTTAGAATCCCAGAAAGTAGAAGGTCAGAATTGTTTCCATGGCGTCCTTATAGTTTGATTTTTTAGTAATGGTTGCCCTCGCCTTTCGGCGGAGTTAAATTCCTGAACCGTAAATCAGGGATGTTTCGTTCCCACGCCATTGTCGACAGATTCTACGCTTGCTGGTGTACTTCGCACATGGCCCTGAATATATCGGGGTGAGTGTGTTCCTGTGTTCTATCGTGGACTATTTTCTCTTTATAGCATAGGGCAGTTTGCTAAGGTTTAGATTCTACATTATTTTGGTGCCAAAGTCGCTTAAGGCGTGAGCTTGACCCGTTCTTATCTCCAGTCATAGCCTGATTTACACCCGTGGCATGCATTCCTGCAGCTTTGAGCCCCGTTTTGACGTTTGGATGGCCGAAGTGACCTTGGGAGTGTACAGTTTTCTCCGCGAGCTTGGTACCTGAAAGCACACTAAGAGTTTCGCCTTGAAACCATTGCCGTATTTTAACGTGTGCTATAATCTTATATGGCTGTTCTGCGAACTATGTGAAGTATGTATTAAGAAATATGTATTAGACCCTGTGCGTTTTGTGAGGTGCTTCGTAATTTGTCAACCTATAATTTTATATATGCATTGATGATAATTATATACTGTGATATTCGCATTCTGACCTTGTTTATTTCTTTCTGCTACCTGTATTTGAGTTGCGCTTCACTTTCAGATTATGTTGTGCTATTTAAAGAAATGTACAGGCCGTCTCCAATCCAGCTAGTTTCAACGGGCAATTGTATCCAAGTAATCACAAGTTTGTGTATTTTCTTAAGAGAATAGCCAACGCTAAATTTGTTATGATAACAGAATAAATTAAATGAAAATATAGGATTTTAATATAATTCATATCAGTAGAAATGCTAAACCGATTATTTCTCTTACCGTTTACGAGATACCCATTCTCTGATCACTGATATAGAAGAATATTTTTCTATAAACTGCCAAATTCTTAGTTTCCCAGTTTTAAATAATTGCAAACGTAATAGCACATTTATTTTAATATTTACTGAATAATAGGGAATTTGCAATACCTGCTTTAGAAAAATTACTATGCGCAGGTGGTGATTAAAATAACAAAAATTAATATCCATTCACAATTATTTCACTTCACTGTTCATTTCATATTTTATTGGAGACTAGCCCTAGGCCTAGGTTGTTATATCCACGCAAAAAAGCTGTTTTAAATTTTTTGTTATGTAGCTTCATTAGTGTTGATATTATTATAAGGATAAGTAAATTTCCAATCCATGGTAACTTCTACTTTTAGAGGAAGTTGTTATTTCTGAATGGGGAATTTGTTTCAAACGTATATACCGACATTTATTTTGATTGAAATAGGTGAACCTCTACACTGAAATGCAAAGTAAGACAGGATATGACTGTATGTATGTATGTATAAAAAAGCTGGAAATTAGTGAATATTTCAAGAATGTTCTCATAGAAAATTCTACTTTTGAACTTTTACTGGTGTACGAAAACATATTTCTTAGTACTTAGTACCATAATATTCTGAAAATTGTAGAAATATTAATTTTTGGTTTTATTTTCTTCTTAATACTATTTTCCTCGACAATAACAGTGTGTTATATAGAATATAATTTACATCACATATATTCAGCACAGTTGCTTGCATCCTTAAAACTGCATATATCGTATAATCAAGCAAGTATGCAATTATCTGAGCGTTGGATACAGCATAAACCGCTAATTAACAGCATTTACAATCATCTGGTCATGAGGTTTCAAGCATGCAAGTTATAGCACATGATACTTTCCCTAAAGGAGCAGGGACTCAGCAGCCCCTGCTAACCAGCTACTTCCGGGCCACTGTATTTATATACCGCGGATCCTTCTTGTCAAAAACCGCCGTTCGCCACGGTCTAGCGCCTCCTGAATAAGGGCATCCAATAGCTTCTCCTCGTCTACTTCCCCCGATTATTTATTAACAAACGTTGTCCCTAACTTTTACTATTGCTAATAAATGCAAAGCATTGAAAAATAATAATAATTAATAATGACAAACCAGTGACTCTGACTTTCTATGCTAAATAAATGTATGTTTTGAGTAAGTATAAATAATGAGACACCAACATGAATTCAAGATGAAACACGAAGCTTAAAATAAAGAAACGATGTAGATCATGACATTTATCCGTTACATTAAGAAAGTAAAACCTGTCTTTCATGACACCTCGTGGTAATACAAATTGGTGTTTGCTCGACAAGTTTTTATATATGACTACGTACGCTATCGAGTGACCTCTCCATGCCCTGTTTGACGATATTACCGAACTCTATGTGCGCATATTAGTCAAACCCATATGATTAACTCCAGATTAGCACGTCTCTAATGCCGCTTGAATGGCTTACATACTTCAGACTGGATTACACTGCGTTTACACACTAAAATCCTGCACTTGAAATACAGAACCAGTACAGCTATTTGTTTCAAGGAATGTTTTTTCATTAAAATACATCCTGTGTAGTAGTTCTTCTAGTGTTTTACTTTACATTCTTCGCCTTCTTACTCTTTTTAAGTAGACTAACAGCCTGTTCTTTAAACCCCGAGTTAAGCCTCAACTGATGTGAATACACAGCTCTCAATTCAGCATCTAGGTGGCCTTCCTAGATCTCCCCCTCCCGCTGATGATAGATCTTCCTTTGCTCTTCTTCGTATCCTATATGTATCCATTCTATTGACATGTCTATTCCAATATTTTCTTCTGTTATTGGTTCATGTTCCTGGTGTCTTTATTAAGTATTCTGTTGCGCAAAACTTTCTCCTGCATTGATCGTACTATTTTCATTTCGAATGTGCTCAATACATAGGTTTTTATTTTTTTTACTATAGGTATTTTTACTTTCTGGTACAGGTTTCGGTCGCTTGTGATTTTTGTTTCGAGCTCAATGTATGTATTTCACAACTTGTTCCAGTACTTATTCCTCCATTTCCAGTTTTCAGCCCCTTGGAATCTTTGTCGTAAGCATTAATATGGTGTTTCTTATATTTGTGGTTATATTATGTTCTTTAGATATAACCTTGAACCTATACAAGAGCATTTGCAGTTCGTCTTAGTTTTCAGTGAAAAGGCCAGCAGCTTCAGCAAAGCATATTGTATGATAATAAATATAACCCATTTGGCATCCTAATTTATTCAGCATGGCTTCTATTACTTCGTTCATGATTACGTTTAATAAGAAAAGACTCAGGAAATGCTCTTGTCTTATGCTTGAACTGAGTGATATCTCATCACTTTCGTATTCATTTAAGTTTATGCTAGTCGGTGGTCCATTTACTGTTCGTATTTTCCATTACATCCATTAGTTTTCTTTTAACTTCTTTGTTATTCATACTATGACTTACTTTGTGGAAAACCTTGCGTAGATCAATAAAATACAATTTTTTTTTAAAGTTAATCATTTATAACCCCCTGTATAAATACTACCAATTTTTTTCTGAATAGTTACTTTAATTTAGAAGCTATTTCCTCTCTTACAAAATTTTAGTTGGGTAAACGGTTTAGCCAAAAAAAAATATTTTGTAAATCCCTATAAGCCTAGTTTTACGTTACAATTACTGATTCAGGCTTGCAGAAATTTAGAAAATATTTTTTGTGGCTAAACCGTTTACCCAACTAAAATTTTGTAAGAGAAAAAATAGCTTTTAAATTAAAGTAACTATTTAGAAAAAAAATGGTAGTGGTTATACAGGGGGTTAAAAAAATATTGATGGATAATTTATTGTGACGAATTTTTTAAACACCCTGTAATTTTCGAAATTAGGGTTTATTCTTCAAAAACCTGTGGTTTACTGGTACAAACACATGGCCAAAAAATGAATAAAATCTCTCAAAGATTTTTCGACTTGTTTGAAAAAATTTATAAAAGTTAATCGTTTTTAAAGCCCTCTACCGGCTAAACTAAGCAACTTTGTATATAGATAAGTTGAGTTAAATCGTCATATTTTTGCTCAGGGAATATGCGGTTAATGGATTGACTTCCTTTTCAGGGACACCCTGTATATGCGTACCATCCGGGTGCGATAAACAGCAACATATTATAGTTACGTCTGTTCGAAAACCTCTTCGTGTAACGGAACTCGTGAATCATTTTTCTCAGTAGTTTTGTAATGCTTAATGTTTTTACAATTAGGGCCTATTTACTACTTCGCCGAATCGATTCCGCGCGCTTTTATTTAAACAAATCTTTCTGTTTCTACTACGACTCCCCTTCGTGAAATACTTTATATGTTTTCCTATGATTATTTGGGTATAAACTATTTATTTGAGGTTGTATTTAGTTGCATTTAATATATACTTCGGGATGCAACGCTAATGTCTTTTGAATTTATAATAGTATCTTTGTGAATGCTCCATTCGGGTTTAGCTACTTATTTTTATTCGTTTATTCGTACCTGTCGATATCGATATCGACGAAAGGAAATTTCTAGCTCGACTATAATATTTAATCACAGGATTATAAATTAATTTAAATTTTACAATGTATTTCCCAATAGCAAGTGGTTATTAGAACATTACCAACCTACATATTTATACATCCACTCACAACTTTATAATTTCTTCTTCCAAAACTGAATTTGTCAACAGGTCGGCAGCAGCAAGATGAACTGTAATGCCATTATTGAAGCATTACTGCGCTCTTTGAGTTTTTGCATGCTCAAATTTTTATCCGTTCGAAAAAAGTCTCACATCGCAGCTCCAGTGGAGAACTGCATTAAATGAATATCGAATCAGCCCAACCACTCCGCTATAATGGCGCTGGAAATGCATTAAGTTTTTTAGCGATTCCACAATATCAAGATACCGCACCATCAGGTTGCATGGATGTTCTTGAGATCTTTTCACATCACGCTTTCAGTTTTGACAGGGTTTGCTTAACTGAATGTCTCTTCAGCTACAGCTGATATGCCTGTTCACGAACCCTTCTGAGTGGAAAAGGGTCTCATTCCGTAAAATAACAATTTACGCGAGTGCTGTCCATTCGTCTAACAAAGCAGGCATAATTTCAAAGAACCGGCAGATTAATCTTGTTTCCCACATAAAAAGGCTTCCGCACTAATTATCTCTGCCTCCAATGCATAATTTTGGTTTCCATTACTAAGGCTTTTGCTTTACCTCTCATTTCATACAGGGAATGTTTGTGAAAATACAAATTTTCCCTCACATACTTTTGTTAGAAATAACACAATACCTGTTTCAATCATTATCATAAATTTTGTTCCGTTACTTAAACTTGGCATCGCATGGCTAAGATCCAATATACACAAATTAATTACAGAAAAAAGTAAAGGCGTTAACTGAAACGTCATGTACACGTTCAGAACAAGTAGGATTCGTAGAAAAATCTGTTGTGGTAAAGTAGTTAAACATCAAAAGATGCTCTTCAAATAAGAAAAATATTCTGATAAATCAAGATTTAATCTAACAAGTTTCAGAAATCATCTTGTAGAATTATGTAACTTAGTTCTCATTTAACTGATTTGATAGGTATCCGAGATCCTTGTTACAAGCATTAAATGTGTAACAGCCTCGTAAAGTAAATGAAATAGTTTGGTTTGGTTCGACAGGATATTCTAGGTTTAATAGTATGGGAGCAATATATTGAAATTTTGTCAGGATCAAAGTTAATCGCTCTATTCCCTATTATATTTGTATTTGTTCCAGTCCTTTCGAGAGAATGATTTGATATTTAAGGCTAGGAATAAAATATTATTGTAATAATTACACACTATCTAATTTTATCAGTTAAATAATACATACAAGAATTTATGAGGTGGTCTGCGACAATGACAAAAACTGGAGATACCACTTATTAAAGTTGTTTGAAACGGGAATCTGGGCTTCTTGCCTGAACTGTTTATTTCAATATTTACATACAGGCCGATTTGAGCTAACATGTTTTTCGTTGTTAATTAGGTTTAACTAGTATTTCTGCGATCAGTACACACCGCGTAACTTCAGTTTTTGTTCCTCATACTCTAAGCACTGAACTAAAATTTGCTTCCCAGATACTCCCTTCCAAGAATTTTTGGGTAGATACTGATTATGGGATAGCACTTATGAGTAAGAGGGAAGTGACGTTTGTGAAAATGATCAAAATTGTTAGAGCCATTTTTGACATATTTTCCACACTTTTGAGGGCATTTTAGACCTGTTGGCACCGGACGGTGCAAAGCAGTGAAACTAAAGTCTGGCACAATCGCCAATAGTACTCGTATTTATGCGATCAGTCGAGCTTGCTCAACATCCCATAAGCTAAGCATTAAAATTCAATTTGCCCCCCCCCTCCCTTCAGCTATCAGCCACCCTAAATTTTTTGGGTAAATACTGACTACTTATGAATTAAAAGAAAATGTCATCGGTAAATATGAACAAAATCGTTGCAACCATTTTTGTAAAAAAAAATTGTCTGTCGTTTTTTAGACATTTTATGGGGCATTTGGGTCTCCTAATATGAACTGGTGGGTGCAGTAATACCAAAGTCTAGTAGCATCGTTTCAAAGCTTCATAGAATATCTCTGTAAATTTTCATGAAAATCTGTCGGTTACCTTGGCTGCTATGTGTGGATGGAACACATACATAGGTACATAGAGAGAAATGAATTTTCGCTCAGTTCTTTCGAAAGCCCTAGCTTCGATCTGTAAATTATTGGAACTTAGCATAACGAAGTTTGCGCATTAGGACCTCTTTTAGTATGTAAATCACTCGATCTTGTATGTCCACCGATAAACGTAGATTCAACAGCGGTAGCGATAAAGCTGATTTCAGTCGCAGTGCGCCGAGCCCCAACGGCGCACTTCTGCCTGTGGCTCAAAGTGAAATTCGACTTCAGCTAAATAAAAGCAGCCAAGCAGCGCAATAAAGAAATTAACGCTTAAGTGTTTTCTGTGAAGCAGGTCAGGGTTTGCACATCAAGTAAGTGCCAAGTATACTAAGTGCGTATGCATTTGCGACACTGGTGTTTTCGGGCCGTCCATATTGGTTCGTGACCGCCAGAGCGCCGATCAAGCTTGCAACCAGGTGTTTCCCTGCAGTGTTGCTAAGAAATGTCTAATCAGCGAGTCCTTCAAGTTGATGACGTAAGTCAGTTAGACTGCTAGGCAGTAGTTCTCAGCCGCGAGCTTTAGGTAACCCGATGCGGTTTGAGAGGTAAGCGTTCGCCACAGGCTGTGGAAAGGTTTTGCTAACGAAAATAAATGCGATTAATGAACAAATAAATACGTACACTTGAAATAGTCTGTACGGGGATTTAATTCGAGTTTCATTTAATACATGTGGATTTTAGCATTTTCGCTTACGATAATTCATGCTAAAGGTAACTAACTTGTTCCGTCTTTCATTAGAAACATATTATATATGTAAACAAATTGGTTTCTGTTATGCATATTGTTTGAAGTTGGTTTCAGCGCTCGAATTGCAGGCCAGCTTGCTGTTTTGGCAGATAGTGGCGCCTTATAACCCCGAATTGAGGCAAATAGGGTTTTATACAAATACTAACTAAACCTCCCAACGCAGAGCCTCATTACATGTTCAATGTTATTTTGGTTAAAATATTAATGCTTGTAGAGCAATACGAGATATATTTTCCAAATACAATAAAATTTGCTAAATTCTCTTAAAAACAGTCATAGGTCTACTAATCACAAATAAAACAAACAATATTTCTTTGTGAAAGAAAATTTTTTAGAGACCCCCATATATTTGCCTGCTCGTAGTTTCTTAACGAAAATTCTGCATTATTGCTCATTATCACCACTATTGTACATTTCTGCACATAAAACAGAATAAAATTTATACACAGTTTGCACTTAATTACTGCATCCTTGAAATTAACGAAAGACACTACATCAACATAGTTTCTGCCAGCGTGTCAGCGTCACCGACCTGACTTACTTCTATCGGCTATACTTATTTCGGCCATTTTTTTTTCGTAATACAACTATGAGCATGTGCATTACGCAACATTCCTGGTCAAGCGTGTACATGTCCGGCTAAAAGTCGGATTCCTCTTCGAAGCGTCAGTTTGAATCCTACCGCCTGCAATATTTTTCCTCTTTGCGAGTTATAGCTGTTAACATGTAAGAATGTTATGAGTATAATAATTCCCGCAGATGTTGTTTTAAAATCCGAGCTCGTAGAGCGAAACTTCATCGGTTCAATAATATATCGGTTGCAGTACGGTAATGGTTGCCATGTACGGTAAAAGAATATTACCGTACAGATACAGTTGCTTCAGTATGGTAAAGGTTGTCATGTACCATAACGGACTATTACCGTACAGATACAGTTATGACTTAGTTACCAGCCTACTTTTGTATATGTAAACAAAGACTTAATATCCTGAAAGCGATAAATGTAACTTACATTACAGCTTACCGAATACAGTTTGAGCCCCGGTGAAAATCGAAACTAGTGTTAGAATCTAGTAATTTCCAAGTTTCGTATTGCTAACATTTTTGACAACTATCTTGTAGACAACTTTATTTAAGCGAAATGATACTATAAATCAGAAACGTACTAAAAACCTTAGATTAAATAAATTGTGTCTTTTCCCGAAATACCATTGCCAGAACCACTCTACTACCATCATAATTAATTTTATCAGAGCCACTCTCATCACTCCATAAGCTAATAATTTGTTTAACAACGATTAAACCTAAAGCAGGTTCTCTCTGAACGATATCGTTTTCAGACTTTTTACGTGTTCACAACGCGATTTCCATTCGTCAGTTGAAAAGGTATCATTTAAAAAACTCTTTGCAGTATGTTTCAGTCTACTTAAACTGAAGTGAGCATCCATATGTGCTTATTGTTTTAGTGAAGATAATACAAGTCAGGTTCCAACATGTATTCTGTAAAAGATAGTCTTTCTATGCAACCACTCATTTATATCATTCTTTCTAGCTGTCGATATAAGCAATTTTTTGACTGAACATTGTGGTATGGCACATTATCAATTACTAATACACGTCGAGAAGGTAAATTAAGAATTAGTCGTGTATCACTCCATTTTTTTGTAATTAATAAAAGTTATTTCACTATGGTAATCTCAAGCTTGAACAATGGTAAGTCTTTGTCCTTTAGACATGGATTTCCTTAAACTTTTTTTTTAATCACCCGACCAGGCTTTTTCATGTGTATGGGAGGCGTGAATATAAATCTCGTCCATTTCTATTAAGGGATATTGCTCTTCTCGGTACGATTTTATCTGGCGTAGAAAATGTAAGCAAATTTGGCGAATATCTTGTCGTTTCATTGGAATTTTTCTGTTGAACTTAATTTTATTTCGACGAAAACCTAATTCGCCAGAGATTCCCGCGATCCAAAACATCCTGTCTTTTCTACAAATCTTGGATGAATATTCTTAATTGTGTGTACATTTTCCTCATCAATCTTTATTGTTCTTCAAAATACATCTTTATCGAAATCATCCTAAAAGGTTTTAGTGTTTTTATTACTGTTCTTCTTTCATTTGGGGTAAAAAACTTACTGCATTCCCCATTCTCGATTGCTCTTGAGCAACCCTTTTTATAGTTCTTACACTTGTAACACAACCTCTCGTTTACCTACCTACACTTACTGAATTATTACTTTAATTTACCCTGGGTTCGCTAGCTGATTCAGTCGGTATCTCTCTTTTTTCATTCCCAGTGCAGCTAAGGGTAAGCTAATATCATTTGAGACCAAACTAATATTGTTTCAGGCCGGCTCGTGGGCACCTCAAATGTTGTACTCACCAAGGTACATATGAATGACAATAAAAATCCCGACAATTTACATTTAATACATATAATTTGTAAATAAACAAGAACACACAAAGAAAAGATACATAAAAACAAATACACAAGGTAGGTATACACTACGCAGAATAGAGTAACTTATAATAAACCACCAACGTTTAATAGCGTCGACAAAGTTAATTTCACGCACCCCAAAACGGTTGGTACTCCCCGCTGTCTATTCTTGTTTTACCGAGGAAGCATTGCGATTCACGCTTCAAAATGCACACGCCGCAAAATAACGTGGAGTCGTACGGTAATTTCCCCTTATCAATCCGTAACAACACATGCGCTGATTATTGCGTAATGGTTTATTTCAGCAATGATCGGCCAATTCGCGATTAACACACAGAACTAACCTGGTGGTATTTTATGGTTCCTCTCGTAGCTCAAGGGGCTGCTATAATTCTTAGCTGGTCCCAGGCGAAGGTCTCCAGTTGAACCGTGGAGGTATCACGTACTATTTCACCTGGTTCGTTATCTAACGAACCAAATTGGCCGCCGTTGTTCCCAGGTCTTTTAGCTTTTTTGCTTTCGCGGGCTTAGGCGCGAATCGCTTAATTGGCCGAGCTTGCTGGCTTGGGCGCGAATATATTTTCTTGCGGGCGTCCAGCGTTGATTCACTTACCCGCTGGTTATTTCTCCGAATTAAACGACACTGTCGACACATTTTGTCACGTACTCGCGGCGCATTGCACTCTATGGTTATTGACTGCGTATACATTAAATATCACTATATAGTACTAAACTACGTGTATAAATACAAGAGTACTTACTGTCAGGCTTCATTGCTAATTAGCATATAATGAAAGGCTGTAAAATAAACAAATACAAGTGGCACGAATTGGCCCGTTTCAATATCCCCCAGGTTTTATTTTAAACTGGCAACAGCTGAGAAGAAATCCATCTTTACTAATTCTGAATTCGTGTAACCTGAATAACTAGCGGTGGCCTAAGGCAATTCCCATACTACACAGCTTTAAACATACTGTTGTTGATAAAACAAATAAAAGAGAGTAAAATAAAAATATGCACGGTCGAACTGAGTGTTATTACAGTCCCTCGACCCTAACTCTTTCTTTTAATTAATGTTTTCTTCTTCTTCTTCTGCTTCCCGAGAAGCCATCGGGATATCTTGTCAATAAACAAACACGGTTTTCCAACTTTCTCCGTAATATCGACTTCGCATTGTTGAGGTAATTCAACCTCATTTGGGAATCGCGTTGCAAAACCGATCGATGACACGATGATAGCCGTATCTTTAAACCGTGTTTTCGTTTTATTATTATTATTATTAGTGCGAGTGTCGACCTTATTCGTCTTTACCGTTCCTCGATTAACTGGTTGTGGACGTCTTGGTCTAGGTTTCTTCTTAATTTGTGCCGGAACAACCATTGGGCATAGGATACATTTAGTATTTGTAGTCTCAACTGTCATGTCCAATTCGGCAGTCTCCGTCAATTCATGTAAAATAGCGATGTGTCGATCCGGTCGGATTCGATACAAAGGATCGAATCCGGGGCAGGATCGATTTGGATCGAGTCCAAGTTTCGGTCCGGAATCGTTCCGAGGAACGAAAAGGTCGCGAGGCTTCAATCCTGGCGGACATTCATTCCTTTGGCATTCCGTTATTCAATCCATTTCAATACAGAATACAATACAATGTGGTGATGGGGAACAGCAAATGATGATGGTGTTCGTTTTAAAGGCTCGACGTCGACAGGCGACACATGATACGGCCGAACTTGCATGCTTTTTTATCAGTTATCAGTGATTTATGGCTTTTGGCGGCTTTGTATGTGCCCAATTGATGTCTGAGACATATAAACATACTGAATTATCGACTGCGTGACCACTCACCAAAACAAAGATACTCGCGTTGTTCGTTCCGGGTCCGGAATGACCGAGGACCCCTGGTGTCTGAAATGCACATTCAATTTCGATGTCGATCCGAGGATCGAGTCCGATGGACTCGATCCACTTGCGGAATGGGATTGGAATGAACGAGTCCGCAAAAGGATCGAAACTTCCCATCACTAATGTAAAACGTTCCGTAATTGCTCCTTCAGGACTACCGCTTCTTTATCCCACGCGCTATTTTGCATTGGTTCTACGACGCTTGTCTTGTTCCACGAGCTAATTTGCATTGGTTCTACGACGCTTGTTTGATTCGACGAGCTATTTGGCATTGGTCCTACAACGCTTGTTTTAAAACCTACAGTGGTTTCATCCCCCCATTCATTTGAAATTCCCGTCAAGGGTTTGACAACGATAGTATTTTGAGGGTCGTTCTCGATTTTAATTTAGTTTGAATCAATATTGACCCATTCACTATCCCCCCAATGTTTTGCAACGTTCGCGCAGGGTTTGTCATTCTCTATTGCCGGACCGAGTTCGGCACCCAACTCGTCATAGATTGATAGCTTTACTTCGTTCGTATTGAAACAGCTTATCCCCCCACAATTTAAAATCTGGGTTATCCCCTCGGCTGCTTCTTCCCTGAACGCTTCATATCTCTCGCAAACACTTTCGATTGCGTTGTTTATTTTGAGACATATATTTCGGAAAAAGTTACGAACAAATTGTAAATGCTTTGATTGCTCCCTAGTATGTAAATTATTCTGACCAATCGGAGCTACTTGACCAGATCGTCTTAGTTTTCCGAATTGCTTCGTTCGCGAGTGCGCTCGTATGAGCTGACTCGGGCTTCGCTTCTATTATCGTCCGAATCCTCCTCCCTTTGGTACTCCTCCTGGCGTCTTTGAGCTTGGTACCTTCGTCCCCCACGTTGGTTACTAGGGCCTCCGCGAGTCCACGATTGTACCCGATTGACTTCGAAATTGCCACGCTGCGAATTATTATAGTTACCGCGTTGCGCATTATTGAAGTTCCCGCGTCGCGAATTATAATTTCCCCGTGGCGAGTTATCGAAATTCCATCGTCGCGAATTATTATTTGCATTATCGTTATTGTCGGGGTTCGCGTCATTGTACAAGAGCACTTACTTACTGTCAGACTTCATTGCTAATTAGCATATAATGAAAGGCTGTAAAATAAACAAATACAGGTGGCACGAATTGACCCGTTTCACACTTTGACCAGTTGTTTTGGCCACACATTGTTGAATTTTGTTTAAGCCTGGTCTTCCAATTTTACTTCTTCTTTCATAAAGTTCAGCACGTTATTAATAATGTCTTGGGTTTGACTGCTTGCTACCTTATTTTTAACCTTCGAACGATATGCCATTGGTTTAATAAAGGTACATTTTAGGAAATTCCTCTATCTGCCACTACTGATTACTCGAACTTTGTATGCTTGACAGTTACGTCCTTACACATATTGCCAATTCGCTGAAATAAATTGTGATCACAGCACCTACGTTGAGTATCAAGCTAGATTAGTTAAGTTGTACTAATGGTTGCGTTTGAGTGTTTCAGTGTGATTTTAAACATTAAATAGTAATTTCCATTGCAGGACTGTTACCTACTTAGAGGTTTATGTGCGAGCACGGTATCTAACGAACAAGGGACAGCGAGCTTGTTATCTATGTGAGAAAGTAAAGTTCTGATAATGACAGAACAGTGTACAACATTTAATGGCATCGTAAATCGTCGTAAATCTTTAAAAAAAAATCTTAAATTCAAACGACATTGCTGCTTTCCTTACGGGCTAAACTCGTAAGAACTATAACAGGCTGTTTATCATCAATACCATAGCTATATTCGTATGTTGCTATAGTATTGATGATCAGCAACCCGTTATAAGTAATAACGGACTTAGGCAGTAACAGCAGTACACCTAGAGAGAGAGTTTATTAAATAAGTGTTTACAATTCAGAATACCATAAATATTTTTACCTTTTTATACATAATTACGATCACTTGTAAGCAATTCCAAATGCTGTTTTTTCTTGATTATACACTTTAAAAAAAAATGTTGTTGCAACTTCTTTATTTGCAATTCAGTTAAAAAATACAAAAATTATTTTAAATAGAATAGAGCCATCTATTTGGTGCGCAATAAAGCTAGTTATATCAACTATCGGGTCTCTTTCTCATGTCGCCTTTACACACGATTCAAGTTAGATATAAGCACCGTGTTTTATTACCTATTTATGATAGTAGGTACCAATATCTTTCGAAGAAAGCAGTTGTCCGGGCTATCAATATCTGAAGTTTGGCAATGCAATGCGGGGTGACAAAGATATAATAACATATCTAAAAACTTATTAATGGACTAGCTGTACTTCCTAAAGACTGAAACAGTTTGAAAGAGATGGATATTATACAATGATAGCAAATATTCTAATACAAATTAAACAATAGCAACAAAACAACTTCTACGTACTACTACTATCTCGCATAATTATTAGAGAAACTGAACAAAGGAAAGATGGTGTTTCTCGCGTCATGACAAACTTTTAACGCCCGAACTTTTTTATGTCGTATCATGTTCTATCGCTTCAAAATTCACATTTACAGGCTGGGCTGTGTCTTCAGATTACACAAGGCTCGTCAGCGCTCGAATTTCTAGGTGGCATAATTATTACACTTTCTTTAAGTACATTTCTTCCGCTCTAAAAAATGATGTGATAGATGCAAGCATATTAGATTGGACAGATCCTTTGGAGATCTTTATGCATTAACTATAAACATTTCAACATTAAATACCTAATATAGGTATATAACAGCCATCATTTATAGTACATATGCATACACGTTCATTCTGTGTCAGAGCATAGGATTGAGCTGTAATATCAGCCAGGACATTTAGTAGTGGGACTAAAATTAATTCTAGTTTTATTATTTCCTTTTACAATCGCCAATGATTTCATTTTATAAACAGGAATTGATTAAAATGGAACTGGGCTAACCAAATTTAGCCCACCAATATAAAAACACCAATTCGTTAACCCACAAGCACTTGCTGTCAAGTTGTTGCATTTGCAATAATAAACATTATTTTTATTTGCTTTAGTTCATAAAGATAGAAAAGAGATTTGACTTATAAAAAATAGTTTTTCATGTCATTATTAGTTACATGTAAAATAAACTTAATCAAAAACGAATCTTAGAGAGCAGATAAGTGCCTCAATTTTTTTTAATCAGCCGTTGCAACAAGGGAAAATAGAAAATAG
Source organism: Agriotes lineatus (assembly GCA_940337035.1). Classification (NCBI taxonomy): domain Eukaryota; kingdom Metazoa; phylum Arthropoda; class Insecta; order Coleoptera; family Elateridae; genus Agriotes; species Agriotes lineatus. The sequence continues at coordinate 151,350,742 of OW679195.1, read as the reverse complement.
TATTGCTAGACCAGAAAATTTAACACTGAACTGTATTTGCAGCCCCTTGGAAAAGTAATAATATAGTGAGCAGCCGCTTCCTAGGGCATTTAATTGTTTTGTTTTTCATTTTTAGCTTTCAATTTTCCACTTCATGTTTCAGCAAATTGGCTATCCAACGCCTATCTTTTGTTGTTCGTCGCACAATTCACGCTTTTATCAGTTTTGAAGCAACGTCCAGGATGTTGTATCACAATTACCTTCAAAGCAAAAAGATTTAGTTTTGTAGACTGTTTCAGACACAACATGATCAAAGCAGTTTAAGCGGAAATTAAAGAGGTGCTGAGCTCCTTCCGTTGCTTGTCTTGTTATTTACAGCAGTATAGAAGCTTTCTTACTGGTTTGTTTGAAAAATGCGTCCAATTTGTGAAAGTTCTTCATACTTACTGGTGCCATTCTCGCAATCCAGGAACTTACCTAAAACAAAAACGAATAGTATTAGAAGAATACACCGATATAAAAATACTTGGTAAAATAGTAACACGCACGATTATATCGCATCGAGTTGCCCTGATAAATAAAATTCAGGGTGACATGCGTAAGATACGTAAACAACATTATGTTTTTATAACACTGCCTGCGTTTTGCATCAAAAATTTAGGTTTTCAAATTAGAAAATTTAATAAAAATATGCTGAAAAGTGTGGCACATCGATGTCTCCATGCAAAATTAAATAATCCGATAAGTGCGCATTTGAGACGAAAAGTCGCGGGACTAAAACAGCCAGACTTTGTTATCGGCTACAGTTTCAGTAATGCAATTATTCAGATCAGCAGGTTGAACCGAAGGCATTTTAAGCAAACTCAAGAGATGTAGATGGGCGAACTGCGTAGCTCGGAAAATGACTTACGCTTCAGCACGACAAAAGAAGTTTGAGCTACTGTTTAGAATACAAATAAACTGTCGCGTCATAAAGTTTGATTAAAATCGGGGGAGGCTGCAATGATGAACGTCGAATGCTATCACCATAAAATAGGATCGTTTGCTAAAATAAGTAAGAAACATTTATTGGAAAATGTATAAATTCTTGATTGTTTACGTGTCACTTCAGATCTGTACTTCCAGTTCGAACATTTTAGCGCAGTTTACACAGAATCCGTAATAACTAGAAACTCGACATCTTCAGAATTCCACGCCTTTGAGGCTGCATGAATTCTTAGAAATCCGGTAGTATCTCCACAGGTGCTTTTATGTATGAAAAGGTTACAGAAAGAGCGTTTAAGATTTCTGAAGATATGGTACACTTTATAGAGAAATTCTCGCTGCACACAGGCAACTCATTTGATATTCATCGGTTTAGTGGTATTTCGAAATAAACAGTTAACTGAACAATATGTATCACATGAACTGATGATCACCCCATTGTATTCTATTAAGAATTAAACTTAATTATCCTTTCTTGACAGCATAATAAGCACGAAGGAAAGTACGTGTACTTCTTTTTTACTCTTATTAACACTGAACTACAAAACGGCAGGATGTATTCTTCACAGAAAAAAACTATAGCTATACTTTACAGCAGGCCTTAAGTCTCTCTTTACTTCGACGTTTGTGCTTAAACTTATCTACTCACAACTCACACTACTTCGGATTTGGATTTATTAGTTATAAGATAAAACTTAACTTGACTTTAAAATTAAATAATACCCTTTTCCAGACCTCTTTGGGTTTGAATTCAATATTATCTACATTTACTACTGATCTAACGAAGATATATTAGCCGAGGTAATGATTACATAAACGAAAGCTGCATCCAAGCAAACGTCAATTCTTAGGAAATCTGAAAAATAAGATTACATACTCCGGACTGACGTTACCTACGAAGTCTTTGTATCGCCCCGTTTCAATAGCGCGTTCTAGCAATTCGCATCTTCTTTCGGACCACCTTATATTTAAGTGATGTAGAAATGGAATTCAGGTTTAGCGCGTAGAGCGCTTGACTTTAGAGATAAGGCACCTGCAAGGCTTTTCTGGTCTAAGAGCGCTCGCTTAGCTTTTACTGAATATTCTCGCTGGTAAGCAGTCGAGTTTATCGATTATTGATTTTTCATGGAGCGCTTTCGCGGGATCTGAAATTAAAAGAGCAAGCCAAAACCGCTCCTGTTTAAACAAATGAAAACTGCAAGTGACGTGGTTTTCTTCAAGAGCGACCGTAAACAACTTTGACCGGTTCCCATGCGGCTTTTTTAAACTTATTCTGCAGTTACTCAAGAAATAACTCGGCCTCCCATTTTTTCGCTTCTATGTGCGAGCCAGCTAGAAACTCCAGAATGCACTAAGCCGCTTTTTGCGGCTGTTAACTGCTCTCCTTGCTCGTGGCGTCCTTGGGTTAACGAAATGAAGCAGCCAAATCCTGCTTAAAATCCCTATTTGTCAAGATGCAACATACCAGGATCTTCCCGTCACGAGCGCTGGACATAACATCGAATCAAAATGTAAGTCCATGCATTCCTCAGAGTTTTTATCGACAAAGGCAGTTGCCGCAAATATACTTAGTTCTTGCTAAGGCCTTAGAATATGCAACTGAAGCGTGTTTAACTACTCCTTTTAATCAATCAGTTTATAACGCTAAAATCGTGAGTGATTAATCGTTTCAAAATGGCAGAAATACGTATGTACCCAAAACTCACTTCCGCCGCCGCGTCTTTTATACTTGAGTTCACATGTCAAGTACTATAACCACAGGAGGCGATCCTGAGTTGCAACCCGAGCTATTAATTAGCATATTTTTTTACTAAAATACTTGGAAGTTGATTCATATTTGTTGTTTATTTATTTTTTAAGCAGTTGTCCTACAAATCTCATGTTGCTGACACTTTAGCCTTCATGGCTTATGTATATAATTCATGTGTTACTGCGATTATTTGGGTTTGATTAAATACACCTATTGCTGATAATGTCTTTGTGTTTTTTCCGCAACTCTTTCGGCTGTACAATTTATATAGATATGCAGCGAAGCACTAAAGGTAGGTGGTGTGTTATTAATTAGCTAGATTTGTTTTTATATTGTGAATAACAACAAGGCCTCCATATTTTCATAATTTTACTGTTCAATTTTAAAGCCTGAAGGATCTTTGCCTAGTCCTTACACCACACCATATTCTACCGAGAGTGCTGTGTCCACCCTTCGTTTAAGGGAATCGTACATCTTTTGTAACAGTTGAATGATACCTGTCTGCCAAATTCAAGTAAACTCGTATTTATAAAACCAAATTCTATCCTTGCTCTTCATATTCGGCAAATAAAACCCGCCATAATAGTGAGTTTTTTACTTTGGCGGCTTTGAATTTACCGTTTGGCTATCAAAGTACCAATTGTGACTGAAAAGATCATTTAAGGTTAATTCGGTGAAAATTATTTAAAGAACGGAATACGCGAATTGTTCGTAAATTTCTAATGGAGAAGTACAAATACTTATCACTAAGATGACCATTGTATGAATGAAATTCGTACCAATCCAAATGGAAATCATACTAAAGTTAAAAAAGTTCACAATTGGAAAATGATTTTGCAGTTAGGTTACCTTCTCGATTTTAGTAAATTTCAACTATAGAACGGAACCAAACTTAACCTTCAAATTTAAAATACACATTGAATCTTTGCTTAGCACAATTCCTTTTCTATTTAGTTAGAGATGGTAAACAAAACTCCGGATGATTGGCGATTTTTAAGATCATTCAATATTATAACCTTGCTAATAAGCTAGAAAGTACCAAAGATGAATTTGGAGAAGCTCTCCTTGCATCTAGGCAAAACTAATTTAAAACAATAACATGATAAAGTTCTTTCATATTTTCCATTTCGTTCATTACTTTCATTTTTGTTTTTATTCCATGGCTTAGTCGGTTTACCAGCAATTGCTGTCTTCCACTACCAGTAAAAAATTTTCGGCACTTCGAACTTTAGTTCAATCACGAATATTTCTAAAACACAGTATACGTGTCTTTTGTGTATTCCAAGAAGTTTTTCGAGCTTACTCTTCAGTTTTAATTGTAGTTTACGGTATCTTTGGCCTCGCAAGATATGCCCAAGATATGAGATCTTCCTACATTTAATTAAAGTCAATTGTTCTCAATCGGTACATGTTCAATGAAAACCTGGTTGTTTGTTGCCATCTCTAACAAATAAATTCGCAACATCCTTTTATGGGTCCTATGCATCCACATCTCAAACACTTCAACCCGATTCATCGACCATATCTTGAGCGTTCATGTTTCTACTCCGTTCAACATTATAGACCAAAAAATATAGTAGTTGCTTCATTTTATTTTTTCACGGCCTGTCTCAATTGCTGTATCGGGGTTTACATCTTCAGTCATTGCAAGGTATTTAAATGTTTCACCCTTTCAACGACTCTGCCATTAAGGTGTAAGAGTGCGTCGCGTCGTCGTGATTCTGGTGGCTAATTAATTACAACTTAATTTTATCGCCATTCATGTTAAAGCCATATTGGTCTCCAATAAGAAAAATTTGTGTTAGTGCTTGTTGAGAAGTGTCTATGTTATCACTAATAACAACAGTTCGTTGGCATATCTAAACCTATTGATAAGTAGACAGTTAAGTTTTAGACCTACCTCCATTCCCTCTCAGGTTGTTTTAAATATTCGATTCAAGTAAAGACCAAGTAGCAGGAGAAAAAATCCAATCCTAACGTAGATTCTCTGGATTTCAATAGTGGATATTGTCATTTCTCCAATTGGTTTTAAAATGTATGAACTGTATTAAAAATATTTCATAGTCGCTTCAGTTCTAGTCCAGGACGTACATAAACCAAGTTACACTCACAAACCTGTTGATAATGTCTTTAGACTCACAAAAACTGCTTGTTCTACTACGAATTCCTAATTTTTATTGCCCTTGTTTAAAAGTGTCTGTCTAACTGTCTGCTGTCTGTCTGTCTGTCTGTTGGCGGTATAACTCAAAAACTATTTTGCATGCCGATTATATGTCTACCTGGTATGAAATCGAGAACATTTCGGACAAATATGTATATAAGGGTGAGCACCTTAAAAATAAAATGTTATTTACTTTTGCGTTAACTGAGAAATGAAACATGAAACCCAACAGATACAGAGTAATTGTTGTAACAAAAGAAAAATGGGCAAGAGTAAGCTGAGCTCCGTGGCAGAATGCGATCAACGGGTAAGCGGCCCGCGGCCTGCTTCATTTCCGTTTAAATAGGTTCCGTAGGTGCTGAAATCGCGCTTAGTTCGATTCTCGCCTGTAATACTTCTGTTATTTTGCAAATTAATATAATTTGCATCACCAAGTGTTTTCTTTTATTATTTTAGTACTATTAGGAAAATATTTTTACCCCTAGTTGCATTTGATTTTTTTTAAATATTTAGTGTCACAACTTCCGCTTGCGAGGGAAGTCCTGAAGAAAGCTTTTTTCAGATTTTTATTTGCAAATTGATCTAATTCGCTCGATGGAAGTTCCGTCTAAACCCCTTTACAGATTTCACTGTCTATAAGGAATTGTGTTTTCCCAAACGTGATATGTATGTACTGTGTTTGAGTATATCAAACTTGCTATAACAAATACGTGATTTAATATGATTATGCACACTAGAACCTTTTTGAATAGCTGTTATTTTTTTAACAACCTTACCAATTTTATTTTAATTGTTGCTTCATTTTATAAACAAACATGCTGGAAGTTACTTAATACCATAACAGTTAATCATATACAGAAATACTAAATAGATCTGTGTTTAAACTAAAAACAATATAGGGTTTCTACATTAAAACTTTTATAAATGTAGAGTAATTAACTAACCAAGTTGCTCTTTTGTGCAATACTTAAAAATTACATCCGAAATAATGGCGGTGATGAAGTTAAATCTTTAAATAAGGGTTCACAGAAGTTCTTTGATTCGCAGCCCTTTAACATGTCATTACATCGTAAAGAATAACGAGTATGGTTTGCGACAAAGGAATCCCCCGTAGCGACGGAGTCATTCCATTGTGGGTAATAAGTATTACTGGAACAAAGCAACTTTTCAGCACCAGATAACCCTTCAGCAAAACGTACGTCACTCACACGGGGGCTAAAATCAGCGGAAAATATCTTTCGACAACACGTTCTAAAATAATGGCAGCAATAAGCAATAATCATGGCATAGCAAAATAAGATGGGGAGAGTTTTGACGTCAGCGATTACTCATAAGCACTTGATCGTGTGTGAAACAAGGGAAGTGATGGATATTGTCGCATACAGGGGTGGTAATGTATACAAACAGTGGAGGAAGCCAGGACAGCAGGAGACTAAAATCGATATGCTGGTTCTTCGCTCCTCAAGCATTCAAAATAAGTGGCGGGGAAAGAAATTCAGACAGAGGGTGCTTCATATCTCCAACATCTGCAAGGTTAAAAACAAATAACATTTATGTAGAAGTGTCACCGATTCTCCAAAAGTTCGTCTTGTGATTAATGATAAAAAATCCTCATTAAATTGCACCCTCTTGATAAATGACACGACCGTTGAGTCAGTTAACAGCCAAAAGGGTGGATAAATCGTCTGTGCATTCATTTTTTTAAATTTTGTACCTTCCCTGCTAGAGTATATTTGAGATTTGCATAGTCAACACAGAAACCTTCTAATTTTTCAAAGTGGAACGTACCCTGATTATATATTCTGTCACATTTGACGCGCTTAATTTGTTCAATCCCTCCTACGGTTATTGGATTCATTTCGAGCCCAGTGCAAATAAAATTCAGTTTACTGACCGATACTGCAGCGGAATGTTATTTCTCTTCACATCTGCGACTTCCTGCCCTTTAAAGAGTTGTCTCTGTTTCTGGTATCAGAAACGCCACGAACACGTATGTAGCTTCTGGCATTTTCGTGAAATAAATTATTTTTAATTTTGATATCCAGAGCACATATTTTAATTGGTATAGTTAATACAGCTATATGTATATATGATTTGCTGATAGAACGTAGCTTATTGCAACCTTACCAACTGAAATCGTCCCCTAACTATATATTTATTTTTTTTAACAATATAGGGGGATTTTACGAGAACTGATGCAGCAGAAAGCTCTGATGCAAATGATGCTCCAACGCGCTGGCAAAATATTAACGAAGAGAATTTGCATCTGATGAATTCGCAAACCATTGAAAACGTTGAACTTAATTTAACTTCTACTTTATCTTTCTGCCATGTACGATGCCGAGTCCTACAGGACTCACGTTTAAAAAATATATTTTAGTATTTAATAGATCATAAAGTTATTTTAAAAATGGCTTGCTAACATAACCTAGTTAGCAGCACAGTTGAAAAGACATGTTCATGGATGGTCTACTGGTATTTTTTTAATTTTCACAAGCTCTTTGGCATGTGTTACAAAATAAATCTTTCTAGGGGTTATTATTTATTTTATTATGCCTGAGGGAAATCCCTAGCATATACGAAAGTTTCTTATTCGCGCAGTTGTTCATTTTCGATGTTATTTCTGAAAGGTAACTTCCATTATTAAAACAGAAAGTCGAAAAGAATCCATGCCGACGAACTACGTGACTCGAATTTTCGAGAAAATCTGCCAAAATGTTGCAGGAAAACGCTATAAAATTAGATTGACCAGTAATTCTTACAAACAGTAAAGCCACACAACCGTCGAGCACCGAATAGTAATTGCTAGTACTTACTTTCCTCCAATTACTGCTTTTGTTACCGCAAGAAAATAGATAAAAACGAATACGCAAGGCTACAGAATGGCCCGTGATGTCCCTTTTTAGAGCATCTATTGGAATTTACATTTGCTCGGGTTAGAAGGTATATCAAAACTATAAACTAAGATCGAAAATGTTGAAATTTTTACGAATAGTTACTTGAACAATGATAAAGTAGCATTACATGTACATATCAGGTGACTACAAAGAAAATGCGACCTTTTTGACAATTTATAAGTTCTGACAGATCGCAGATATAGTACGGTGTAATTAGTCCAAAAAACGGCCTAACCTCAACATCCAAAGTAAAAGTTTCCCTCCAACTCCAAATTGTTCTATACATTCCACATATTGTTTGGTAAAAAGTTACACCATTTTAAGCGTCGGGTTTAGGGGGGGGGGAGGGGGGAGAAGTTAGTAAATTAGTAGTTTTTATCAGTTTTTCTTAGATATTTCGAAAACTATGCGGTTTAGCGCGAAAAGTGTTATATACAAAAATAATCTACATTAAATTTCGAACAAAAATGGTTCGGTGCATAATCTTGCTAAAGTGAACGGTTCCAGAGTTACGGAGGGTGTAAATGTAGAAATTTTTTAGATTTTTTGGAAAAAATATGACATCACTAAGGAAACTAATTTTTTTTGTTCTGCTGTCATTTTTGTTATTGTTCGTCTTTAGAATACTGTGCGAACTATGTGATAATCACTTGAAGGTGTGTGCATTATGGCGGAGTGTGTGTTGAAACCCCAAAGCTGACCCCAGTGCAGTGGCTGACGCTGGAAATCATTTCCTTCTTGCGATGTTTGGAGCCAAGAACACTGAAGATCTAGATTGTTTTCGCTACCAGTGTTACTTGCAGGCTATTGCAAAACAGCCTATACATTCATTGTTCAAGTTGGCTGCACTTCCCCCCACTTCAGCAGCTTCCAGGCAGCATTCATTTAGAACCTACCACCAGGTGCAGCAGTGGCTGAATGAGAAGAAGAATCCGCTCGAGTGGGGCTGGAAGAAGATTGGCGAACACCTGAGACCAATTACAACAGTACGTCCTGCAGCTCCCCAGGAATTACTTTCCCTCATAGTGTGCGCTTGCAAAGACGAATGCGTCCGTAACTGCGAGTGCAGAAAGAGTGGTCTAAACTGCTCAAGCATATGCGGTAATTGCTCAGGCCTAGGATGTGATAACAGGGACACGAACATCATAGACGAAGATCTAGAAGAGGAGGGTGCTATGTTTGAAGAGGACTGAATACTGATGAATACTTTACATTAACTTAAGGTCGCATTTAACATTCTACATTTTTATTCAATATTATTATTGAACTCTGTTTATGAACTTAAAATTTTTTAATAAAATGTGGTTGCAATATACAGCCAAATATGCATATTTTCTAAAGAAAAACCTCCAAAAGCTGCAATTTTAAAAATATTATGATTAAAAATTATATAATTATGTATCATAATTATTATACCGATTATTTTATTCGTAGAGATTTCAACCAATCAAAAGGCTGGATTTAGTTAAGTTATCTTGTATAATTTCGATTATACAAAATCGATTATACTATAGTAACTTCACTAGGCAACGCAATACATAACTTTTGTCAACTTGATGTTATTTTCATGGTGATGACTTTCAGCTAGGTTAATTCAAACAAATCGAGCTGCCAATAAAATATTTATTTGTTCCTAATATTAAAATTTACTCACAAAATAATCAAATCGAATACAATGCGTACTTCGAACAGGTTATACGTCTCAAACTTCCTGCACAATAACAAATCGTGTCAGTTTGACAGAATAATCCTCCCGCTGACGCGGTCGGACTATTTAACCTGTCAAACTGACACTCTTTTATTATTGTGCAACAACTTATCGACATATAACCCGATAATATCGAAGTACTTATAGTATTACTTCTGATAATATTTTTATATTTTAAAATCATTTATGTTGGAAAGATATTCATTCTTAATGCGGCATTGTCCAGAGAAAGTTCAGAGTGGGTTTCTCCGTACCACAGGTTTATATGGCCTAGGCCTGTGGAAGCCTCTATTCCCTTAAAAAGTAGCGCCCCTTGAGAAGGTGGTGAGGTTGTCGTTCCTTCAAGGGCTTATCACTAACATACCACCGGCCACTAAAATCGCAATTTGCTTTATCAAAACACAATCCTGTGATTATCACATAGTTCGCACAGTATTCTAAAGACGAGCAATAACAAAAATGACAGCAGAACAAAAAAAATAGTATCGTTAGTGATGTCATATTTTTTCCAAAAAATCTAAAAAAATTCTACATTTACACCCTCCGTAACTCTGGAACCGTTCACTTTAGCAAGATTATGCACCGAACCATTTTTGTTCGAAATTTAATGTAGATTATTTTTGTATATAACACTTTTCGCGCTAAACCGCATAGTTTTCGAAATATCTAAGAAAAACTGATAAAAACTACTAATTTACTAACTTCTCCCCCTCCTCCCCTAAACCCGACGCTTAAAATGGTGTAACTTTTTACCAAACAATATGTGGACTGTATAGAACAATTTGGAGCTGGAGGGAAACTTTTACTTTGGATGTTGAGGTTTAGGTCTAATTGCAGCGTACTAATATTATTCCTAAATTTTGTTACAGATAAAATCGTGTTTTACACGAGAAACATGTATTGACTAAAACAAGTTAGCAACTAAACGTCAAATGTGGATATGAAAAAATTGCTTTTCGTTAAATTAATTTGATGTTTCCATTTGCTATTTAAAAATCTACCTGATTGGTCCTTCATTATGAAGACTGACAGTCACAAAAATATACACACGCAAAGAGTAAACTTGGCATGCATACTTGTCGGTTCCTTATCAATGATGTATAAAATTTGATCTCGATATCTTCATTACAAATAAAAACTATTGACCCTCAAAGCAAGACGCATTTTTTATCCACTAGGTATAAAAGAACATCTTTAACAGAAGAATGAATTTACATGAGTGCAAAGCGTGAAAATGGTTCAAATCACTTATAACATTCTTAAAACTTTTTGCATGATGTACATAATTACAAAGTGAAAAATACTACAAAAGAGATAAGGTAGTGCTAAGGAGGGTTTCTTGAAATTCGACAATAAGGAGAAACTAAAAGGGGTAGGGAGATAAAATTATTTAAAAAATTCAGTCTGGGTTGACTTTAGGATAATACGTGCTGAAAGAATTTTTCGAAATTCCACCCCTAGAGGTGAAAAGGGGTAAACACATTTCTCAATACTTTGAGTAAAATAGGAGGATTGTCGAAACTCCCCCCCCCCCCCCCCCCAACTGGTAGAACGGGTATACTGCTATAATTTATGAATACAACACTTAATAAGTACATACAGAGTGATTTTTTTAAAACTAAATTGCAGCAGGCCCTGGACAGGCTGAATCAGTTGGCAGTACTGAAGTGCATTGTCAGTCTATATCAAATTCGAGGTTAGTAGGTTAGGTTTTGTTTGTCATTTGACACACACTGACGCAAAATTTATCCCGCAAATCTCGAATTTGATATATACTGACATTCAGTACTGCCAAATGATTCAGGCTATCCAGGGCTTACTGCAATTCAGTTAAAAAAAACACTGTATATTCTTGATTTTATTTCATTCTTATACTAAAACTATACTTTTATCAATCTATACAAGGGCAACGACAATTGCATACACATTTAAAGGCGCTACGTTATGCATAAAAGAGTTAAGTAGAACTTTTCTCGAAAGAATGTTCTTTCCTTTTTATCTACAATATTGTTTTGCAGCGTTTGTTAGTTTAGCGTATTGAATGAGGGAGGAGGGGGAACTTTAGAATTAATTTAAGATTTAGAAGAAAAAACAAACATTTTTGTAATTCGTACGAAGAACGCACATCTTGCTAGTGTTAAATATAAAACGCTTAGCAATATTTGGAATAATTTACGATAATAACTATATGGAATCCGGATTAAATACGAGTATTAATTTAAACCAACAAAAATTATTGTGAAATATTTATATTTAAATCATGAAGGCAATTACAATCATTTTAAACTAGTTTACTTAATTTCAAAAGGAAATTGAACAGGAATTGACTAAAAAGAGATATACAGAGTGATACTCACCAAGAGGCAAACAGTTAAATTCGTGTTTATAATGTTAATAAGTACATTATGAAACATAAAATTACATCATTTTATACTTCGGAAATGATAAAGAATCGGACATCGTTTACTAACAGATTCAGTTCAAAATGATCTTTACTATAACCTGCCAAAATATTGCAAGCTACTGCAAAACTCTGAGTAATACAAGACAAAAAGAAGATTTTCAGTCAAAGTATATATTTTCCTATTCAGAACAAAGTTTTGTGATTATAAGACACTATTGCTTGTGATTTGCCCGAATAGTATTTTTTTGCAAAATATAAATTATCTTTAACTTCATTTACGTAAACGAAAATAGAATATCAACTGATGGAAAAAAACTGTGGAATTTAGTGAATATTTTATTACTGAACATATTTTGTATATGTTTAATAAAAAAACCAGAGTAATTTTAGTGTAGCCATGTTTCATCAACAACTCAAATAGAGTTTTAGTACATTCAAGTTAAGTTATACTAAATAAAGTTTTATTTAAAAAAAATATTAGATAGCATCAATGGTGGTTGATAGGAGCAATGTTTGAAGAAGCACAGCGAATACTTTCTACAAGAAATTAGGATCGAATAATAAAGAAAGCATGTACAATAGTTATTTGTAGAACTACATACTTCCAAACGTGTTGTGCAAGTAGTTTTTTTGCATAGTGATCATTGCAAGCCGAAAGCAAAAAAGCATCAGTCATTGACATTTCACGATTATTTATGCTGACATTTCAGGATTTTGCTGTCACACAATCCGACAACCGGAAAAACAGCGTTGTGTTCTCGCGGAAAAATGTAAATATTGTTAAAATAAAATAGTTTATTTTTATTTATTTTAGTACTCAGCCAATAACGGCGTCGCTGTACATTTTCAAAAAGTGGTACTTTCAATACTATACAAAAATAGTATATTATGCAACAAGTTTAGAAAAATGATGTTTTACTGAACAAGCTAGAGTACGAGCGTTATCGAGTATTAAACGGTCATAGGAGTTCAGTAAAACCACTTTTCTAATGTGTTGCGTATACTATTTTATCGCATTTCAAGAGAAATGTAAAATATTAAATTTTGATATAACAGTGACACTCAATGTCAAAATATAACCGAGCTGAGCAGCACTCGTAGCTATCTACTAAAGCACAATAAGCAGTTACAATTAATGTTATGCGTTTGGCAGTACTAAAGTGTATTGTTGGTGACACTGTTAGTTTATGTCAATGTCAAATTCGAGGTTAGCAGGTTAGGTTTTGCGTCAATCTGTGTCAAAACTGACGCAAAATCTAACCTGATAACCTCGAATTTGACATAGATCTACAGTACCACCAATAATACACTTCAGTACTGCCAAAGGTAAAACGAATCTCCGTTGCTATGCAGAAAAGTGTTGCTAATGCAGAATTGTACCACGTTTCTCAACCATTTTGAATGTAGAAATGTAGTACAATACCAAACAAAATGCGATAAAAGCATTTATTATAACAGTATTATTGACGTATGTGCTATGTGCAGACTACACAAACAAATTTTAAATAATAAATCATTTTAACCAAAGCTTAAAAATAAAAACTGCAATTTGAAACAGTCATTCCGAAATCAATCGTCGGTCTGAAACTAATTATTATTTTATCCTGATTGGTTTTAGCAATTGAATTAGAAGTTTCAAGTTTTGAACAAATAAAGTTTTGTGAATAAATATTCACTTATTTTGCCAGTGCGAGGAAGCACTGTGTCATTTTTTAAATACACGCAAGACAATGTCTATTTTTAATACAAGTACAAATGGAGCAGCTTCACAATATCAAGTGTGACATTGAATGGATTTTAAAAAAGGTATGCGAATTATTTTTAATAGGTTACCTTTACTCTTTATTATTTGGAGATGTTAAAGCAGAGACTAAAACATGAACAAAACTAAAACTTAGCTTACGGATAAAAATGACAACGCTTTAAATGCAATAAAAAAATGCACCAAGATAATCGATTCATAAATCTTAAAAAATGCATTAGCACACATTTGCAAAAATTTTAAGGGCGTAGAAAAGAGATATCGCAATACTAGTATACCTTGAAACGGGATTTGGATCAGCTACACATAATCTCAGCGACAATGATTAATAATCTTTCAATACACAGCCAGTTTTTATGTTTATGTATGTTGTAATATTTAAATCAAGTCCATCTGTTTCGTTTATTTCAATACAAATAAACTAACTTATGTGCCAAGTCGTGTGTATCAGGTAGAATACGCTGAATGTTCTCTTGACCAGTAATTCTAACAATATTTCGGATGTAATGTTTAATGTTTTTCACGAAAACGGGCTCTACTGATTGCGGAACGCGGATATGATTTATCAGCTGAATGAACGTTGAAAGAAACAGATTGCTCCTCCACGCCACGAAATTAGTACTCAATGCTGAGTTCTTCAAAGAAGCGGCAACGCCAAGGACTTAGGGCTTCGAAAAGTCATCGACGTAATCCGCAAGTCCGCAGGTAAAATACCAGCAGCAAGCATCCATGAACAGTAACGCCGTTCATTTAAGAAAACGACTTCCAGTAAGTGTCAACTCGTTCAAGCTACGTAAAGAAGCCTGACACACCTTGAAAATAAGTGCATTGCGAATTGACACACAATTAGTAACGGTTGGTGGCTTTCCTGTTGGAAATCGGTGCAATTAGTAAAATTTCACCACATTACACTACCTTGCGTTTGAAAGCGGTAACGTTTTTGGGCGTCAAGCATCTGGTTATCGCTGGAGTATTCGATTACATCGCAAAGCTCGGAGAAATACCGTATACGAGACCGGCTTTCAGGCAGGAGCAGCTTTTGTACAATTTGAAGTTTGCTGAGTTTTCTTTTCATATTGTTTAATTGTAAATATACGTCAGTTATAGTTGATTTGACTGGTAAATCCGCATATAACCAAGCTATACCGCCCGTAACGTTTATGTTATTAATTAACACAGTTTGGGTAGCAACAGCCATTTATTTTAGATATAATACTATTCTCTTACTCTGTATTTGAAACCAATATACCTTTCCTTGTGAGTAGATTAGTTTTCGTTTGAGTAGAAGCTTAGAGCATACAATTTCAGATTTGAGCTGTAGTGGGTCAACTACCGGAGCTTTGTTACATTGAGTGTTTGTAACCTGATTGGAAAAAAATTTAAAAATTCATTTGTTGTAAATCAAGATTGCTGGTAAAAATGGCGCTAAACACAGCAATGGGCTAACAAATGCCCCATTACAATGTGTTCGAGCCACAGCATGGCTAAAAGCACCGTTATAACCTAAAATGTAAGAAACTCTGCATATTAATATTAAATAAATGTGTTGTTCCTACATCTAATCAACGTATAAGTACTTCATCAAATTTTTATTATCTATACGTTTTTTGTTACTTTTTTTTACTGAAGCATAATGGAAACATTTCAGAACTTCTCGGTATATTAAACTGGCACCACATGTGAAACCGTTTTAAAAATATGATCTTCCTTTAGTTTCAGAATAAATAATAATCATAAGATCGAATAACTATTCCCTATTGGAATATTCAATCGTTTGATAAATTATTAAATTTTAAGATGTCAGGTGACTTTCTGTTCGCGTAATGGATATAACCATTTTGTGATTATTAATGATACTCGAACTTATACAAAACTCATTTTTTAAAAATATAAACAATAAAACAGTTCTTCATATGGTGCAGATAGTTTTGGCTGCCATTATATATTAAATTTAATGTATGCGGCACGAATTTAAGATAAGAAACGAACCAGAAATAAAAACAAAACAGATTGACTCTCTAGCATCCAGTAAATAACATTAAAAAAACTAAATGCAAATATCAAAGTAGCTCATCTACACGATGGTCTCCACTTCTGAAAATCTGCACAAAAACAATAGTAGAAACTAAATAAGCAACATCAGAAGGCTGTGGAAAAGAGAAATGAAAATTTACAAGGCGCAAAACAAAGGTTTCTTCATCCTCCTGTTGTAATAGTCTAAGAACGAAATGTTGAAATTTAAAATAAACCACGCGCTGCTCATCGAGACAGCAGAACATAAATCCAAAGGATGCGCTAATACCTTCAGGGTATGCATTAACTATTTAGGAATTCGCCACATCTGTATTCAGTAGCAGCAACCAGTTCCTCTAAGAGTAGAATCAACAATTAGTAGTGAAGCCATTATAAGTAAGTCGTAATTGGTCGTTCTTCACAAACGCTGTGGAACTGAAAACATGCATTCTAATACGCTGGAACTTTAAAACTGAAACATTTTTATTATTTCCTTTTAACCTTTAACAGAGTCAAAATAATTAGCGATTCAGTGTTGCAATTAACTGTACAGAATGTAAATTATGAAATATCGTTGAAGCGTGAGCGTCACGCATTCATATTCTGTCTATCAAGTAGCGAAAATGCACTAAACGTGGAGAATGAACCGTTGAATATCAAGTGATACCGTTTCCTCCTACATTTCTTATTTCCAATTTAAATTGAAGTTTCAGTGATATTACATAGACGGCTGGACGAAGATGACTGACTGACGTGTTTAATCAGCTCGTTATCCGATCTTACTGCAAGAAATGGAATAAGTCCTGAGAGCATGAATATTATGCAGCCCGGCAGCTACAGTAATAATAGATCCAAGTTTTCGCTTCGTATCATACTCAAATATTCAAATTTAAATCTCAAATGTACATATGAATGCCTTAATAAGTTTCATCTAGTAAAAACTGAATAAATGAGGTAAACTGTTGAAAAATTGCTTTAATTTAGTCAAATCCTCGTCTAGTTTACATATTAAAATTTCCCTGAAACCTAAACTTCTGTCGACAGTAATAGAAAGACGTTTCGTCATGATAATTCCTTTGAAATCTTTTAAGATAAATCCAGTAAAAGTGGATATGATTAAAATGTCTACAAAACGCTACAGCGCGCTATACATATAATAATTGAGTGTATTGTAAAAAAGACTAAAACGAAGTAAATGACAATGAAACAGCGTTATACCAGATGGAGATGATGAGAAAAGCTACCGTTTGGTCAACATTAATATGGTATCCCTTAAGACGATAAACCGCAGCTTTCTGGTTTTCGTTTTTATATCCGAAATAATAATAAGTCCTAAAGTAGCAGCACATGTCTAGCCATCAATAGAAACTTGGAAAAGCAGCAGAAGAAGAAGGGAGCACTACTGGCTGTTTTAAGTTAAATATAAATAAAATGATCAAAACAGTATTTTGTGAAATTCGCTTGTTAATTATGTTTCCTTTCATAGCTGTCTTTTGTGGTGATAATCACCACTCCAGCTGGGCATTGATCTTCCCCGTTTGCTTCCCTCTTGTGGTATCCATTTCCGCAGGCGCATTTTTGAACCATCTAGTGTCATTCGTTCTGTTAATTTATCCAAACAAGACCAACTTTTTCTTTTTCTATCCTCACAATGTATCTGATGATATTGTTCCGTGCCATTCCACAACTCTTTCGAAAGTAATTTATCTCAATTGATAGTAGATTGCTTCTACTCTCAGCATTCACATTATATGCCTCTACTCCGTTTATCATCAGGTTTTATGCCACTGTTTTATAAATTCTCATTTTTGTTTCTTTTCTTAGACCTTTATCCATCAAAATGCGATTGAAAAATTTAGTAGCAGCCCCAATTTTTATTTATTGTTTCTATTTCCACGTTTACTGATTAGGATTCCAAGATATTAAGTGCTCAAATATTTTAAGAGGTCGCTTTTTAAAGGTCGATTTTAAATCTATTGGTTTGTGATTATTGTATACTCATATTTCTTCGTATTAATTGTTAGTCCAGTTTGCTCGTATGTCACCTGCAGTTTCATAACTATGTAGCCTAAATCCTTTATACCTTTTGTAATAACCATCTGATCTTTTGTGGTATAGAGCATATATAGTTGGCTTTTATCTGTAGCCCCATGTTCTTACAATTCTTTTGCCACCCCTGCAAAGTTGTGTCTAAATATATTTTAAAGGAGATTGGCAACAAACGCAATATTGCCTGAGTCGTTTCGTTTGAATTGGTTCTGCTAGTTTGTTACCTACTTTTATTCTTTTTTGTTCTCATACAATTCAATGGTTGCTTCTATAAGACTTGTGTTTACACCAATGTTTTCAACTGTCTCCCCTATTTTTTAATGTGGACGCGATTGTAGGTTCTTTGTAAATTCATGAATATTAAATGTGTTTATCGCTATCTATTGTTACTGTTACTCCTACAGTAAATAGGAGAGAAGCAACGGCAGCTGACTCCTCAGCCGGAGCTGGTCGTGGGTTAAACAAAAGACTCTAATCTTAAGCTCATAAAATATAGGCTTGTCAAAAAGCGCTACTGACTAGTCCCCAAAAAGGAGATAACGGCAAAGACACAAATAAATAAAATTCACAGGCATAAATAACGAATCAATATAATAAACAACAATAAAGGTGCTCGGTATTACATACACAAAAACCATAAATATCTCACTAGGAGGAAAATTACACGATAGTAAGAGTTCTTTTAAATGCCACCAAAATATATATATATAATTAATTTATGGATATTTAGTATAAATAAATAATATGAAAAAAGTACAAGTTGACTTTTAAATTAGCAATTTGCATTACCGGTAAGTTACTCGGTAAAGGATTCTGACCGTGATAATGTTATTAAAGGTAACATTTTGGGTTTCGTGTTGAATTTCACCCTAAACCCACATATGCAACCACATTCAGATGTTCATAATAATTAACAGAATGGTCCTACAGACTCCAAGATCTTGGTTCAAGGTAAGGCATTATATAACCCGGAATATGTTCAGTTGACTGCAATCCATCACGTAAAGAAAATTAATTAACGCAATATCTTACAAGTAGGGGATTAAGTTTAATTAAATTAAAGGAACATTTGACTTCACAAACGTATTTCAGAAAGCAGCCTTCTTATAGCAGCACACAATGGCAAATGGTCGAAAAAGATGAGCCTTTATGAAAATTTGGAACACCTTGAGGAATTCAACATAGGCAACCAAAGCAACTCAATGCATGGAGTGAAGCATCTTCTTCTTCTTAACGGTGCCATCTTCATGGCTGTTCTAATTCATAAACTGCTGTCATTCCTGTCCTGTTTTTGGCCTGGTGCTCTCCTATCTTTTGTTTTTCCCACCATAAGTAATTGCAGAAGGTAGTACTTGTTATTCCGGTAAACATGTCCGATATAAGATGTTTTCCGTTTTTTTACCGTAGCTAATGGTTCTCTGTTCCTTCTCATTGTTTTAATACATCTTCATTCGTGAGATGATCCATCCATGATACGTAAAGCATTCGTCGGAATATCCAGAATCGCCTGTAGTTTTCTTTCTATATGTGAATACATTGAAAAATGAAAGTTGACTGATAGTCTAATTATATTGTGGGTAAAATTTAGATTTATCAAGATAGGGCAATTAATTACGTAGATACTTATACATGACTTTCCACTTGTAACAGTCTACAATCGAAAATATTATTATCAATCATAGATCTACCTGTCCTGTTCTTCGTGTTATTGAGTCATAATTTCCTTTTCTATTACATTTCTGAGTATTTTTTAATACAGTCATCGAATAGTTCATATTGCTGCTATTGACTTATATTTTGTTTTTGAAATCGGCAGTGAAGTACCTGTAAATCGTCATTAAAATACGATAAATCGGCAGTGAAGTAATCCATTGTTTTACGACTATTTGTAGGCGGCGGGATGATAGGTAAACGTCAACCGACGATAACATAACCTACAAAATTTGGTTACAATATTGTAATTTTACGATTTCTCGATTTAAAGAAAAACATAATTTACTCCTACTATTTTGTTCATTTCAAGAAACTTTCAGTGCTTTCCTAAAGTGGTGGATAAATTCGTTAAAAGTTAAAGAATAATTTTTGGAAAAGACGCTGGAACCCGTCGATTTTTATTTCTATATGCGCATTTTTTTCAAATAGAATTTATACATACTTGCAATTCAATTTAGTATTTTGCAATTTTAAAATTGTTTTTCTTAATTTTTGATCATGTGACCTACACTCAAAAATTAGCTTAGCGTAAGTCAAAAAAATATGTTCTTTCAAATTTCGTAATAAAAAACGGAAGTTGCCATGACATCATACCAGCTACGCAAATCACTTTGTATGTATAGACTTTATTTGAAAAAAAATGCGCAAATATAGTAAAAATCGACGGGTCCTAGCGTTTTTTCCAAAAGTTACTCCTTGAATTTTTTCGATATTATCCACTACTTTACGAAAGCGCTGTATATGTAGGTGTTATACAGGGTGTAGAAATGCTTTACGCACCATAGGGATTTCAATGGTAATTTTTTCATATGAAAATATTTTGTCATTTTAAATTTCGGAAAACCGAAAATTTAAAGCAATAAAATTACCATTTTTAGACAAATCAGTGGTGACTTGAAATTATCGAAGCATCTAAAAGCATCAACAAATTAGTTTGTTGTTTATTTGTTTGCATCTGTCAAATGTAGCGACAACCATGGCACTTATTGCACCTGATCTGCTTCTAGCATACCACCACTTCACAATTTGCACCGATTTTTGAAAAAATTATAATTCTAGTTTCTCTCATTATTAGGTTTTCTGACGCAAAATGACAAAAATGATGGCATAAATGGATGCAGAATTGTTTCCTCTACAAAAAACCTATTTACAAGTTTGGTCTAAAATAATTAGGGAAGCAAATATTGTTATATAAAAAAATTACTATTGAAAACACTATGGTGCGTAAAGCATTACTACACCCTGTATATGAGCTTCTGCAATCATTTGGTTTGTTTTCTCCATTTAAGCACTTTCCATAGAACTTTTGTGACACATCTGTCAATTTGTTAGTACCTTTTTTTACTCATTCTAGCAGGGCTCTATACCTCAGTGGTTAAGCATTCTAGGTACTGGTCTAAGGGTAGGGAGTTCGATCCCCGATCCCGGTGAGTTTTAAAAAATAATAAATGTGAATGAAAACTTCTACAGAATGACATCCTCCGTGGGTCCCATGTTACTACGATGTATAGCATGTAAAAAATCCTTTGCTAGGGTTGCAACCTTAGTCTCGGCAAAATTCTAAATAGGACTAAGGTACCTGGTACTCTGCATGCCTAGACTTTGTCCATGGAGTTGGCAACAAGGGCCTATGAAGGCCTACTTGCTTAACATAAGTCTCCCCACTGCAAATACTAACTACTAACTACTAATTCTAGGTGTATAACCTATAGACCTAAGGATTTCTTTATTTTGTATTTATAGGTTCTTATTCCTGTCTTATATTACGCCCTTATTTTGAAAAAATTGAATATGATAATGCTTCTTATACGGTATTTTGTATACATTTTTTATATGTTAGTACTCTTTGATTGTTCTATATGCTATGGTTCATTTCTAGTCCAGCTTTCTTCGATATAAATAAACATTACCGTCTTTCTGAAGGGTTTGCAGGTTATGTCTTCTACCTGGTATATCATTTAAAGTCGGTTTGTCCTTTTAAACACAGATTTGCGTCATTGAATTCGAAGTTTATATATGTCTTTGGCTAAAATGCAGTATCGAAGACCACTTCTGCCTCATGCGCAGGAGCTACTATTTTAGGTTAGGTGCAGTTTAAGATTTGTGTGTACTTAGTACCAACCTATATTACTAGCTCCAGCAATGGTAGTTCAAATTGCTGCCGCTGCTGTTATAAAAAAAAACTTCGCGAACAATTTCAAGTTTTTTAGAGTGGTCCACTATACTGCATTTTTCCCATTTCTTTTACTATTTACCAATTTTATTGTTCAATGCCATTATATTTAATAAAATATAGATGTCTCCTTTATTTTAAAATGTTTAAATTGTAGAGTTACAGTACGCACAGATTGATATTTTAAAAATCTATTCCTGCGATTTCAAAAGTTATTCTATCAATAATTTCTAGTACGAGGGTATTGACACAAGCACATTACATTTGGGTATTGATATTGTACATAAGGATAATGGCAGATTATTACTTTATACCTTCTGCGTTTACTAATCGTCGTTAATAATCCTTCCCTGCCCATCCTCGATATATTTATTATTCAGATCTATTATTCTACATGGGACGACAGCAAAATCAGTATAATCTGTCCCTAACCGACTAAACCGTTGACGTTGATATGATCACCCATCGCGTCATCGCAAGTTCTACCTGATGTTCCTATTTACATATTCTGGAAATAGCAGTATTGATGAAAGCATAATAATAATAGACACTATGTAATCACTATCCAGGCAGGATAGTTCAATCTATGATTGTGTTCAGTTTGAAACAACGGTTTGCTTGAAATCAGTTTCTTAGTAGGTTTTCTATTCTTAGTATTAAGTTACTATGTTTCTACTTAAAATAATATTTAAATTTTCCACATCGTCAACATATTTTGCATAAAATTAATTCCCACAGTAACTATTTACCTTTTCGTGCGCTTCTTTCAGTTATTTATGTTTTAATTTAACTAAGTCACATTCCCTACAAGAATTATAAAGAGGTTCTGAATTAAATACACCTCCAGCTAATTAAACAATTCATCTGTACAACTTTGCCCTCTCTCTGTAAATATTTTAAGATCTCTTACTTCGACGTAAGCTGTAAAGGCAAACCGAAAAGGCTACAGCTATTAATTTCACATTTTGTCGTGACTGTTTTGCCGCGACATTTATTTTATTCATAATTTAGCCGAGCCCCAACCGAAAGGAATTTCGATTTAACGCATTTTTTCGTGTCGCCTTTATCGCGATGCTTTAGCTCGTGCCAGCGCCGTTATCAAAAAGTTTCTATCGCTATCAGGACGCTAATGCCAACAATATTTTGCCGTATAATAGGTGCTCATTGCTCCTTTTGCCTCGAGGCTATTATTGACCACTGGAGTAAATGACCGGTTCTTATCGACCCTATATACTTAAGAGGTTCTCGTATTATTATCGAAGGCGAGTCTATTTATTTTCGAAATACCTGCTATGCCTTCCGAGGCCTGTAATAGATTCGCATTTTTAAATAAAAATTCCTAAGTTTACTATAAATATCAGGAAATTAACACCTCATTAACTGGCTTTATTTGATTATAATAATTTATCAGTGATAGCCATCTAGAATAAGCAATTTTGACACCATTATTTGTTTGCATAACCACAGGACTATTTCTAAATAATAACGAATAAAGGTTTCTACTGCTATTTCTGCAAATTATTTCAACTATGCACGTCATCCTCTGTAAAGAACACTGAAGGAATACACTTGAATGAGTAACGCTAATATTTTTAATTTAGGAAATGTGTCTAGAATACATACGATTTTTACACAGTGGTAGATGAATAAGTGAAAACTATTACCTAAACGCACTGTTAAGGTGTTCTGCTTTCACGCTTTCATTCTGTTGTAAGTTACGATTCGAAATTGTTTTTAATTCTGCCGTTATAGCCTCTTTAAAAGAAATTTGTTGTGGTGGCTGTGTTATGGTCTAGGAAGCAAATAAATAGATTATTATTTTAATGGGATTTGTATCCTGAAGGCTTTCTCTCTTATCCATACGGCTTCTGAAACGAAATGGAAATGCTCGAATTTTTCTTGAATCTTAGAAAATGTCCTTGGCCCATTACGCTTATGTGCGATATATTTTTTTACCATCTCCTTGTCGGTGGTTTTTTGAGGATTGACAAGCAAGTTTGATACCAGTCAATCCTATGGAAGAGTTCTTATACTCGCATCACATATTTTATGAAAAGATTTTACGGGCTTCGTATATTTTTTTTTCGAGATATTTAGATGAAATCTTCTAACCTTTTCTGGCCTTTTATAGTTCCTTCTCCTATGTACAACATTAGTTTTAGTCTTTTGAATCGATGCTGGTGGATCCTTTGCTATCTGTGGAGTTGCTTTCATCTTTACTGCCTTCGTCTGAAAGACGAGAAAAGTATTGTAATCGCAAAAGCATCACTTCCAAGGTGTCTTGAACGGAACCGGTCTTGAATATTCACTTTCAAGGTCCCTAGATGACGAACAGCAGTTTTTCCCAACTCCGTTTGTCTGTCTGCCTGTCTGCCTGTTGCTGGCATAACTCAACAATTATTATTTTGTTGGAGAAAGACGATATTTTGCACGCGGATTATATGTCTACCTGGCATGAAACCGAAATAATCAGTGAAATATATACAGGGTAAAAACTTGAAAATGCTTTCTTCTGTTTTGCTGTGATTCAAGAACTAGTAGTGCAATAAGAGTAATATTTTGCACATAGCTCAGGTTATTGCTTTTGACAGAGAAGGGCATATTTTGGACACAATATATACAGGGTGAACAACATTAAAGAAAAAGACGTTCCGTGTAAAATCCTTACAGATTTTTTACTTTATCATAAAATGGTTTCTAAATATACTCTTTCCATCTGTGCCCCATGTCCCTGTTCCCATTTTTTCCGAATCGGACTAACGGCTTTTCTTCCTGTTGTCGCTACGGTTTTAATTTTCTTCTGTAAAGAATTCAATTAACTAAGATAAATGATAGAAACGCTATTATTTTCGGAAGTTTTTTTTTAAATTCAAATATTCAATGCTGTTTTTGTTGACACTGTAATCACACGGATAAGCAAAACTACGTAATAGTTAAATATGAACCTAGGCTCAGCAAAGCTGATCTGATGACTCGAAATCCTGAAAGATATAATTATAAGCATACTGAGTTTTACTGACCGCGCAAATATAAAATGATGAAATAAAGCAAGCTTTTCTTTTTATACCAATTTTGATGTTTTCAACTATATATATTTTATATAAGTTCGACTACCTCCACGATGCCCTAGAAAACACCAAGATTATTTTGCTCTTTTTACTTTTCTCGCCTAAGAGACAAAGTAAGTATTGTAATCGTGAAAAACAACATTGCGAGATTGATGATGAGATGACGATTGACATGTTTTAGCAATTATATCTGTCTGTCTGTCTGTTTGTAAGTATACCTCAAAAACTATTTTTTCGAAGTAGATGATATATCGCATGCCGATTATAAGTCCACCTGGTTCGACACTGAATATACATTCGATCAAATATATCCAAAAATACCTTAGAAATAAAGTGTTGCCCACTTTTCCTTTAACTCAAGAATAGGTCAAAGTAATATTTCGCACATAGTTCAGGCCGAAGTTATCAGATAAAAATGTGCAGCGATCGACGCGAATCGCACTTGCGATTCGGAAATGAAAAATAAGAGAAAAAAATATAAATTTACACCAACAGCACTTTTCAGCATCAGTTTAGCACACTTAGTTACAATAATTTTCACCATTCAATTGACAAGTATTATTCTTTTATCTGAAGATGTGTATAAACCCATAGTACAAAATCCACTTAGTTGTTTGTGAGATAGCTGACGTAACAGTAAAGAGTTTGCTTTTACATAACATTCTTAAAATTCAAATCAATGGTTTCTTAAATACATCGTTTTGTTTCTCTTAAAATGATCATTTTATGTGTAAATGTCGTATTTATGGCATTATTATATAATCCACAAATTCTATTATTTATTTTACTTGCAGCAGAGATATGGGGAAAGTTTGAAGACCACGTAATATAGATAACTATTTTAGCACTGTTGGCAAGCATGTTTAGAAAACTAAATCTAACAGTAGCAGTGGCGTGCCACTGATTAAAGGATTAACATATAATAGTAAGGTAGCTATCCGAAGAGTAAGTAACTTAACTCAGAATAGAACTGTTGCTGATGCGACGTAAATAAATTATAAAATTAAAACAACATGAAAATTCAAAACTACACCACGAACAGGCAAACAACTGTATTTTGTAAGAAAATCAAACTGTTGCTACAATACTTTGACCTCTTAATTCTTTTGCATAGTTTAATTACATAAAACTACTGACGATTGGTTGCGTACATTTTGTTTGTGATGCACTTTTTAAATTTTTTCATATGCATTCATATACTTTTATTTCGCTCTGTAAACTTAAAATTTTCGTTTGTTACTGATATTTTTCTGCTAACGGTTTTGTTATACATATAACATGCCCCTCCCCAAGTCTGTTATACAAATATGCCTCTCTATATCAGTAAAATGTAAAAAATAAGCTGTTTTGGAATCTGTATTTATGAGTAGAATAAAAAACTAAATGACAATATAGCCACGGCTATTCTGAGAAACATAAAACTAAAATCAAATTTGAGTTCCTCTTAAAAAATGGTCAAAATAGCTTCCTTCCATCTTTTGCCTTATACATCTATCTAGCCAGTAACATTTAAAAATGAGAATGGCCACATGGATACCTTTTAAAATTTTGCATATTTCCTGGAGTAAACATAAAAAATTGGTTCGTTTTCTGTTGTTTAGGGTCGCTTAATTAACAACGTTTTAAATATTCAAGTATTTATTTACTTCAATTTTAACATGTACAGAGTGGTATAATACCCATAAAAAAGCATGATTTATATCACGCCATAAAAAGGTTTTAGAAATTTTGTACCACTAATTGCCTACAACTTTGTTTCGCAGTCCTCTAATTTAGAAATTCTGGTTTACACAATCACATAGATTTATCTGCTACAATCTGATAACGCATATGAACCTTAATCCTCAAACGTGTTGCTGTTTTGTATTTTTTATTTTCACTTCATTAAAATACAGTAAATTAGTCATATTGGCCAACACTATTGATTAACATATTTATTTCAAAAACATAAACCTCTTACATGTTAATGCTAATCTGTTGAAATCTACCCTTAGTTAAACTTGCTGTCCGATCTCTCCAATTTAAAGAAAAGGGAGACATTTTTTATAGTAATTATTAATACTTACAAGTAATTTTCAAGGAAGTGTAACACCCTCGTAGTGCTATGATATCTGTATAACATGTGATTTAACAAAAAGTTCATCAAAGAGAGCAAAAGAAGAAAAAGATAGACATACGCTGTATGTGCAGTATTGATTCAGAAAATAGGTCATTTTAATCAGTACAACTGTCACCTTATGTCAGCTTAATTTGACAATTCCAAAACCGATTATCAGAGAAGCACTTTAATTTTGTATATTACGTCATCTTTTGCACTGATCATCAAATACGGCACAGGTTATAAATGTATCTCGAAAGCGTGGAATGATCAAAAAATCTATTGTGATTTAGCTTACACTGACAAAGTAGATGTAACGTTAAGTAATTCAAATGTTCCACATGCAAGCAGTGACGTACGTCATTATTTGTAAGTGACTTTGGTGAACTTTTTTTAATTATATTTGCTAATACATCATCAAAAATAGTGTCCCAACTGATTTATAAACCTCAAATCTCAGGTCAATAAATACATTGGAATTGAACAAACAATTACACCTATAGTTACCAAGTGTTCACTATTTTGCCAACGTAACTACCATAACATTGTCCTAATACTCTCCAGAAAAATACTGTTCCCCCAAACCACTTCAATAAAAGTAAAATAAGGAACTGAAAGTTGTGATTGCCAATTTCAAAGTTCCTTTCAACTTGCAAGTGCAGTGTGACATCGCTTAGTATCCTGAAATAAGCTCTATACACTTATGAATGCCCACCGTAATGGACGTTTCTTTTGGACTACAGGGCGACGCAAGTGTCCGAAAATTTATCAAGCATGCTTTCGACGCAACATGTTTTTAGTAACCAAATATGACAAAATAAACGAGGCGACCACTCGATGTAACGTGAGGGAGTCACTATGCCGCCCTTCCAAGGGCTTGCTATTTGATTAAATTATTCCCATAGACAGGAAGTACTCTCGAAACTAATTTTGCGAATGATTAAGCATCCCAGCGTTGCCATTATCGAAGTTCCATTGGGAACGGTGACATATCAGTTTACAATCACTAGAAAAGGCTTTGTTTTATTTTGTTTGGAAAATAGTTTTCTTTCTTTAAAATAATTGTGTTTGTTATTGCAAGTTCTTCTTTATTAATGGAAAAATAATAGCATTGGGAATTAAAACACGTTTTGATCACTTTTACATCTACTACGTTTAGAAAAATTGTTCTTATTTTTGTTATGACCATTTGCTGAAGCACACCCGTGGGCACTAAAACAGTTTCTAACCACTTACAACATTAGTTCGTATATTTAGTAGGCCCATTTGTGCGCTGAGAGCTTAATAGCCGTCTATTAATAGTACGACGCCCGTAGTAGATGCGCTTAATTATTAAATTTCCTGGGCTCATGTGTAGATACTCAATTTTTATTATTACGATTTATAAATCGTGAAATTTTTAAGTTTAACCATACAAGTGAGTACAGCTATAAGTAACCGACACGTTTTTAAATTAAATATTCGACTTTAGTAAATCCAACACCGAAGCCTACCATGGCATGATGTGAAACTAAGACTATAATAAAATTACTATAAATAATAACACATCAAACTTTTGATTTGACAGTTATGTTGCGAGACCTTGTTGCTTAGTGATAGAGTGTGAGTTTTGAGAGTTTATGTAATCTGTTAAAACTGACACTCCAAACATCAGTAAGCAAGGTAACTGCCACTTTGCTTAAAGTAACACTTACTGTAGCTATGAAATTGTGGTAAAGCAAATAGAACTGGAAGTTTCGTTACTAAACATTTTAAAAATATTAAAAAAAAGAAAAAGTGTTTCTTTAGTTTTGGAGATACATTTTTCAAACGTCTTGCATTGTATATACTAAATAAACGTCACTTTCTGACAGACAAGTATATTTTTTTAAACTTCCGGTTTCAACGGAAGTGACACCAACTTTTGATTTCGAAACGACATACCCTGTACTAGCCTACTTTTGGTATCCTTATGATTTTCTGAATCTAATGACACCACACACGTGACATTTTAAGTCTCAGACTTTTTTAAATTGAATTAATTTTTTTAAATTTAAGTGTACCATGATTTATTACAATCGATCTATGTAATGCCACGGCGAAAATATTAAATTATGTGATTTTATGGTTAAACAAAGTTTTTCAAAGTGGTTTTTGAGACAAAACTAAATTTTTACTTCCCTCGTCTAAACGACGAACCAAGTATTGTAATTGCGAAAAAACTGCATTCCGAAATTTCTTCAGATCTTTACGTTTCAGGGTCCTTAGATGACGAAAAACAAGTTTTTCAATTTCGGCTGTATGTCTGTCTGTTGCCGGTGTAACTCAAAAACTATTTTTGGACGAAGCTGATACTTTGCATACGGATTATATGCCTTCATGAGATGAAACTGAACATCTTGTTTGATATATACAGAGTGAGCAACTGCTTATTTTTGCTTAACTCAATAACTCTTACTTAAATGAAAGTAATATGTTGAGTATAGCTCAGGTTTTTACACAAGAAAAGGTGCATATACAGAGTGGGCACATTAAAAAATAAAATGTTGATTTTTTTCTTCAATAGAGAAATAGATAAAAGTGACAATTTCCACACAACTCAGGCTTTGCCATTGACGAAAAGGGCCAACAATAAATGCGTTGTATTTAAGGTAGCCGCATTTCACCAATGGGAGTGGTCCTCCATGCCAGCGTGCGGCGAACAGTCGGTTTACTTGCGGGCTCCCTCAGATCATTGAAATCACATTTGCAGATTCATTTGTAAGCGCTGAAGTTCGAATTTGCATTGCTAAGTGTTTCCTTTTATTATTTAAGTATTATTATGAACTTGAAGATATTTTTACCCCTATTCCTCTTTGACTTTAAAAATTGCTTAGTGTAACAACCTCCATTTCCGAAGAAAGGTCTGAGTAAAGCCCTTTACAGATTTTTTTCAAATAGAACCATATTCGTACTACTACTATAGCTACCATTAATAATATTAACAATATTTATTCAAGTTGCAAAGTGGGCATACCAGAAAATTCCCTATCAGCGGTAGTATTAAAGAATACCTCGTTACCAATATGATTCTATTTGAAGAAAAAGTTAGTTTCTTCCCAAACCCAGTTTGAAAAACTTTGTTTAGTCATAAACCACATACTTTAGTATTTTCGACGTTATATCGATCTTTCTGCAAGTACATGGATTGATTGGAATAAATAGGGACAGTCATGGCACACTTAAATTAAAGCTCAAAATTCAAATTTTAAAAAATACACTTGACATGTCACTTCCGTAATATTATCATATTCAGAAAATTAAGTAGAATCCAAAAATTTTATTATATACAGGATCCTTTATTTGAAAATTTGGTATCACTTGCGCTGTAACCGGAAGTACAAAACAAAATTATTTATGCCAGAAAATTCCGTCCATTGTCCACGATGTAAGAAGTTTCAAAAAGTATTCTTAAAGAATAAAGAGAAAAGGGTACCATACTCGTATTACACCCGCTATGTTGGGTTTAAAATATACGATTGCTCGCCAACGGTAGAAACCTGCGCTGTGTGCAAAGTATTTCCTTTATTTAAGTAATATTCTAAGTTAAAGCCAAACTAGACGGTTTTATTTTCTAAGGTGCTTTCCTGTATATATTTGACCGATTTTGTCTTGGTTTCGTGCCAGGTAGATATATAATCCGCATGCAAAATATCGTCTCTCTTCAACAAATAATGAGTTATACAGCCAACAGGTGGACAGATAGACAGACAGACAGGCAGATCGACAGACAGAAATGAAGAACACCTGTTTTTCGTCATCTAGGGATGCTTAAACGTAAAGATATGAAGAAATCATGGAAGGTAATTTTTTCACGATTAGTAAAAATATGAGGCGGTACAAGCCTACCCTTTTAAGCACATACAGTTCAATGTGGTATCGCGATTATCATATTATGTTACCCATATAATCACGTCACATGTGTGACGAGTTTGGCTTAAAATAATTCTCAAATGCGACGGGATGTAATTACTGCAAAGCTGTAATGGAGCAACTCTGTTTAAAATTGAGTGGTCGACTTACTAATACCGTTGGCGCCGATAATGTAACATTTCAGATTTAAAAGTCGCAAGGTATAGAAAGTTGCTTCCACATCTTTCAATAAATTAAAAAAGATCTTGCCGGGATCGAGATTCGAACTCGCGGCTTGATTCTTAATATTCCGGCAGTGTGTCGCTACGCTTTCCTGGCGGGGTAGTTATGCGAGCGCTTAATGTCTTTTACTGGCAGCCCGAATACCAATCGACAACAAATACTAACAAAGAAAAGCAACTGATTTCGACCAAAATGTTGTCAGTATTTTTATTCTTATATAATATGGGGTACATTTTTCAGTGCTTCTTTTGGATATTTCTAGGAGTGAGCGTTTTTTTTTTAATCAGCTATAATCTTCATATAATACTGGTAGTTGATTTTCGCTACTTTTGCTATACAGCTTTGTATATTAAATGATTGAAGCATCACTACTCTTCTATCCTCTGGAATTGGGAACACCTGATGGGGTGTCGTCACGAGCATCAGGTAGGATTCTTAGCGATTGTTCGTTATCATTGTTTGTGGTAACTTTGGCCCTTAGTTGGTGCCCGTGTTAATGTTAATGTTATCTTAATAGAGTTCTTAAATTTACTGTACGATTTTGATTTATGAAGCGAATTTTCCTTGTAGAATTTATCCATTACACCGGTATATACACAAGGTGGCCATAACATAAAAATGCTAGTTTTGCTGTAGATAGTTTGCTAAGAGTTTAGCAAATAGGCCGATGTGATCTAAATTTTTTATCCAACTTAGATAGTGGACGTACGTAAACAAAGAGATTATTATAAGAACCAATTTTGCTAGATTGCTTTTAATGGGAAGTTTTTATGACGTTGACCATTCTTCGAATCTCTATAACCGACTATTATGAATATATGACCAACCTAGTTAAAATTTAGATTTGCATTTGGGCAACCATCGGTTGCAATAAGTTAAGCAATATGTACAGAAAGCACTTTTATCAAATATGCCTTGTAAAAAAAGATCTATCCAACCAATCAAAATGTATCATGCTATTTACCAAACTGCTTGCGAACAATATACAGGAACACTAAACAAGACCTGTATAATAAAGTAGCTAAGAGTAGAGAAAACACCGTAATGCTTTTTGATTGGTGCATCACTTTCAGCACAGCTTTCTAAATTAAATATATTATCTATAATTCTATACCATCGCGTGAAAAGTAGGCTTTTAACGTTTGTTTTCAGAGTTAAAAATGTCATTTTGAGGCACTAGTGTAGTAATAATGTTCAAAGTAAATTTAGTCATGCTTTGTCGTACATTTGTATGTCAACATAAAATAGAATGTCTAATGCAGTTGCAACAGAAAAAGTTTCAGCGAAGTAAATATTTATACTCCTGTTACGACTGTAGAAAAAATGACTTGATATGTTATCAAACTCGGCTTAGAGCCCCATTTGGTAATTGTCATCTCGTGTGCAATACAGTCACTTTTAGCACGTGCGTCATGAATAGATACATGCAGTTTTAAATGTCAATTTGACTGCAAGTTTTGACAGTTAAAACTAAACGTTAAACCTATGTAACAGAATAAGGGACGTAAAAATCGTTCAGAAAATGGATTAATTTTTAAATCCTTTATTAAAAATATGGAGAGCGGCGGAAGATTAAAATGTCTAATTATGTATACATTTTAATGAAAATTATACTGTAATTAATTTGTTGTTTTAATATGATTAATAATAGGTTTAGATCAAAACGTGATCCTATTCTTACGTAAATATTATACAGTTATTCTAAAGGAGACTTATTGCTGTACCTTTCCAGGTACAATTATTTGGACTAACGCCAGTAACCCCCCCCCCCCTTCCCTACTGAAACCCCTGAGATGTCTTCGTTAGTTGCTTTTGGTTACAGAATTTTATTTTGTCAACTCAGTGTTGTACTGATTTACTTCTATGCAGAATTTAATTGTGTTGTTAAATTTGCATCAGCACGTTTATTAGCCTATTGAACCAATTTGTTTGTTTGGTTTTGGTTTGATTGGTGCCATTGTAATGTGATTTTAACTTGCTTGATTTGTCACACTTTCAATTAGTTTATTGCTACAGGGAACTGTTAATCAAGATTTTTATCCCAGATACGCGTTTTAAATTCTTCCAAAGCAAATTCAAATGCCGTTGAAAATGTTCTACAACTGTATTCGTTGAGATCATCCATGTACGTATAAAAGTAATTGAGTTTGTGAATCGAGTACCAATATTGTAATCCTTAGCGGAGCGGACATTTTGAGCTTGCGTAGCATCCATTGTGTTAGGTGTGTGTCTTGGTGATGTGTGGACCTTGTTACTCTATCTCTTAGGTCTGTGGTTCTGAGTAGAGCACAGTTTCTTGGTGCACAACTATGAATGGTCTCACCGGACCCGGTACCGATCACCAGCTGCAAAAAAAGCTCCGCCCACCGTAGGATTCGAACCGAGGACTTGCTTAATGCAATCCTAACCCTCTATTAACTCAGCTACTCGGCTTCTTTATCAAAAAATTGTACTACATAAAAATCTTAACGTTTTTGAAACATGGGCTCACGAACATAAAAACCATTTTGAAGTTGCACAATGTTCAGTCCTATTATCGACCAAATCGAGCTGCACGTAATTTTTCATTTGGGTTTAATGCAGAACCTATCAATTTAGTGTATTCCTATTTTGTGTAACTAAACACATAAAGTAATTCCTGCCCAATCTACCAGTGGAGAACATAACTCTGCATTACACATGTTGCAATTCACCGTCCGAATTTCGTGTAATCGAATGAACGTGAAATATAGTCAACTTAGTCGAATTAGTCCAGAATGACATTTCACATCGGAGAGAAAGGAGTAAAAATCGCCTATCGATAAACCACGGGCTGCGGAACAACGTGCGCACCAATTTTCAATTACTTTTTACCCCGCATTGTTTCGAGTGCGCAAATGAATTAAACGCTTTTCGCCCTGTTCACGTAGACTCTACGATTCGCGTCTAAATTGAACAGGCATGCGATGGCTTGCCAAAATTCCTAGTTAATGGTGAGAGCACTTTTTCTATGACAAATGACCAGTTTATTAGCAATAACTGTGAATATGGGCAATTTTAACTAGCGCAGAGATAGCGCGCAGCCATTCCGACGATAAATATGCCAATTTATGTAATTTATATGCATAATCGCGAAAGTAATATAACGATGATGGCCTTCTGTTTTTAAAAACACTATTTATGAGTATATTTGTTATTCGGATACAGGTAGGAAGGAATTTATTGCCTACTATAATGAAATTAAAATTTAATTTATTACTTTTAATTAACTTCAATGAAGTTGGATAGAACTCAGGAGCTGACTGCGACGATCGGCTTAAAGAATAAATTATTCCACGGTGGAAACGCTCCTTGGAAATTTGTAATAAAAGGGGAAAGTTGTTTTAAAAACTTGATTAACAGAATTACACGCCCGATTATAAATTACAGCTGTCGTAAAGTCGCGCGCATTTGCTTGATGGAAAGCCGCACTGGAACTGAAATTTTCACTCCAACTATGTTGGCAGCACTGGTTGAGTAAATATTATCAGTCCTTTAAAGAAATCGGCGAAACCTCAGTTTATACCGTAAAAGTCATAAACCGGTTCACGCAGATTGCGGCAAATTCATGACTCGAACCAACTACTTCAACTTAACATCCCAAACTTTATAGAGATACTAAGAAAATTACCAGTTAAAGACAGACGCGAATACCGCTGCGTTCTTCTAAGTGTGTAATTAAATTTTTAAGTTCAATTAATTCCCTTAAGTGCTGAATTCTAGTCATTTAGGCTCTGCTTTTCGCACTCTGTAAAATAAAGGATTTATGACTGAAGACGCTGAAGTTGCAATTGCTCTAGAACTCGTTTATAAAGCTCTTTAATGCCTAAAATAACTTCACGTCGCTTTTGGCAATAATAATAAATAATAGATACTGCTTATTACATTCAGCGCTTCACCAATTGTGTAAAGTAGCTTGTTTGCGTATACCACTAGATGTTTCCTATGCAGGATACCCGTTCTTTGAATATTTGTGCTAGTGTTGAATCATTGAATATTTGTCTCAAATTAATTTATATTATTTGTATGATTTTTACAATTTTTTTAGTAACTCCTAAATAATCTAAGAGTAATGAGTCTATCCAGCCACAGGTTATTAACAAATTCATTGGAAAACATTCTTAAAAGTCAGTTTCCCAACCTTTTGCAACTTCCCTACGAGAAAGCATAGTTCCATTGACATATTTACCTAGTATTTCTGCGATCAATAGACTTCGTGCAACTCCAGTTTTCATACCCCATAAGCTCAGCCCCGAAACAAAATTTGTATCCCCAGACATCTCCCCCCTCCTTGAGTTTTTTGGTAGATACTAATCATGGGGTATCAGTTTTGGAGTATTTGGGCCTTCTCATGCCGACCAGTGCATCGCAGCGGAACCAAAGTCTGTACCATCGTTCTAAAGTTTTATAAAACATTTTCGTAAATTTGCACAGAAATTCGTCTGTATGAAGTCTGTCCCTCCCCCCCTCCTCCCATATATTACCCTCACTGGCATTTTTTAGTAAATACTGACTAGTGACTATGGGGTATCACTTATGAACAAAAGGGAAATGATCAAAATCGTTGAGTAATTTTTGAGATCTTTTTTACATTTTTCTATATGTGTTTGGGTATTTGGGCCTCCCTCTCTAATATTTGGGTAGATAATGACTATGGGGTATCACTTTTGAGTAAGAGAGACATTTTGTCTCTGAAAATGATCAAAATCGTTAGACGCCGTATACTTGCAATGTGGCTTTAATTAGTCATTTGCAAATTTTGTTATCAATTATTATAAACTTTTATGGAAGCCATTTTGGTAAGCCTTGAAAAATTTTTCTATGTGTTCACTTAATCTAATTTTCTAACTTTTGTATTTTAGTTATATCACTTGTCAATAATTTCTGATGAAGCCATCTAAAGTGGCGAAACGTAAAATATTTTATCAACCTTCACATGTATGACGCTTGGACCTTAAGGGACAATCAGATTTTTTATACCTACTACAATAAACTTTTTGGCTATCTATCTCCACAACCTTATTATTTCATCGAAACAGCCAAATTTTCATTCACCTATTATACAAAATCGTTAGAGCAAACAAATTCTCTTCAGGTTTTCGGAAGTCTGGTATTATCGTTCTACAGTTTCATAAAACACCTCCCTAATTTGTATGGCAAATCGTCTGTACGCAATTTGTACTCCCCCCCCCCCTCCAGATATCTCCCTCCCTGGAATTTTTGGGCAGATAATAATATGAGGTATTACTTATAAGTCAGGGGAAAACCTTTTCTGTGAAAATAATCAAAATCGTTAGAGCTATTTCTTAACAAAAAATATTGTTTTTAACATTTTTTAGGGTATTGGGCCTCCAGGCAACGAACACTGCAACGCAATGAAACCAAAGTCTGTTGCCATCGTTCTAAGGCTTTCTGGAATATTTCTGAACAAGCGTCCACGTTAGATCAGTAGCGTTAAGCAACGCTCTTTCTGTTCAGAACTTGGATGGGAGTTCCATGGCTGCTTCTCTCGGCGCCTCGTGGTACGGCTGTCACGGAAATAGTTGGTCCCGGATGTCATAATAACATCATGACAGTCGTTAGTGGGGGGGAAGTCTCCATAAAATGTACAGCGACGCCTATAATTGGCCTAACGGATGTTGGCTGAGTACCAAAACAAAAATTTTTTAAAAATAATATACGTTTAGAGTGTATTCCCTCCAGCATCAGTACAGTTTAGTAGTCTGATTTTCCATATATTAAAGGCACATTCTTTTCCCGTTTGATCTCTTTCTTGTTACACTATGTACGTTACCTGATATTGGCTTTGATATTAGTCACTATTAGCAAAGAGCATATAATATATGCTCTTTGCTATTAGTTTAGTCTTGTAACAGTACCTGGGGTTTCCGGTTTAATGCGTTATTTTGAATTTGAAGAACACGTCTCATGCGAGTTAATATTTAAATCATATTTGCTCATTTTACCCTTTAACTAGCTCAGTGATAATAAACCTCTCTAAATACCTCATTTAGTGGCTTATGAAAGATTACTATTCGCCAAAAGAGGAATCTAGTTCCCGTAGTGCTGTCGGCTGAAAATTGACGTTAAACAATGCAACGTCATCTACTGACTATAAAACATATATGAAAACATATAAAAACAGATCAAAGACAGATTTAAGACACAAAAGAAATAACAAAATAGAAAATCCACTAAAAAACTACGTGCAATATAGCTTGGGGCTACTCGCAGATATGTTACGAACATACATGAATTACGTAAAACATAATCAAAAATAACGTTGAAATAATTGTCTTTAAAAAACGCAGATGTTAAAATATCTTTTAACAAAACGCAATGTCAAAATTAGCTAAGGCCGATACTGCATAAGTCCGATCTAGAGCGCGCTGCACAAATATTATTCGCTGATGAAACACATTATTTTGCGCTTGTAAACGCCTTTTGCAGTTGAACGTAACTTTATCACGTGGACCCAAAAACATTTTAGCTACCACCGGTAGCATACCCTTGAATTCAACGTGTCTTAAATTGCGTCATTGCTCTGAAGGATGCAACAGATGATATCGAGAACCTCCCATTGCTAGCTTGGAAGCAGCTCATTTGATTCATGTCACAACTTTTGACCAAGGTACCTTTTGACGCGGCGTAAATTAGGGTCTTCAAATGGATGCTTAGAATAAAGCTTGGAATGTAGTACAAAATTGTGTACTCACGGGTACACCCGAAAATGCGTGTTTGTTGCACTTTTACTTTCATGCAGCAATTGTTGGCTGCCAGACTCTTTCATGCCGCTTCTAATTAACTTATATTGCCCTAGGCGAATTCGCATGCTATACTTTGGAGTCGCACAAACACATCCAGCTCTAGGAAGAAACTGAGTGCGACTGATGTGTTCTTTGTTAAATCAGCATGAGTTGAAGCTCTTCTCGCATATTGCTTCAGATGCGAACGCCGCATTTTATCGCGGAACACACAAAATTCAACCGATGCACGCACCAAAACGGTTATGCAAGAACATGTCGCTTAAACCTCATCTTCATTTAGCCAGTACCGGCCAATTGGTGGACATAGGCCTCCCTCATTCATCGCCATTTCTTTACATTTTGAACTTCTCTTTCTACTTTGAGAAATAAACCTAGTTTACAGTAATAAACATAAAAACTTTTATCTTCAAATGTACAAATAATCATTACAGGCAAGGGTTATGCCAGGTCCCATTTCAGTCTTTAGGATATTTACTCTGAATCAGTGGCTGTTAGATGTTTTGATGGCCATAACGTCTCTTCTGTCGGACTTGTACACGACCTTTAAATATTTAGTCATATAGCGGCGTTTCTTTCTCAGTCCCGTATGAGGCTCCAATTAAAAATCAAAATATTCTTACCTTTCGACCTACTTTTTGCTGTTCAACACAGGCGGCAGTCTATAAACTATCGAAAAACCTTGTACTTCTTGGATCTGGCTCTAATGCGTTCTTAAGAGCGGACAGGCGCTATCGTATAGTTTATATTCATGAAATAAAAATTACTCGTGCTTTATTTGAGCTTTCAACTAAGAGGTATGGTAAAAAATTAGTACAAAAAAGTGTTGTTTCAAAATTATTGAACGGCAGTACTGAAATTACATTGGCTAACAGAGATAACGTACAAAAACTGTATTTCCTATATATGAATGTAAAAAACTAAACTTAAGAAAAAGATTGATGATTAGTTACTTACTCATACCTTTGTTAACCGTATACAATACGTTACCAAATTAATAGTAAATGCAAATATCATACCCACTATACTTTTATAATATAATTTGTATATTATACTCTTCAAAGATTATTCTCATTGCCTTGATCAACAAGTTCTCGAACATCCACACCTAGTTCAGGTTCCGATATCCTAAATATCTACAAATGCTTGGGAAACCTAATGGTAGTAGACAGGATTTTGAGATCTATCAGCAAAGCAGGCGTCATACAGTTAACCAACGAAGTCGGGTTCGTCACGTATATACGTCCGACCGTGACAATAAATATATTAGTTGATTAGTGAACTTAGATTGTGTCGTTCCGAATCATCAATTTTTTTAAAATGAATTTAGTCTAATAGCAGCTTATATTTTATTCGTAAATTTGTTCTGTCTAACATACAATTAATTTATGTTATCAAGTCACAATGGTTTGACATGGAAGGTAAAATGAAATTGGAAAAAAACAGAAAAATAGAAACGAAAATATTGAGAGGAAAACTAAAGAAACGAGAAGAGAATAGGAAGAACATGGGAAGAAGTGTAAAAAAGATACTCTAGCTAAAGAAAAGAAAATATAAGAATATATAGTTAATAAAATAAAAGAAAACCAAAAAAATATATAAATAAAAAGTCTCTACAGATAAGTTTAAAAGAAAAATAGCGAGATAACAAGCATAGATAATATTTTATTTTTAAAAATATTAAAATTGTACGAGAGAAGCTGTCTCTATTGGATTTAGGATGAAATTATTATGATGAACTATTAAATGGGGATGGAGGAGATCGAGATAGTAGAAGAAGAACCACAAACTTTAACAAAGTTGATGATGATAATTGCCTAAGATATAGGAAAAAAACCTGGAAGAGATGAAATATTTAAATATAGAGGAGAAGAATTAGCTAGGCTCATACAAAACCTCTTCGCAGAAATACAAGTGCAAGAACAAATGCCACAGAGCTGCAAAAAAGCAATGTTACATACATTGTACAAGAAGGAGGACAAAATGAGTAGGCCAATTACAGGGCTATAGCCTTACTTAACGTTACTTACAAAATACTCGCATCATAGTTCAAGAATAAGTTACAAGAAAAAAAGCTAGCGCTGTGTGGGAAAGGCGAACTAACTAAGAACTAAAACAGCTATTTGGGAAACCGGACATAGTAGCCACTGTACGAGCTCAAAATTTCAGATGGTTGGGGCATCAAATAAGAATGATGATGAATAGAGCACTACGAAAAATATTCTAGAGTAACATGGGGGCAAAAAATACTTGATAAATGAAGGTGCAAAGAAAGTAATGAAGGTCCTGAGACAGTTAAACATCAACAATTGGAAAGTGAAAGCAAGAACTAAAAAGAAGTAGAGAACAGAGTTAACCAAGCCATGGGCCTGGTATACTTCATTCACCTAAGCGGGTCAATAAAATATGCAACCTAAGCTTAAAATTGTAAAATTGTGCGATGTCTAGCTCAAAGAATTCTATTGACGAACTGGTTACACCTGAAATTTGTAACTTAGATTGCATATTTTATCGGTTGCAGGATATTAATGCCTTACTTACAAATACAAAAGTAGGCTGGTAACTAAATCATAATTGATCTGTACGGTAATAGTCCATTACCGTACATGGCAACCATAACCATACAGCAACCGATAAACTATTGAACAAATCACGGATGTTATGAATCATAACAGCCTCAGATGTTTTAAAATCCTAGCTCTGCGAGCTCGGATTTCAACATCTGCGGCAGTTATGATACTCATAACATTCCTAGATATGTTAATAGGTATTATTGACTCGTTTCGGCAAATAAAGCGTAGGCTCGCAACGGTAATTTATATACAAATTGGTGGCGGCTTGTGCGAACCTAGGGACATACATGACAATTGAGTTTTTACGGCAAACACCTCGATCTACTGTACTATTTGTGTTACTTTTACTGTTACATTCGCTTCAAAACTTAATTTGCATATCTTTCGTTACTCATTTACTCTACCCTTTTTGCAATTAACTACATCACTTACTTCGTTTTGTTACTATACAGAAGTATTCGTCATTTAAAAAATTAAGGTGCATTATAGTGCAAGGGAACAATTGTTTTGGATGTCTTTATGTTTCTACTACCTTCCGCCAATCTGTATATAAATGTGAAGTACGATACAAAATTATTTTCATTTAGTATGCATGTGGAAAACAACAACAATGTATTTGGTTAGTTCTTGCAGTTATAATTATTTTCGACAACTGTCAACGTTTGAGATTTTACGTTGAACCGTCTACTTGATCGCAGGTTTCGTGGAAAAGGTAGAACGACTGTACGTTCTTGGAAAATATTAATCTTGCTAATGTTTCATCACCGCCTGCGCCGATTGAGTAACAATTCGACTTAAAGTCTAACCTCCAAATTTGACAATTGTCAATTGTTTGTATGAACGAATCAAAGATACTGCATTTGTTTTTAGCAGCCATACTACATGAAAATAATTTTTCATAATCCTAAACAGTGTGCATAACAAACAAACAAACTTTATATATACCATCTCAGGTCTTCCAAAATGGGCACCAGAAATTACTTTCTAAAGGACACTGTTATTAAAAGTCATGTTATTTGCAAAAATATATTAATTTAGACTATTTAGAGCAACTGCGTATGTGTACTTCTATTAATTCATCTTCTTCATCCTTTTCCATTTGCATACGTGTATGTACGTTTTGATTTACAGAACAATCTTTCACCATCTTTGTCTGCCCTGGATTAGCGCCTTTAGGCGTTTAAGTCGTCTAAGATATTATCTATCTACCTCTTCATTATTCAAATTTCCCCTTCGTTTTATCTTGTTGTTAGTTACCATTAAGAAAGACTTTTCGTAGCTCTTCCATCGTACGTTCTCTCCCCAATTTACTTGACTTCTGATTTTCTCAACCGTCCAATTGCTGCTTTAATGAGATTGATATTTATTCTCACTCTCTATGAGCCATCAAGTTTCTGCGTGGGTTCAATAATTGTAGGAATTATCAGCCTTCGCCCTATTATTTTATTTTTTCTTCTTCTGCAGTGAGTATGTATGCTGAAGTTTCGTATGTCGTCATGGATCTTATGAATGGCTGATATATTCTCAAATGGATAGCGCATGATATTAATACAGAAGTAAGTGAAAGCTGCGACTTCCTAAAAGCTGTAGTCGCCTACTTTTATTCTTCCACGTCTGGTTTCCATACTTTTGTCTTGGTTTATGTGTAGCCTTATAGATATACACATGGCTTTGATAGTAAAAGAAGGAATAAAGTTGGAGATTTCTGATTATACTTAACTTTTTAAGTAACTACGAGTATAATGACATTTATGTATTACCTACTATGTATCAGAACATATATATTGGTTAGGTTTGTTGTGTGTGCTAACAATTATTTGCGTAGTATATTTGGCAATTCTGAGGGATAAAGTGGCGTAAAGTAAACGCTTGCTTTTTATTCGCATACCATACTGCTCATACCAATATTCATACACTCGCACATAACCGTTGTTCTGAGTGCTTGGGTGCCTGCCCATCTGCATGCGTCACGTTTTCGTCGTCACCCTGTTGTCACGCAGCCATTTATAATGCAACTATAGACATGTGCGGCATGTAGCATTCTTAGCCGAGCGGGTTAGACTTCTCACTAGCAATCTGATTTCTCCTCGGAGCACAGGAGCACAACTGCGTTGTTTTTTCTTCTTTGCGAATGAATGCAATTCACATTATTAAGTTTTATTTGACTGTTTCAGTGTTATTAAAAACATTAATATCTTTATCTACTTTCTACATAATTTCGAATACTTTGCAACTAGTATTCGATCGAACAAAGGTTGCTTTTCTGTCGGTGTGCTTTATTTATTAAAGACATTAGAAATACTTATTCTGTAACTTGATTATTCACAAATCAATTTGAAAAATGCAAACATTATTTTAATTCGAATAACTACACCTATGTAGTGGGCTGAAAAGCTAGTCTCAAACTAAGCATAACAGCAGCAACTTGTGTATGACATATTTTCGCATAATCCACTGATGAAGGAATTCGAAGGTTTTTAAAAAAAGTCAATACTAAAACCACTAAATCTATGGCTTTTTCAGTTTCACTTGATCTTAAGTTTGAAGTCCGATGAATTACTTCAGCTAGATATTTTTCTAAACTTGCAATTTGACAACTATCAATTTTTAAGGTGAAAATTGTCACTACATTAATACATTTTGCATGAATATTTATCCAATATTTCTAGTAATTGAATGCAAGGAATTTTATTTCACGAATTAACAGCAGCTATTGGGCCAATATTCAGAATTCACAGTGCAGTGGAGTGTTATTGCATAGAATTCTAATTTGTAAAGCTCTAAGAGCCCTACACCACATTTGAAGCATCTTGACAGAGGAAGTTCGCAGGTTTGCACTAGCAGGTGAGATGATAGCTAATGTGTTGCTATGGTGCTTGAGCAAGCACTGTTCCTCGGAAATAAATTCCGCACATGAGATCCTATTACTGCAAGCAAATGCGGTACCGCCATCTATTGTCGAAGGATAAATGCCATTCAAAACGCTTCACACAACTTAAGGAATTACCTCAATTAAATTAGAGGTAAACCTTATCAGCTACTACATTTGCTTTTACATTATTTGACAATCGAACAAATGCTGTGCGTCTTGAATGAATCGTAGGGCCCACAATATACCGAAGATTGACTTGCTTAACAATGATGTGGTTTTCCTTCAAAGAAACAGCGTAAAACAGAAATAAATGACACAGCTGTTTGAATATTTCTATGTTCGTTGCATAGGTAACCCAGAGGATATACGAATATCCAAGTCAATTTAATTTTATTCGCTGCTCGATATTAGTCTAATTGACTTTAGTTTTCAAAAACTCTTTAGCTTAACTGTTTACCATTACTTCAGCGTACATTTATGGTAGAAACGTATAAATAAGTTGACTGTAATATGGTAAATTTCAAGAATTTTAAAAATATTTTTCCCACGCAGCAAAAACTACTAAGTTCTAAGATTCTGATAAAATTTAAGAATCTTATACTTGCTCAATATTTTATCAGAAATTGAGTGGTTTTCATTACTTTTATTTTGACATAGCTTAATATGAAAGAT
Organism: Agriotes lineatus; assembly: GCA_940337035.1. Classification (NCBI taxonomy): domain Eukaryota; kingdom Metazoa; phylum Arthropoda; class Insecta; order Coleoptera; family Elateridae; genus Agriotes; species Agriotes lineatus. The sequence goes on along the minus strand of OW679195.1, from coordinate 151,306,971 downwards.
GGTTCTTTGTTATTATCATTTCAACCGGATAGATATTATTTATTGTGCTATGCAAAAACACTAGATAACTACAAAAGTTGCCTAGAAACAATACTTTATAAAATTTTAGGCGAATTCTAGGTCATTACTCACAGTCCAGTCCAGGTTCCACTCAATACCATATCAAAATTTCATCCTTTTATATTTATTCATCACATCAAATTAAAGTATGTTATTATTACCGCCCGATTATATATAACCTTTAAAAATACGAACTATATCTAGAAATCTAATCTGAAAATGATTTTAAAAAAACTTTGGGGATGCCCACTTAATTTTGATATAGCTACATTTAATATGTAAATGGAAACAACCTTTCAACATAGTTTGGCTGCAAATGGAATTCGGCTTTCTACGTGGCGAAACCAGAACCTAATCTTCATGCCTACGCGAGCTATCTAAAAGCAATATTAAATTCCTTAAAATAGCAATCTCAAAGGCCGACGTCAAACTAGCAGTTCGGTCACGCCATTCAGAATTTTATTAGCATCTTTTCAGTGGATTTTTTGATCGGCGATATTATCATTGTCTGAGTACATCATTCATAACCAATAACATATTGACATGGAACTTATATATTAACAAATAGATAGGTTTCTGTCTGCTTATCACTTATTTAAACTAGAGTACCTATATAATAAATAGTAGGTACTCTAATTTAAACGAGGTTAGCACCATATATTTCTGCAACCTAATAAAACACAGATTTGTAATCAACAATTGTTGCTATTATTGTTTTTTTTTAATATTCGCCCTTAAACTCTGTGCATTTAAGCATTCGATAAAACTAATTTTCAAAACATAAATTCCACTCTTCTTGAGTCACTTGAGAAACAAGGTTGATGCAGCTTTCCACAACCTCTTCGGCAGTTTCAAATAGCACAAAAGGTATTTTAGATACATACTGAACAAAAAACTTAAAATAATGCTGTGTGATTCGTTGGTACTTTCACAATTTAACTACGGTGATACGTTATATATGCATTATATTGATTCCGTTGATCGTCGTAAAATACAAGTTGTCCAAAATAACTGTTTAAGATTAATATATGGTATTTCAAAGTACCAACATATCACACATACGTTAAAAGAAGCTAGTTGGTTGTCGATGCAGCAGCGAAGAGACTTTCATGCTGCAGTATTATACTATAAAATTTATTTAGTTAAGAAGCCCACATATCTGTGTCGTAAAATCACCTACCGCACTGACATACATAATCTTAACTTACGTTTCAGAGGTGTATTAACTACGCCTTTACACTCTACAGCCATCTTTCAGCGAAGTTTTTCATACAACATTTGCATGTTCTTTAATAGGTTGCCGGTGGAATTTCTTAGATTATCGTTGCCTAAATTCAAATTCTTATATAAAAGAAGGCTGTTGGAACAAGGTACCTAAAATTTTATTTATATTTTCTATAATACTTGTATTGTCTGCAAGCTGATGTTATTAAGTTTATTTGGTATTCCGTTTTACTGCATGCGTTGTAAATATACTACGATTTTTTTTTTGCCATGTTTTAATCATACCTACTTAACGTATTTTCGTATATATTTAATTTTGTTATATTGTAGGTTAGAACTACGCAATTTCTTTAATTTTATTTTGTCTATTATAATTGTATTGTCTGGGAGCTGATAGTATGTAAGTTTATTTTGAGCGCAATTTTATTGCTTTGCATTATGTATTACACATACACTGTAACTACGCTTTGTCAAATTAATATTAACGGTTTTGTAATTAATTTATCTTATTCTATCTATTCTAAAGAGTAGTATCTTTGCAAGTACTCGTTTCAATTTCATACGGGGAAGTGGTAGAACAGTATCTTCTAAAGATACTGAACTTTCCCCTTTTTGTTCCGCTTATATTTATTCGTAATCTATGTTATTAAGTTTATATTAATTTTATACAGTGGAACAAATAAAATTATTATTATTATTATTATTCTTGTGTCGTTCCGAATCATTAATTTTTTGAAAATTAATTTAGTCTAATAGCAGCTTATATTTTATTCGTAAATTTGTTCTGTCTAACATACAATTAATTTATGTTATCAAGTCACAATGGTTTGACATGGAAGGTAAAATAAAATTGGAAAAACACAAAAAAATAAAACCAAAATATTGAAAGGAAAACTAAAGAAACGAGAAGAGAATAGGAAGAACATGGGAAGAGGTGTAAAAAGAATACTCTAGCCAAAGAAAAGAAAATATAAAAATATATAGTTAATGAAATAAAAGAAAACCAAAAAAATATATAAATAAGAAGTCTCTACAGATAAGTGTAGAAGAAAAATAGCGGGATAACAAGCATAGATGATATTTTATTTTTAAAAATATTAAAATTGTACGAGAGAAGCTGTCTCTGTTGGATTTTTGATGAAATTATTATGACGAACTATTAAATGGGGATGGAGAAGAGATCAAAGAGATAGTAGAAGAAGAACCACAAACCTTAACAAAGTTGATGATATAATTGCCTAAGATATAACAAAAAACCTGGAAGAGATGAAATGTTTAAATATAGAGGAGAAGAATTAGCTAAGCTCATACAAAACCTCTTAGCAGAAATACAGGTGCAAGAACAAATGCCACAGAGCTGCAAAAAAGCAATGTTACATACATTGTACAAGAAGGAGGACAAAATAAGTGGCCAATTACAGGGCTATAGAATTACTTAACGTTACTTACAAAATACTCGCATCATAGTTCAAGAATAAGTTACAAGGAAAAAAGCTAGTCCTGTGTGGGAAAGGCGAACTAACTAAGAACTAAAACAGCTATTTGGGAAACCGGACATAGTAGCCACTGTACGAGCTCAAAAGCTCAGATGGTTGGGACACTTAATAAGAATGATGATGAATACAGCACTACGAAAAATATTCAAGAGTAATATGGGGGCACAAAATACTTGATAAATGAAGGTGCGAAGAAAGTAATGAAGGTCCTGAGACAGTTAAACATCAACAATTGGAAAGTGAAAGCAATAACTAAAAAGAAGTAGAGTTCATAGTTAGACAAGCCATGGGCCTGGTATACTTCATTCACCTAAGCGAGTCAGTAAAATATGGAACCTAAGCTTAAAATTGTAAAATTGTGCTATGTCTAGCTCAAAGAATTCTATTGACGAACTGGTTACACCTGAAATTTGTAACTTAGATTGCATATTTTATCGGATGCAGGATATTAATGCCTTGTTTACAAATACAAAAGTAGGCTGGTAACTAAATCATAATTGATCTGTACGGTAATAGTCCATTACCGTACATGGCAACCATAACCATACAGCAACCGATAAACTATTGAACAAATCACGGATGTTATGGATCATAACAGCCTCAGATGTTTTAAAATCCTCCCTCTGCGAGCTCGGATTTCAATACAACACCTGCGGCAGTTATGATACATAACATTCCTAGATATGTTAATAGCTATTACTGACACGTTTCGGCAAATAAAGAATAGGCTCGCAACGGTAATTTATATACAAATTGGTGGCGGCTTGTGCGAACCTAGGGACAGGCATGACAATTGAGTTTTACGGCAAACACTTCGATATACTGTACTATTTGTGTTACTTTTACTGTTACATTCGCTTCAAAACTTAATTTGCATATCTTTCGTTACTCATTTACTCTACCCTTTTTGCAATTAACTACATCACTTACTTCGTTTTGTTACTATACAGAAGTATTCGTCATTTAAAAAATTAAGGTGCATTATAGTGCCAGAGAACTATTGTTTTGGATGTCTCTATGTTTCTACTACCCTCCGCCAATCTGTATATAAATGTGAAGTACGATACAAAATTATTTTCATCTAGTATTCTTGTGGAAAACAACAACAATGTATTTGGTTAGTTCTTGCAGTTATAATTATTTTCGACAACTGTCAACTTTTGAGATTTTACGTTGAACTGTCTACTTGATCGCTGGTTGCGTAGAAAAGGTAGAAAGACTGTACGTTCTTGGAAAATATTAATCTTGCTAATGTTTCATCACCGCCTGCGCCGATTGAGTAGCAATTCGACTTAAAGTCTAACCTCCAAATTTGACAATTGTCAATTGTTTGTATGAACGAATCAAAGATACTGCATTTGTTTTTAGCAGCCATACTACATGAAAATAATTTTTCATAATCCTAAACAGTGTGCATAACAAACAAACAAACTTTATATATACCATCTCAGGTCTTCCAAAATGGGCACCAGAAATTACTTTCTAAAGGACACTATTATTAAAAGTCATGTTATTTGCACAAATATATTAATTTAGACTATTTAGAGCAACTGCGTATGTGTACTTCTATTAATTCATCTTCTTCATCCTTTTCCATTTGCATACGTGTATGTACGTTTTGATTTACAGAACAATCTTTCACCATCTTTGTCTGCCCTGGATTAGCGCCTTTAGGCGTTTAAGTCGTCTAAGATATTATCTATCTACCTCTTCATTATTCAAATTTCCCCTTCGTTTTATCTTGTTGTTAGTTACCATTAAGAAAGACTTTTCGTAGCTCTTCCATCGTACGTTCTCTCCCCAATTTACTTGACTTCTGATTTTCTCAACCGTCCAATTGCTGCTTTAATGAGATTGATATTTATTCTCACTCTCTATGAGCCATCAAGTTTCTGCGTGGGTTCAATAATTGTAGGAATTATCAGCCTTCGCCCTATTATTTTATTTTTTCTTCTTCTGCAGTGAGTATGTATGCTGAAGTTTCGTATGTCGTCATGGATCTTATGAATGGCTGATATATTCTCAAATGGATAGCGCATGATATTAATACAGAAGTAAGTGAAAGCTGCGACTTCCTAAAAGCTGTAGTCGCCTACTTTTATTCTTCCACGTCTGGTTTCCATACTTTTGTCTTGGTTTATGTGTAGCCTTATAGATATACACATGGCTTTGATAGTAAAAGAAGGAATAAAGTTGGAGATTTCTGATTATACTTAACTTTTTAAGTAACTACGAGTATAATGACATTTATGTATTACCTACTATGTATCAGAACATATATATTGGTTAGGTTTGTTGTGTGTGCTAACAATTATTTGCGTAGTATATTTGGCAATTCTGAGGGATAAAGTGGCGTAAAGTAAACGCTTGCTTTTTATTCGCATACCATACTGCTCATACCAATATTCATACACTCGCACATAACCGTTGTTCTGAGTGCTTGGGTGCCTGCCCATCTGCATGCGTCACGTTTTCGTCGTCACCCTGTTGTCACGCAGCCATTTATAATGCAACTATAGACATGTGCGGCATGTAGCATTCTTAGCCGAGCGGGTTAGACTTCTCACTAGCAATCTGATTTCTCCTCGGAGCACAGGAGCACAACTGCGTTGTTTTTTCTTCTTTGCGAATGAATGCAATTCACATTATTAAGTTTTATTTGACTGTTTCAGTGTTATTAAAAACATTAATATCTTTATCTACTTTCTACATAATTTCGAATACTTTGCAACTAGTATTCGATCGAACAAAGGTTGCTTTTCTGTCGGTGTGCTTTATTTATTAAAGACATTAGAAATACTTATTCTGTAACTTGATTATTCACAAATCAATTTGAAAAATGCAAACATTATTTTAATTTGAATAACTACACCTATGTAGTGGGCTGAAAAGCTAGTCTCAAACTAAGCATAACAGCAGCAACTTGTGTATGACATATTTTCGCATAATCCACTGATGAAGGAATTCGAAGGTTTTTAAAAAAAGTCAATACTAAAACCACTAAATCTATGGCTTTTTCAGTTTCACTTGATCTTAAGTTTGAAGTCCGATGAACTACTTCAGCTAGATATTTTTCTAAACTTGCAATTTGACAACTACCAATTTTTAAGGTGAAAATTGTCACTACATTAATACATTTTGCATGAATATTTATCCAATATTTCTAGTAATTGAATGCAAGGAATTTTATTTCACGAATTAACAGCAGCTATTGGGCCAATATTCAGAATTCACAGTGCAGTGGAGTGTTATTGCATAGAATTCTAATTTGTAAAGCTCTAAGAGCCCTACACCACATTTGAAGCATCTTGACAGAGGAAGTTCGCAGGTTTGCACTAGCAGGTGAGATGATAGCTAATGTGTTGCTATGGTGCTTGAGCAAGCACTGTTCCTCGGAAATAAATTCCGCACATGAGATCCTATTACTGCAAGCAAATGCGGTACCGCCATCTATTGTCGAAGGATAAATGCCATTCAAAACGCTTCACACAACTTAAGGAATTACCTCAATTAAATTAGAGGTAAACCTTATCAGCTACTACATTTGCTTTTACATTATTTGACAATCGAACAAATGCTGTGCGTCTTGAATGAATCGTAGGGCCACAATATACCGAAGATTGACTTGCTTAACAATGATGTGGTTTTCCTTCAAAGAAACAGCGTAAAACAGAAATAAATGACACGGCTGTCTGAATATTTCTATGTTCGTTGCATATGTAACCTAGAGGATATACGAATATCCAAGTCAATTTAACTTTATTCGCTGCTCGATATTAGTCTAATTGACTTTAGTTTTCAAAAGCTCTTCTGTTTAGCTTAACTGTTTACCATTACTTCAGCGTAAATTTATGGTAGAAAAGTATAAATAAGTTGACTGTAATATGGTGAAATTTCAAGCATTTTAAAAATATATTTTCCCACTCAGCAAAAACTACTAAGTTCTAAGATTCTGATAAAATTTAAGAATCTTATACTTGCTCAATATTTTATCAGAAATTGCGTGGTTTTCATTACTTTTATTTTGATATAGCTTAATATGAAAGATAGTTCTTTGTTATTATCATTTCAACCGGATAGATATTATTTATTGTGCTATGCAAAAACACTAGATAACTACAAAAAGTTGCCTAGAAAAAATACTTTATAAAATTTTAGGCGAATTCTAGGTCATTACTCACAGTCCAGTCCAGGTTCCACTCAATACCATATCAAAATTTCATCCTTTTATATTTATTCATCACATCAAATTAAAGTATGTTATTATTACCGCCCGCTTATTAACGCTTTATTAACTGTGCAACAAATGGGACATTTTTTTATTAGTTGTACAATCGAAATTTAAATACAGCCACAAGTTAGTGCATGTTCGATAACCATATCAGATGCCCTTAGAAAGGCTTCAAGTCAAACAATATACAGGGCAGGACAAAAATATTAAATTCGATCAAGAATAAAGTTATTTTTCTCCAACCACACGAATAAGACGCCATATTGTCGTATAATTTTCTATAAAAAGTAAGTCATTTCGGGATGTTCACCAATTACCTTGGCAACTGTACATTTTTCGATTCATATTTGCACTAGTACAAAAATGGACGCAAGATAGGGTTTTGCATGGTAAATTTTAAATAAAACACAAACGCTTCGTCAATATTCGGCAATCGCCGCCGTTGTTGTTTAATTTCCCCGTATAGTTGTTTGTTTGTTTGCGCCATGACAGTTCTACAATATAACCTACAATGTTTGATTCTAAATAATAAGTCATATTACCGAATTTATGAGTAGTTTGAGAAAAAATAGTATGTTTCATTCGCAAAAAATGCGTTTTCGGGACGCGTAAGACTCGCCGGACTCCGCTGCGCGTCGTCCGGCGATCTGTCTTACTTGTCCCGAAATCATCCATTTTTTGTACTAATGAAACAAATAACTATTTACTTCAAAAAATATTGCAAAATTTTATTGAGAAAAGTTGTTTAGAATCAAAAGTTATGCTCAAATACAAAGTCACGGCCTCCTATTCGAATTTTGATTCTTTTTTGTAAAATTTTGTATCATCCTCGTATGATACATATTTTTATTATTCTGATTTTATTAAGAGTTTTTTCATATGTAAATTATTATTAGTAAAGCATTTTCCTTGTTAAAAGGAATATTTGCGAAATTCTAAAGAGTTGTTAAATATCGTTGCAACAAACATGAAGTGGACGGTTACCTAAAAAAATATAAATCCAAGTAAATTTTACAAATACGCTTCAAGTTGCTAAAAGTTATATAAAAGTGATGTGGTTGTGGCTACTTTAAATACATATAAAATCAGAATAAGAAAAATATGTATCATACGGGGGTAATACAAAATTTTCCAAAAAAGAAACAAAATTCGAATAGGAGGCCGTGATTTTGTATTTGAGCATAACTTTTGATTCTAAACAACTTTTCTCAATAAAATTTTGCTATATTTTTTGAAATAAGGTAACTTTATTCTTGAACGAATTTCATATTTTTTGTCCTGCCCTATATATTGTTTGACTTGAAGCCATTCTAAGGGCATCTGATATGGTTATCGAACATGCACTAACTTTTGGCGGTATTTAAATTTCGATTGTACAACTAATAAAAAAATGTCCCAGTTGTTGCACACTTAATGGACCACACTGTATATAACCTCTAAAAATACGAACTATATACCTAGAAATCTAATTTGAAAATGATTTAAAAAAAAACTTTGGGGGATGCCCACTTAATTTTGATATAGCTACATTTAATATGTATATGGAAACAACCTTTCAACATAGTTTGGCTGCAAATGGAATTCGGCTTTCTACGTGGCGAAACCAGAACCTAATCTTCATGCCTACGCTAGCTATCTAAAAGCAATATTAAATTCCTTAAAATAGCAATCTCAAAGGCCGACGTCAAACTAGCAGTTCGGTCACGCCATTCAGAATTTTATTAGCATCTTTTCAGTGGATTTTTTGATCGGCGATATTATCATTGTCTGAGTACATCATTCATAACCAATAACATATTGACATGGAACTTATATATTAACAAATAGATAGGTTTCTGTCTGCTTATCACTTATTTAAACTAGAGTACCTATATAATAAATAGTAGGTACTCTAATTTAAACGAGGTTATTACCATATATTTCTGCAACCTAATAAAACAAAGATTTGTAGTAAACAATTGTTGTTATAATTTTTTTTTTAATATTCGCCCTTAAACTCTGTGCATTTAAGCATTCGATAAAACCAATGTTCAAAACATAAATTCCACTCTTCTTGAGTCACTTGAGAAGCAAGGTTGATGCAGCTTTCCACAAACTCTTCGGCAGTTTCAAATAGCACAAAAGGCATTTTATCCTTTACTCAAAGAAATAGAAAGTAATCGCAAGGTGCTACGGCGAGACTGTATGGGGGCTGATTTAGCAATTTTAACCCGGCAGCTTCTAAAAATTATTTTGTTTGATGTGCGGTATGTCTTAACCCTCGCCTGGCGGAAATAATTTCAGTTACGCGGAGTGCGGAAATGGGTCTCTAGTGACCCGAATCGAATTCAATTTTTTAAAATTAGTTTGAAAGCACTACAGTATCTGTTTTCTAATACATACTTGCACATGATAATGTAATCATAAAACTTTTGTTTTTATTGACCTGCAGACTAAAAAATTATTCATATTCTGCTTCACTTTTATCGCTGCCACTGTCCTCATCAGACAAAAAATTAAAGTCGTTTTCTGCATCATCACGCATTAGTTCGTCATACAATAGTTGTTCCGTAAGGGGAATTTTATTAGGATCCATTATTTTTGCCTATTATTGTATCCAGTGTTATTATACTCCAGAAAACAAAAAAAAAAACAATAGAGAGCAAAACGCGGAAACCGGGTCTCAAGTGACCCGAGCGGATTATCTCAGGTATACCAAGACATTTTTCCACGAAATTTATTCTACAGCATCTCCACAACAGCTTTGAGGAATATGCAAACATCCAAAGCAGTATACAGGGTGTTTCAGGAGGAAGTGCAAATATTTTGGGAGGTTTTAGTATGAATAATTCTAAGTAAGAAATTTCAGATGAACATGTGGCTTATTGTTAATAGATACTGAGATACGGTCATTATAAGGTGTATTAAAGTACGAGAAATAACTTATTGTTGATTTTTAATAATAACAATCAAAATTAAACAAATTTACATTAGTGGTTTAAAAATTCCACCGCCAACCTCAATACATTTAGTAATTCTATTAGTAACGCTGTTTGTTGCTCTTCTAATAGCATCTTGGCGTTCCTTTATGAGCGCCGCACAATCCATGATTCGAGCGATCAATTCGTCTCTGGTGTTTACTTTTACTTTATACACCTCACTTTTAAGCCACCCCCACATTCAGAAATCTAGTGGGGTGAGATCTGGCGACCTCGGTTGCCAATTAATGGGACCACCGCGGCCTATCCATCGTTCCGGAAAAACTCTATTAAGATGTTGCGTCACCTTACGACTAAAATGAGCAGGAGCTCCGTCTTGTTGCTATATCATATCTCTTCTTGTAGCCAAGGGAACGTCCTCCAGTAGTAGTGGAAGATCATTTTCTAAAAACTCCAGATAAAGAGGTCCAGTAAGACGATTTGGTAACACAACAGGCCCAATCAACAAATTGTCGATCATCCCGCACCACACGTTAACAGAGAAGCGATGTTGGAAATTGCTTTCTACTGCAGCGTATGGATTTTCGTCGGACCATCGATGTGAATTATGGCTTTTATTAATACCGTCACGCGTAAAGGTAGCTTCATCGGTGAACAGTACTGATGGAATTAATTGACGATTACCATCGACCCACCGACAAAACTCTAATCGACCAACTTGGTCTCCTGGTTAAAGGTGTTGCACCGGCTGCAAGTGATATGGATGCAATCCGTGTTGACGTAATGTTCGCCAAACTCTTGTATGTGGAACAACGATACGGGTAGAGATTCTTCGTGTACTTGTAGTAGGGCTACGTTCTACCGACTCAAGAATATTTTCTACTTCATCCAGATCTTGTTCATTTGCTCTTTCAGAAGAAATGTAACTACTGTGAACTCTGCCAGTTTCACGAAATTTTCTGAAAACGTTACTAAAAACTCTTACATTCGGAAGTCTACGGTTAGGAAACCGTCGACGATATTCTCTGCGAGCAGCAAAGGCACTTCCATTACAAAACCCGTATACAAATACGATATCAGAATATTCTGCATGTGTAAAAATATGCGGCATTATTTTTACTTATTACCAATAATTAAATTCAAGGGTTAGGTAAATTCAATTGAAACTACGTTACAACTTTATAAAAAATGTCAATTACGATTATTTGTCATTTGTTTTATACGAAAAGTTAGCTTGATTGTTATTATTAAAAATCAACAATAATTTATTTCTCGTATCTCAGTATCTATTAACAATAGAACACATGTACATATGAAATTTTTTACTTAGAATAATTCATACTACAACCTCCCAAAATATTTGCACTTCCTCCTGAAACACCCTGTATTGGAAAACGGTAGAATTATGTAAAAAAAAAGAAAGTCCGGGTCACTTGAGACCCGGTTTCCGCAGTGTGAGGGTATTGCCATGGTATAGAACGCTCACGATATCACCTCTCGGGCGCCATAAACGAGCTTTTTGAATAACGTCTGGCAAGAATACTGCTGTAACCGTGCTTTTATTTTCAAGCACGACAGTTGCGATAGATCTTGATTTTTAAAAGAAGCAAGCAATCGTTTTCTTACCAACACTTCGAGATCGCTTTACTGTAACTGGATTAGTATCCGTTGGAAACACCCTTTATGCAAAGTGCCGCATAGATTCGGCTTCAAATGTATATATCCAGCTTTCCTCACCAGTTATGATGTTGTAAACTGTTTAGAGCTTCCTCCATCGTATTTCTTAAGAGTGCTCTTACATCATTCCACATGCTGTTGTTTTTGTGCTTCTGTTAAAGTGTGTGGTATCCAGCGACAACAGATTTTTCTTACACCTAACTTATTATGTAAAATCTTGCTTATTTCCGTCGTGCCAATGCCCAAGGTGTTCCTAAAAATTTTATATATAACTCGGTTGTCATCCTGAATCATTCTTCCCCTGGCGTCTGTTTGCTTCGGTAACGAAAATGGTAGCTGAGTGAAACTAGTTCAAATTTAATTCATTAAACCAGCGATAAACAGATCATTGCGAATGCGCTTGGTCACCAAATGCATGACAAAGTCATCCAAAGATTTCTTTCGGAGATAGGAAACTTTTCGAGTCATAGTAAATCATAGCTCTAAAATGTTCTCTCGTTAAATTCGTTTTTACTTCACTTATTTCGAAATTAACTTGTACAATAACTGTTGCAATTATCAAAACTAAATTTGATCTGTCAAAGTAGAAAGCAACAACAATTTGCTTCATGCCAACTTTCACTTCCATAATGTACTGGATCATTTTGGGTCCTACCCTCGTAAAATCATTATTCGTGAATAAAGGCCATTTCTATTTAAATACAAAAATAACAAAAGAAGGAAAATTTCTTTTTGGCTATAATCCCTTTACTGATATTTACAGAGAAATGCGTACAGTACTGTTTTATTTTGATAAAAGTAAATAAAATTATCGCAAAGACTGAGTACAAACTCTTTTGCTTGCAACAGTCCCGAAGAAACCTTCGACTTGTCGTGGTTATCCTATCTGGACACTGCACTCTAAACCAACATATGCACAGGATGGGACTGGTGAACAGCCCAAACTGTCGCGGATGCAACGAGGATGACGAGACAGCAGAACACGTTCTGTGCCACTGTCCAGCTCTCGCAAGAGTCAGAGGATCCGTGTTGGGGGACTTCTGGCCCGATATGGTCAGAATTAGCAACACTCCAGTTGCGGTCGTTCTTAAATACATTCAAAGGATTGGATGGCTTGAGTGATACCCAACTTGGAGAGCTGCTGGGAGGTAGCACAATGGGCCCACCCTCCATTTTTAATCCAGAATCCAGAGTACAAACTCATATTTTCTATTCAGCTTATCTCATTCTTTCTGATAGTAACGATGAAAACATCTGTTATATGCATGTCATTCTGGTTTATATAGGATGTATCTAAAAGATAGATTACGGCTTCGTGTGCATGCAGAACATATAAAAGTGAAACAAAATGTTTATATGAACATATTCCCGTAAGCGTAACCAACGGTTACAGAGATACGGGACGTTGAAATTTTATTTTTACTTCGCTTCGAAAATAGACAAAATAAGAATTTGCACATAGATCAGGCTTTACATCTGACGAAAATGGCACTCAACAGATACAGGGTTAAATACAGCCACGCATAGCAAAGCCGGGAGAGGTCCTCGATTGGCCCGTGGATAAGACGCCAGATTTATATTTCCATTCGCAGGGGTTATAATTCGGATCCCATCACCACTAATGTTTTTTTTATAATATAAAATTGATCTAATTTGCATTACTAAGTGTTTTCTTTTATTGTTTCGGTATTATTACGAACGTGAAAATCTGTTTACACTATTTTCCTTTGATTTTTAAAATTGTTTAGTGTCACAAGATCCACTTGCGAGAAAGGTTCTGAGTAAAACCCTTCACAGATCACCTTCCGACATTTCTTCAGATCTTCACGTTTCAGGGTCCCTAGATGACGAAAAACAGGTTTTCTCAATTTCGTCTGCCTGTTTGACTGTCTGCCTGTCCGTCTGTCTGACCTTGTTTCTTGTGCTCCATGAGATGCGATAATTACATCCCATACATACATTCCTCTTCCCCGCAATAATGTACAAATTTCGTAATAGGTAGTCCAGCAGCTCAGTGTTGGAAAGGGCAGTATTTTTTCCATGTCAAGAGTGACTATATAAACGTCCCTCTATTCAGTATGGCAATCAAACATAGGTACATATAACTTGATATTCAAGCAACTTCTTGCATTTTCAGTTTGCGCGAGTGGAATTGGTTGGGCTTCGTATCCTTTTTTTATTCGTTGTTTGCACAATCCAATTTTGCTTTGAACGTATCATATTTCGTACAGATATTCCTTGATGGAATATAATATAAATGAACTTGAAATCCTGATGAAATATTCATTACAGAACCTAATACGGGGAGGGGGATGTTCCCAACATCACATGTTTCTTTGTACAAATTGGACATTGGTCTTATGTTTAACCGCGAATCTAAATATTTTCTAGCCGAACAGTGGGCACTTCTATAGTAATATTTGTATGTAAGAACACTATTTATGTGGTGACCTTGGATGTTCCTTTACTAGATTTACACTTTTTTCTTAAATATTAGCCGTAAGATAAAACAAGTTCCAGGGGCTTGTTAGGTATTTTGTATTTCTGAAGACAATTCCAAATATTTAGAGAAATAAGGATATTTTTTAGATTTACTAAAATTCATTTTTATCATAATATTCACAACATCCGTGCGTAAGTCACGTTTCCATTGGCACCGTTCTGGCGCAATTTTTTCTCGATCGACCTTGTCGTCACCGCATCACTTATAACCCATCTATTAGCAAGTACGATAGGTACGCGTTCTTGAGCGAACGGTTAAAGCTTCTGACTTGGAATCGAATTCCGTATGGAAGCGCGTGTTTTCATTGCAAATTGATGTAATTCGCAATACTAAGTGTTTCCTTTCTCTGTTTCAATATTATAAGCAACGTTAAGATATTTTCAGCTATTCTGTACATAATTTTGAAAACTTGTACGGTGACCTTTTTAAATGCAGAAATTATTTAATGTAAGTCCACCTTATGGAAGGCTTAAAAGCTAGTAATAGTAATTAAGGTATTTAGAGGGGTAACCCAGTCTTAGAAGAGCATATTTTTACCACTCGAGCGAGCGCAGCGAAGCGAGAGTGGTAATTTATGTGAGAAATTTTAAGACAGTTACCCCTCGAAATGCGTTCATTAGTTTATTGTTCATTAAGACAATAATTTTGAATCAATAATAATTACTAAAAACTGCTAAATCGAAATCGGACTATCATGAATTTGTGTGATGTTGCTATAGTGCATGCATGTTAAATGAGTGGATGCATGTTAAATGTATCTTAACATTCGAGGACGCGAGTGAATGCATGTTAAATGAGTGGATGCATGTTAAATGTATCTTAACATTCGAGGACGCGATCATGTTAAACACTGTTTAACATTTCAATGAACGATAAACTAACTAAATGTGATAGCATCAAGTATCAAAGCTGCATTTTATAATTTTGCCACGGAAGAGATTCCAACGTGAGGAGAATAATTTGACTTTCAGCCAAAAACGCCATCTTTCGACTTAGACCATTATGTTTTTCATGGTCTCATCTATTTAATGTCATCGGATGCTTCCTGATCTTAAAGTTATTAAGCTTAAATTGAGATCAACTATAGTACATTATAGTACAAGGAATAAATAATTTGTGTCCAATATATTTAGCCGTGATGAACGTAGGATATGAGAAATGTAACTACAAACAATACCGACAAAATTTACTAAACAACCTTAGGGGAGTTTCTTATCCTATTTTGTAAGAGTTACCTCTGCAGGTACAGATTAAGTGTGGAAATACCAAAAACCCAAAAGTATGTCCATACTTTTTGCAGATAGTACATATAAGGAAAAAACCGTTGGTTCAAGTGCAGCTTAAACAGCAGTAGTTTAGAAAGCTTTACTGACACTGGAGCTTTATGAATATACCAATATTAAATATTATTTTAAAAACCATTTTGGGCACCCGTTCTGAGAATCATGCACTACTGTACAATCTGTATGCTGGAACGTACTTCCTTAAAGGACGATTTTGTAAATGTTTTCTTTACAGGACTATTTTGTAAAATTGGCAGTTTGATTAGTTTGCAACATTTTAACTGCAGTAACTAAGGCACTCAACTACAAATATCTCTAGATTTCTATAGAGTTACAATGATTGTTATTATGATGTTTCAATATGTAGGTATAATTAAGAAGAAACACAGGTACCTAACTCATATTTACAGGATTTTTAGGCCTCACCTTCAGCAGCGGGCTGAAATTTGCCTACGCGTCCTGTAAAGATGTTCTTTCCGGACCTGTTGCGTAAACTACTATTCTGGAACAGCTATATCAAAGTGCATTAAAATAAGTAAACAGGAATATTTGAAATAATTTTGATAAGTAGTACAGAAATTAAAATTGAAATTAGAAATACATTGTGTCTCGGAAAAAAGTCAACAGATCCATACAGAGCATTGGAAATATTTTTGTAATCATTATATACCTATTTCAAAAACAAGCATCTTTAAATTCAAACAAAATTATTCCCTTCATCACCTTAATTAAAATAAAATCAAAAGTAACATGTTTTGCCAGAATGATGTAATTAAATTTAACTTTATTGGCAACATCTAGAACAATGCTATAGTAATTCTTCAGACGAAATACAGCTTACAGCGTCTGCCGAACACTTTGTCTCGCCTTTTGTGACAGCGTTTTTTGGTAACAAAAACTGTTAAGATTAAAAAGAAGCTTCTCAATGCACGTCACCCTTCTTAATTACGAAATTAAGGGGCCTTTTAATCACTTATTTCGTCGTTACTCGTGTTATCTCCTACAATTACTTGTTCTCGTTCGGGGAAACCACAACAGGATTGACGAACGCAATTGAATTTGTGAGGTCGCTTGGCATGTTGTTTCCCTTAATCACCCTGAAGTGTGTCGCTACTTCAAATAGTACACATTGGCCGTGCTCGCCTTCCAAAGATTGGAAATGTCGCTACGCTACAAAGAGGCTCTCTTAAATCTTCTTTATTGGGAAACAAGGGATTTCAAGAGCAACGGTAAAACTCAAAATGAACTGCTACGGAAGCATCGAATAAATTTATTACTTCAATTGAAAGGAAACATTAGTGATATATTGATGTGCGCCATGACAAGTGTATTGTATCAGCTCGTTTATCAGATTTCTAAGCGTTTCCTTATGATTTGCTGAATCTGAATATAGTGTGTTATATATTCCGTTCCATATTAGGTTTATATTTAGAATAATTATATATATTCCACTAATTTTTAATTTTTGATTCGAAAGTATGTGTAAATGAAGATCTTTATTTACCTTATAAAATTCTTGTGCATGGAAGTAAGACTTCTTCTTATGTTAAAAATACAACAAAATAAATACCGGGTGTCAAAATGAATTACATCTAGTATGCTTTGAATTTCCCAGAATGCACTCTAAAATTTTACTTGAAATTGGCAAGACTGTAAGTCTATGTCAAATTCAAGGTTAATAGGTTAGGTTTTGCGTCAGGTTTGACCAAGATTGACGCAAAATCTAACCTGAGAACCTCTAATTTGACAGAGACTTACAGTGTTGCCAATTTCAAGTAAAATTTTAGATTGCATTATGGGAAATTCAAAGCATAGTAGATGTAATTTATTTTAAGACACCCGGTACAAGAATTTATAACTTGAAAAAATAATCAGATGAGAGGCAAGATAATTTTTATTCAAATCGTTGATTACATACAAAATTTCCAAACCTCAAACCCCTCAGTGCGTTGGTTCTCCGATACATGCGAGTAGAAAGCAACACAGCTTACGTTTAAAAAGCCTACCGTTAATCTTAACCCTAGAACGCATAGAAGATTATTGTTGATATATCCCTTTCATTTTTAATGTCCAAAAATTGTTACAAGCTTTATAATTAGTTTTTTAATTTAAGGTCACTATATCAATAAGGTACCGCCATTAGTGATTTTTTTATATCTATCCTTGTCGCACAATTTTCTCCAACTGGGGATAAAAACACATAACCTAACAGATTCCTCACTTTACAAATGCCATTACACCAAAAAGAAAATCCCCAAAAACTAGTGTCTTCCCTATTGCACTTGGGAAATTTGTATTTGTTATCCTTATCTCACAATTTTCTCACATTCTCACGCGAGGAATGGAATGGCGGTACCTTATTGATATAGTGACCTTATTTTAATTACGCATATGACGCCATCTATGTAATCACGTAGCAAGTTTTCTCGGTAGGTGTTGGTCGGTAACCACTTGCCATCTGACAGCTTACGTACATAATTTTCATAGTAACGTAATGCGAAGTTGAATTTGTTAAAATAGCTATCACTACTGTCTTTATAGGATTGCCAGTTAGCTATTATACTTAAGCCGCCGAACAGATAGAGTGGAGCAGACAACCAAAATAACATATTAAAAAGGTCACTCGATAATATTTTTACTATAATTACTAAAAGGAACAGTTATATTTACAACTAATTACAATTGACATTAAATAACTTTTTGAGGTTATGATGCAAAATTAGAGATAAAAAAAGATCCTCTGCGAGCTGTGGGAATTCAAACGTATGAATAATATGTTGGTGGCACTGTCTGTAAATCTATGTCAAATTCGAGGTTATCAGGTTAGGTTGTGCGTCAGTCTGTTGTAAAACTGACGCAAAACCTAACCTGATAACCTGCAGTGTAATTTAAGTGCTGAAGAGAGACTACCGAGTGATTTTTTAAAAACTTAATTGCAGCAGGCCCTGGATAGCCTGAATCAGTTGGCAATACTGAAATGTATTGTTGGTGACACTGTAAGTCTATGTCAAATTCGATGTTTTTAGGTTAGGTATTGCGTCACTTTTGACACAGACAGTGTCACCAACAATACACTTCAGTACTGCCAACTGATTCAGACTATCCAGGGCCTGCTGCAATTGAGTTTTTAAAAAATCACACTGTAGTTATTTGTCAAAATTGTTTAACGTAAACATTAGTACCTGATCAGTTCCTTAGATTTAACAATTAATTTATTCATACTCAAATAAATATTTTAATAACTTTAACTTCCGTTTTACGCTTTAATATGCATCTATGTAGTCAAAATTATCTTCCAAATATTAAAAAAGACATAGTAAATTTAGAGTGCCTCATTAAACAAAAAAAGGTGTGGTGTCGTATACGACACCACATATGCGTTAATGTAACTTTGTTAGATGTATGCGTTCTAGGGTTAAGTATGTTTTTGAAGTTAACAGGAAGGTGAGCATGTCAGTTAATAATCGAATAGAGATGGCAGGTGATGAAAGGGATAACTGAACCCTTCCCTTCCCCTAGTTCCGTTTTTATGTTTACAGGATTGTATTACTCAAATCTGTTCTGATTTTTATGTAAGAAGATTAAAAGCTCATAAATTTAGATAACAATAACTGTTAACAAATTACGTCTGTCGAAGGCCTTGAAGGCCTCTCTGCAACGCGTTATACTTCCTGTTGACTATTATTCTCAAAGCCTTTTTCTGAATTATAAATGTTTTGTCTGTTATAAATTGAAAGAAAAGAACTGACAGGGAAAATTGTTTTTAACCGTTTCTGATAGGTAATAATCTAATAATCGTTGGTTTTATGTGCCCAATTCTCTTTTGCTAAGTCGGACCCCTAAATGTTCTAAAGTAGAACCCCCTCGTGCATCCCAAATTCGGAACCCCGCTTTCCTAATACAACGCTGAGGTGAATATTTTCTCACTTTTCAGATAAGCATTAAAATGTAAACGATGGCAAAAACAAAAGGGAGAAACGAGCATGGTCGTCAGAATCTGGATCTAAAACCATAGGAGGTATAAGGCAGAAGAGTATGGGATGGAAAAAATCAGTAAAACATTTGGGGACCCAAAAATTACTGTAATGTCGTTATCTTGCCAGAAATATAGTAATTCTGACAAAGATGAGTCGTCCAACAATTCTAAGCGCAAAAGTAGAGGATAAGCTGGTGAAATACTGTTTAGCAATGGAGGCTACGTTTTTTTTTATTTAGCATGTTCAGATTTAAGGCGCATGGCGTTCCAAGTACCATGAGATAAAAAAAATTATTCTGAGCAGGCCTTGATATGTGTTATACGTTTGGCAGTACTGAAGTGTATTGTCAGTCTATATCAAATTCGAGATTTGCAGGTTAAGTTTTACGTCAGTCTGTGTCAAACAACAAACAACACCTAACTTTTTATTCTCGAATTTGACATAGACTGACAATACACTTCAGTACTGTGCCAAACGTATAACACATATCAAGGCCTGCTCAGAATCATTTTTTTTTATCTCACGGTAGCTGATCGAAACCGCATTAAACACCCTTTTACTAAAGGTAACATGGCTTACGAGAATGAATTGATCTATTCTTCAAGAGAATTAAAAACGCCTTTTCGTGCGTCGGCTAACGGGAACATCATTCTTATCTCAGAATTTCGAACACACAACTACTCACCTAACCCAATATTCAACGGCGATAAAAGGGCTTGACTATAGTCTTAAGTAAGACACCAACTTCGGCTGAACGCGGAGCATTGATCACTATAGTTAATTGTATGAGTGCAGGAGAGGACTCTGTCCCTCCTGTGGTTATCTTTCCAGAATTAGCAAAAGGTGCTCTTTCTAAAATCATCTGGGATATTTATCGATCCGGATGAATCCAGATAGATCCGTTTACGAAACGGTCCTTTTAATACTATATGGTCACTAGAGTCATAACGAAACATATAGATGTGGTTGAACTAGCACGAAAAAGCCATTTTACAATAAATTCGCTGCCACCTCACTAAACATGTAAGCTGCAGGCATTGGACAAATCTGATGTTACCACTAAGTACCTATTGCAGTGAGGAGCTTTGTCAATGGTTTTTAATGAACCAATGTCCACTAAGTATCTATGATGTTATGGAACTGTTTGGCAGATCATATATTAGATGCCAGACAACCAATGGATTCAGAAAAACATACATCTAGCCAGGTTTCTTGATGTTGATTTTACTTCCGACTCTGCAAGAAATTGAGATTATCTATAACATGAGTGATGATGACGTAGAACTAATTAAATTTACTAGTGATCCAAACACTACGAAATTGCACCTCAGCATATAATTCTACTCCTATTTCTGTTGCCTCCTCAGCAGATAATTCTGCCTCGACCTACCAACAATCTACCTCATCTGCGTCACTAGCACATATCCTGCTTTGTACGGCCAAATATCTACTTCTTCCACGAGCTCTGCCATGCATCATAAGGTCAACGAAAGTACCTTGAATACAAGTGTCTTCCTTATCTGGCCAGTACAAAAAATCAAAAAACAAACTATAACAAAGGTCCGAAGAGCCTGCTGAAATTACAGCATCTCTTTACAAAAATGATCTGCAGG
>OW679195.1:151114013-151285889 GCA_940337035.1 Agriotes lineatus | reverse complement strand
AAGTAGAGGTGGGTGGTGAATATCTGGTTTACTTAACGGGGTAGTTTCAGACACTTCAACTGAGGATATATTTGCTAACACTAAATCTAGTGTGCGGCCATTTATATTCTTAATATTATTAAATTGATCTAGATTGCACAAAGAAATCATATCTGTAAGGAGAGATGACTTGTTGTCACCGAAAGTAAGAGATACCAATTTAGAAGAATTCAAGTCTTTATTCCAACTAGCAGTTGGCGTGTTAAAGTCACCCAGGACAAGGAAATTGCCGTTTTTAGCATCGTTTAGTATGATTTTCTCGCAATGGTTATAAAAGATTAATAAATCCGCTGATTTCATGTCAGGAGGCAAATAACACACACAGATATGCAAAGCAGGAGAATTATCTCGCGGAAGAATGCTAAGCCAGAGGTCCTCTGCGGAACTATCCCAAGAACTTTGCCTGATTACATTGATATTCTTTTTTATAGCTAGAAGTATACCACCACCTTCCGATTTTTTGCTAGTCACGTAATTTCGGTCTCTTCGAAAGACGTTATATCGAGAGTCAAATAATTCTTCATTAAAAACGCCGTCACTAATATTAGTCTCAGTTAAACAGATGACGTCATGATTACTATTCAATAAATTTAAATGAAATTCGGAGGTCTTAGACCTTAAGCCGTTTACATTTTGATAATATACCAGCATTGTAAAAGTAAGTAAGGAAACTAAAATAACAAATATAGAAAAATATCAAAAAGATAAATTACCTAATTAGGTCTAAAGAGTTCGAGTCCTTTATTATAATGGCTTTCGATTCGGCATTTTTTCTCACATAGATCCTGCCATACTTGACCCATACAAACTCATAGGAGTGTTCTTTTGCAAGCTTCCGAGCGGAGGCGTGGAGCTGCTTGCTCTCCGGCGACAAGTGTTCGGCGACAAAGATGGTATCTGTTCCTGATGCGTTACCTAAGCCCAGTTGTGAAGCAGTCATCGGTTGCTGAGGGTGCGCACGGTTGTAGCGGCGCATAGCAGATATGATGTTGTCGCGATGACGTGGAGATGACAAAGTCACCAGGATGGTGCGCGGCCGTGGAGACGCTGGTTGCACTTTGGCGACCCTGCGGCATGCTATTATTTCTGTGTCAGCGATGGGACACGCAATTTCTTCGCATAGTTTTTTAGTTATAGCTACAACATCCTCAGATCGTTTTTCTGGTATTAAATGAATCTCAAGGTTAGAACTACGGGAGATCTTCTCAATAGTGTCAATGCGAAGTTTAAGCGCGGCATTATCTTTGCGCAGCTGAAGATTCTCAGAGTTAATACCTTCAATCATCTTAATTTTAGCGTTGAATTCTTCTTTCAGTGTGTTATGTTCAGCTATAATAAAGTCAGTAGTTTCAGTAAATTCACGTTTGAGAAGCATAAATTGTGCGTCTATTTCTTTTTTAATGAAAGTCGTCATTCGCTTAACAACTTCACCAGTGACAGACTCCAGCATTTGGTTGAGTCTGATAATGACAGAACAGTGTACAACATTTAATGGCATTGTAAATCGTCGTATATCTTAAAAAAAAATCTTAAATTCAAACGACATTGCAGCTTTTCCTTACGGGCTAAGCTCGTAAGAACTATAACAGGATGTTTATCATCAATACCATAGCTATATACGTATGTTGCTATAGTATTGATGATCAGCAACCCGTTATAATTAATAACCGACTTAGGCAGTAACGGCAGTACACCTAGAGAGAGGGTTTATTAAATAAGTGTTTACAATTCAGAATACCATAAATATTTTTTACCTTTTTATACATAATTACGATCACTTGTAAGCAATTGCAAATGCTGTTTTTTCTTTATTAAACACTTTAAAACATTTTTTGTTGTAACTTCTTTATTTGCAATTCAGTTGAAAAATACAAAAATTATTTTAACTAGAATAGAGCCATCTATTTGGTGCGCAATAAAGCTAGTTATATCAACTATCGCGGGTCTCTTTCTCATGTCGCCTTTACACACGATTCAAGTTAGATATAAGCACCGTGTTTTATTACCTATTTATGATAGTAGGTACCAATATCTTTCGAAGATAGCAGTTGTCCAGGCTATCAATATCTGAAGTTTGGCAATGCAATGCGGGGTGACAAAGATATAATAACATATCTTAACACTTATTAATGGACTAGCTGTACTTCCTAAAGACTGAAACAGTTTGAAAGAGATGGATATTATACAATGATAGCAAATATTCTAATACAAATTAAACAATAGCAACAAAACAACTTCTAAGTACTACTACTATCTCGCATA
The DNA here is from genome assembly GCA_940337035.1 of Agriotes lineatus. Classification (NCBI taxonomy): domain Eukaryota; kingdom Metazoa; phylum Arthropoda; class Insecta; order Coleoptera; family Elateridae; genus Agriotes; species Agriotes lineatus. The sequence continues at coordinate 151,283,588 of OW679195.1, read as the reverse complement.
ATTATTAGAGAAACTGAACAAAGGAAAGATGGTGTTTCTCGCGTCATGACAAACTTTTAACGCCCGAACTTTTTTATGTCGTATCATGTTCTATCGCTTCAAAATTCACATTTACAGGCTGGGCTGTGTCTTCAGATTACACAAGGCTCGTCAGCGCTCGAATTTCTAGGTGGCATAATTATTACACTTCCTTTAAGTACATTTCTTCCGCTCTAAAAAATGATGTGATAGATGCAAGCATATTAGATTGGACAGATCCTTTGGAGATCTTTATGCATTAACTATAAACATTTCAACATTAAATACCTAATATAGGTATATAACAGCCATCATTTATAGTACATATGCATACACGTTCATTCTGTGTCAGAGCATAGGATTGAGCTGTAATATCAGCCAGGACATTTAGTAGTGGGACTAAAATTAATTCTAGTTTTATTATTTCCTTTTACAATCGCCAATGATTTCATTTTATAAACAGGAATTGATTAAAATGGAACTGGGCTAACCAAATTTAGCCCACCAATATAAAAACACCAATTCGTTAACCCACAAGCACTTGCTGTCAAGTTGTTGCATTTGCAATAATAAACATTATTTTTATTTGCTTTAGTTCATAAAGATAGAAAAGAGATTTGACTTATAAAAAATAGTTTTTCATGTCATTATTAGTTACATGTAAAATAAACTTAATCAAAAACGAATCTTAGAGAGCAGATAAGTGCCTCAATTTTTTTTAATCAGCCGTTGCAACAAGGGAAAATAGAAAATAGTATTGCTAGACCAGAAAATTTAACACTGAACTGTATTTGCAGCCCCTTGGAAAAGTAATAATATAGTGAGCAGCCGCTTCCTAGGGCATTTAATTGTTTTGTTTTTCATTTTTAGCTTTCAATTTTCCACTTCATGTTTCAGCAAATTGGCTATCCAACGCCTATCTTTTGTTGTTCGTCGCACAATTCACGCTTTTATCAGTTTTGAAGCAACGTCCAGGATGTTGTATCACAATTACCTTCAAAGCAAAAAGATTTAGTTTTGTAGACTGTTTCAGACACAACATGATCAAAGCAGTTTAAGCGGAAATTAAAGAGGTGCTGAGCTCCTTCCGTTGCTTGTCTTGTTATTTACAGCAGTATAGAAGCTTTCTTACTGGTTTGTTTGAAAAATGCGTCCAATTTGTGAAAGTTCTTCATACTTACTGGTGCCATTCTCGCAATCCAGGAACTTACCTAAAACAAAAACGAATAGTATTAGAAGAATACACCGATATAAAAATACTTGGTAAAATAGTAACACGCACGATTATATCGCATCGAGTTGCCCTGATAAATAAAATTCAGGGTGACATGCGTAGGATACGTAAACAACATTATGTTTTTATAACACTGCCTGCGTTTTGCATCAAAAATTTAGGTTTTCAAATTAGAAAATTTAATAAAAATATGCTGAAAAGTGTGGCACATCGATGTCTCCATGCAAAATTAAATAATCCGATAAGTGCGCATTTGAGACGAAAAGTCGCGGGACTAAAACAGCCAGACTTTGTTATCGGCTACAGTTTCAGTAATGCAATTATTCAGATCAGCAGGTTGAACCGAAGGCATTTTAAGCAAACTCAAGAGATGTAGATGGGCGAACTGCGTAGCTCGGAAAATGACTTACGCTTCAGCACGACAAAAGAAGTTTGAGCTACTGTTTAGAATACAAATAAACTGTCGCGTCATAAAGTTTGATTAAAATCGGGGGAGGCTGCAATGATGAACGTCGAATGCTATCACCATAAAATAGGATCGTTTGCTAAAATAAGTAAGAAACATTTATTGGAAAATGTATAAATTCTTGATTGTTTACGTGTCACTTCAGATCTGTACTTCCAGTTCGAACATTTTAGCGCAGTTTACACAGAATCCGTAATAACTAGAAACTCGACATCTTCAGAATTCCACGCCTTTGAGGCTGCATGAATTCTTAGAAATCCGGTAGTATCTCCACAGGTGCTTTTATGTATGAAAAGGTTACAGAAAGAGCGTTTAAGATTTCTGAAGATATGGTACACTTTATAGAGAAATTCTCGCTGCACACAGGCAACTCATTTGATATTCATCGGTTTAGTGGTATTTCGAAATAAACAGTTAACTGAACAATATGTATCACATGAACTGATGATCACCCCATTGTATTCTATTAAGAATTAAACTTAATTATCCTTTCTTGACAGCATAATAAGCACGAAGGAAAGTACGTGTACTTCTTTTTTACTCTTATTAACACTGAACTACAAAACGGCAGGATGTATTCTTCACAGAAAAAAACTATAGCTATACTTTACAGCAGGCCTTAAGTCTCTCTTTACTTCGACGTTTGTGCTTAAACTTATCTACTCACAACTCACACTACTTCGGATTTGGATTTATTAGTTATAAGATAAAACTTAACTTGACTTTAAAATTAAATAATACCCTTTTCCAGACCTCTTTGGGTTTGAATTCAATATTATCTACATTTACTACTGATCTAACGAAGATATATTAGCCGAGGTAATGATTACATAAACGAAAGCTGCATCCAAGCAAACGTCAATTCTTAGGAAATCTGAAAAATAAGATTACATACTCCGGACTGACGTTACCTACGAAGTCTTTGTATCGCCCCGTTTCAATAGCGCGTTCTAGCAATTCGCATCTTCTTTCGGACCACCTTATATTTAAGTGATGTAGAAATGGAATTCAGGTTTAGCGCGTAGAGCGCTTGACTTTAGAGATAAGGCACCTGCAAGGCTTTTCTGGTCTAAGAGCGCTCGCTTAGCTTTTACTGAATATTCTCGCTGGTAAGCAGTCGAGTTTATCGATTATTGATTTTTCATGGAGCGCTTTCGCGGGATCTGAAATTAAAAGAGCAAGCCAAAACCGCTCCTGTTTAAACAAATGAAAACTGCAAGTGACGTGGTTTTCTTCAAGAGCGACCGTAAACAACTTTGACCGGTTCCCATGCGGCTTTTTTAAACTTATTCTGCAGTTACTCAAGAAATAACTCGGCCTCCCATTTTTTCGCTTCTATGTGCGAGCCAGCTAGAAACTCCAGAATGCACTAAGCCGCTTTTTGCGGCTGTTAACTGCTCTCCTTGCTCGTGGCGTCCTTGGGTTAACGAAATGAAGCAGCCAAATCCTGCTTAAAATCCCTATTTGTCAAGATGCAACATACCAGGATCTTCCCGTCACGAGCGCTGGACATAACATCGAATCAAAATGTAAGTCCATGCATTCCTCAGAGTTTTTATCGACAAAGGCAGTTGCCGCAAATATACTTAGTTCTTGCTAAGGCCTTAGAATATGCAACTGAAGCGTGTTTAACTACTCCTTTTAATCAATCAGTTTATAACGCTAAAATCGTGAGTGATTAATCGTTTCAAAATGGCAGAAATACGTATGTACCCAAAACTCACTTCCGCCGCCGCGTCTTTTATACTTGAGTTCACATGTCAAGTACTATAACCACAGGAGGCGATCCTGAGTTGCAACCCGAGCTATTAATTAGCATATTTTTTTACTAAAATACTTGGAAGTTGATTCATATTTGTTGTTTATTTATTTTTTAAGCAGTTGTCCTACAAATCTCATGTTGCTGACACTTTAGCCTTCATGGCTTATGTATATAATTCATGTGTTACTGCGATTATTTGGGTTTGATTAAATACACCTATTGCTGATAATGTCTTTGTGTTTTTTCCGCAACTCTTTCGGCTGTACAATTTATATAGATATGCAGCGAAGCACTAAAGGTAGGTGGTGTGTTATTAATTAGCTAGATTTGTTTTTATATTGTGAATAACAACAAGGCCTCCATATTTTCATAATTTTACTGTTCAATTTTAAAGCCTGAAGGATCTTTGCCTAGTCCTTACACCACACCATATTCTACCGAGAGTGCTGTGTCCACCCTTCGTTTAAGGGAATCGTACATCTTTTGTAACAGTTGAATGATACCTGTCTGCCAATTCAAGTAAACTCGTATTTATAAAACCAAATTCTATCCTTGCTCTTCATATTCGGCAAATAAAACCCGCCATAATAGTGAGTTTTTTACTTTGGCGGCTTTGAATTTACCGTTTGGCTATCAAAGTACCAATTGTGACTGAAAAGATCATTTAAGGTTAATTCGGTGAAAATTATTTAAAGAACGGAATACGCGAATTGTTCGTAAATTTCTAATGGAGAAGTACAAATACTTATCACTAAGATGACCATTGTATGAATGAAATTCGTACCAATCCAAATGGAAATCATACTAAAGTTAAAAAAGTTCACAATTGGAAAATGATTTTGCAGTTAGGTTACCTTCTCGATTTTAGTAAATTTCAACTATAGAACGGAACCAACTTAACCTTCAAATTTAAAATACACATTGAATCTTTGCTTAGCACAATTCCTTTTCTATTTAGTTAGAGATGGTAAACAAAACTCCGGATGATTGGCGATTTTTAAGATCATTCAATATTATAACCTTGCTAATAAGCTAGAAAGTACCAAAGATGAATTTGGAGAAGCTCTCCTTGCATCTAGGCAAAACTAATTTAAAACAATAACATGATAAAGTTCTTTCATATTTTCCATTTCGTTCATTACTTTCATTTTTGTTTTTATTCCATGGCTTAGTCGGTTTACCAGCAATTGCTGTCTTCCACTACCAGTAAAAAATTTTCGGCACTTCGAACTTTAGTTCAATCACGAATATTTCTAAAACACAGTATACGTGTCTTTTGTGTATTCCAAGAAGTTTTTCGAGCTTACTCTTCAGTTTTAATTGTAGTTTACGGTATCTTTGGCCTCGCAAGATATGCCCAAGATATGAGATCTTCCTACATTTAATTAAAGTCAATTGTTCTCAATCGGTACATGTTCAATGAAAACCTGGTTGTTTGTTGCCATCTCTAACAAATAAATTCGCAACATCCTTTTATGGGTCCTATGCATCCACATCTCAAACACTTCAACCCGATTCATCGACCATATCTTGAGCGTTCATGTTTCTACTCCGTTCAACATTATAGACCAAAAAATATAGTAGTTGCTTCATTTTATTTTTTCACGGCCTGTCTCAATTGCTGTATCGGGGTTTACATCTTCAGTCATTGCAATGTATTTAAATGTTTCACCCTTTCAACGACTCTGCCATTAAGGTGTAAGAGTGCGTCGCGTCGTCGTGATTCTGGTGGCTAATTAATTACAACTTAATTTTATCGCCATTCATGTTAAAGCCATATTGGTCTCCAATAAGAAAAATTTGTGTTAGTGCTTGTTGAGAAGTGTCTATGTTATCACTAATAACAACAGTTCGTTGGCATATCTAAACCTATTGATAAGTAGACAGTTAAGTTTTAGACCTACCTCCATTCCCTCTCAGGTTGTTTTAAATATTCGATTCAAGTAAAGACCAAGTAGCAGGAGAAAAAATCCAATCCTAACGTAGATTCTCTGGATTTCAATAGTGGATATTGTCATTTCTCCAATTGGTTTTAAAATGTATGAACTGTATTAAAAATATTTCATAGTCGCTTCAGTTCTAGTCCAGGACGTACATAAACCAAGTTACACTCACAAACCTGTTGATAATGTCTTTAGACTCACAAAAACTGCTTGTTCTACTACGAATTCCTAATTTTTATTGCCCTTGTTTAAAAGTGTCTGTCTAACTGTCTGCTGTCTGTCTGTCTGTCTGTTGGCGGTATAACTCAAAAACTATTTTGCATGCCGATTATATGTCTACCTGGTATGAAATCGAGAACATTTCGGACAAATATGTATATAAGGGTGAGCACCTTAAAAATAAAATGTTATTTACTTTTGCGTTAACTGAGAAATGAAACATGAAACCCAACAGATACAGAGTAATTGTTGTAACAAAAGAAAAATGGGCAAGAGTAAGCTGAGCTCCGTGGCAGAATGCGATCAACGGGTAAGCGGCCCGCGGCCTGCTTCATTTCCGTTTAAATAGGTTCCGTAGGTGCTGAAATCGCGCTTAGTTCGATTCTCGCCTGTAATACTTCTGTTATTTTGCAAATTAATATAATTTGCATCACCAAGTGTTTTCTTTTATTATTTTAGTACTATTAGGAAAATATTTTTACCCCTAGTTGCATTTGATTTTTTTAAAATATTTAGTGTCACAACTTCCGCTTGCGAGGGAAGTCCTGAAGAAAGCTTTTTTCAGATTTTTATTTGCAAATTGATCTAATTCGCTCGATGGAAGTTCCGTCTAAACCCCTTTACAGATTTCACTGTCTATAAGGAATTGTGTTTTCCCAAACGTGATATGTATGTACTGTGTTTGAGTATATCAAACTTGCTATAACAAATACGTGATTTAATATGATTATGCACACTAGAACCTTTTTGAATAGCTGTTATTTTTTTAACAACCTTACCAATTTTATTTTAATTGTTGCTTCATTTTATAAACAAACATGCTGGAAGTTACTTAATACCATAACAGTTAATCATATACAGAAATACTAAATAGATCTGTGTTTAAACTAAAAACAATATAGGGTTTCTACATTAAAACTTTTATAAATGTAGAGTAATTAACTAACCAAGTTGCTCTTTTGTGCAATACTTAAAAATTACATCCGAAATAATGGCGGTGATGAAGTTAAATCTTTAAATAAGGGTTCACAGAAGTTCTTTGATTCGCAGCCCTTTAACATGTCATTACATCGTAAAGAATAACGAGTATGGTTTGCGACAAAGGAATCCCCCGTAGCGACGGAGTCATTCCATTGTGGGTAATAAGTATTACTGGAACAAAGCAACTTTTCAGCACCAGATAACCCTTCAGCAAAACGTACGTCACTCACACGGGGGCTAAAATCAGCGGAAAATATCTTTCGACAACACGTTCTAAAATAATGGCAGCAATAAGCAATAATCATGGCATAGCAAAATAAGATGGGGAGAGTTTTGACGTCAGCGATTACTCATAAGCACTTGATCGTGTGTGAAACAAGGGAAGTGATGGATATTGTCGCATACAGGGGTGGTAATGTATACAAACAGTGGAGGAAGCCAGGACAGCAGGAGACTAAAATCGATATGCTGGTTCTTCGCTCCTCAAGCATTCAAAATAAGTGGCGGGGAAAGAAATTCAGACAGAGGGTGCTTCATATCTCCAACATCTGCAAGGTTAAAAACAAATAACATTTATGTAGAAGTGTCACCGATTCTCCAAAAGTTCGTCTTGTGATTAATGATAAAAAATCCTCATTAAATTGCACCCTCTTGATAAATGACACGACCCTTGAGTCAGTTAACAGCCAAAAGGGTGGATAAATCGTCTGTGCATTCATTTTTTTAAATTTTGTACCTTCCCTGCTAGAGTATATTTGAGATTTGCATAGTCAACACAGAAACCTTCTAATTTTTCAAAGTGGAACGTACCCTGATTATATATTCTGTCACATTTGACGCGCTTAATTTGTTCAATCCCTCCTACGGTTATTGGATTCATTTCGAGCCCAGTGCAAATAAAATTCAGTTTACTGACCGATACTGCAGCGGAATGTTATTTCTCTTCACATCTGCGACTTCCTGCCCTTTAAAGAGTTGTCTCTGTTTCTGGTATCAGAAACGCCACGAACACGTATGTAGCTTCTGGCATTTTCGTGAAATAAATTATTTTTAATTTTGATATCCAGAGCACATATTTTAATTGGTATAGTTAATACAGCTATATGTATATATGATTTGCTGATAGAACGTAGCTTATTGCAACCTTACCAACTGAAATCGTCCCCTAACTATATATTTATTTTTTTAACAATATAGGGGGATTTTACGAGAACTGATGCAGCAGAAAGCTCTGATGCAAATGATGCTCCAACGCGCTGGCAAAATATTAACGAAGAGAATTTGCATCTGATGAATTCGCAAACCATTGAAAACGTTGAACTTAATTTAACTTCTACTTTATCTTTCTGCCATGTACGATGCCGAGTCCTACAGGACTCACGTTTAAAAAATATATTTTAGTATTTAATAGATCATAAAGTTATTTTAAAAATGGCTTGCTAACATAACCTAGTTAGCAGCACAGTTGAAAAGACATGTTCATGGATGGTCTACTGGTATTTTTTTAATTTTCACAAGCTCTTTGGCATGTGTTACAAAATAAATCTTTCTAGGGGTTATTATTTATTTTATTATGCCTGAGGGAAATCCCTAGCATATACGAAAGTTTCTTATTCGCGCAGTTGTTCATTTTCGATGTTATTTCTGAAAGGTAACTTCCATTATTAAAACAGAAAGTCGAAAAGAATCCATGCCGACGAACTACGTGACTCGAATTTTCGAGAAAATCTGCTAAAATGTTGCAGGAAAACGCTATAAAATTAGATTGACCAGTAATTCTTACAAACAGTAAAGCCACACAACCGTCGAGCACCGAATAGTAATTGCTAGTACTTACTTTCCTCCAATTACTGCTTTTGTTACCGCAAGAAAATAGATAAAAACGAATACGCAAGGCTACAGAATGGCCCGTGATGTCCCTTTTTAGAGCATCTATTGGAATTTACATTTGCTCTGGTTAGAAGGTATATCAAAACTATAAACTAAGATCGAAAATGTTGAAAATTTTACGAATAGTTACTTGAACAATGATAAAGTAGCATTACATGTACATATCAGGTGACTACAAAGAAAATGCGACCTGTTTGACAATTTATAAGTTCTGACAGATCGCAGATATTAATCCTAAATTTTGTTACAGATAAAATCGTGTTTTACACGAGAAACATGTATTGACTAAAACAAGTTAGCAACTAAACGTCAAATGTGAATATGAAAAAATTGCTTTTCGTTAAATTAATTTTATATGTTTCCATTTGCTATTTAAAAATCTACCTGATTGGTCCTTCATTATGAAGACTGACAGTCACAAAACTATACACACGCAAAGAGTAATCTTGGCATGCATACTTGTCGGTTCCTTATCAATGATGTATAAAATTTGATCTCGATATCTTCATTACAAATGAAAACTATTGACCCTCAAAGCAAGACGCATTTTTTATCCACTAGGTATAAAAGAACACCTTTAACAGAAGAATGAATTTACATGAGTGCAAAGCGTGAAAGTGGTTCAAATCACTTATAACATTCTTAAAACTTTTTGCATGATGTACATAATTACAAAGTGAAAAATACTACAAAAAAAATAAGGTAGTGCTAAGGAGGGTTTCTTGAAATTCGACAATAAGGAAACACTAAAAGGGGTAGGGAAATAAAATTATTTAAAAAATTCAGTCTGGGTTGACTTTAGGATAATACGTGCTGAAAGAATTTTTCGAAATTCCACCCCTAGAGGTGAAAAGGGGTAAACACATTTCTCAATACTTTGAGTAAAATAGGAGGATTGTCGAAATCCCCCCCCCCCCCCCCCAACTGGTAGAAACGGGTATACTGCTATAATTTATGAATACAACACTTAATAAGTACATACAAAGTGATTTTTTTTAAACTAAATTGCAGCAGGCTCTGGATAGGCTGAATCAGTTGGCAGTCCTGAAGTGCATTGTCAGTCTATATCAAATTCGAGGTTAGTAGGTTAGGTTTTGTTTGTCATTTGACACACACTGACGCAAAACTTATCCTGCAAATCTCGAATTTGATATAGACTGACATTCAGTACTGCCAACTGATTCAGGCTATCCAGGGCTTACTGCAATTCAGTTTTGAAAAACACTGTATATTCTTGATTTTATCTCATTCTTATACTAAAACTATACTTTTATCAATCTATACAAGGGGAACGACAATTGCATACACATTTAAAGGGGCTACGTTATGCATAAAAGAGTTAAGGAGAACTTTTCTCGGAAGAATGTTGTTTCCTTTTTATCTACAATATTGTTTTGCAGCGTTTGTTAGTTTAGCGTATTGAATGAGGGAGGAGGGGGCACTTTAGAATTAATTTAAGATTTAGAAGAAAAAACAAACATTTTTGTAATCCGTACGAAGAACGCACATCTTGCTAGTGTTAAATATAAAACGCTTAGCAATATTTGGAATAATTTACGATAATAACTATATGGAATCCGGATTAAATACGAGTATTAATTTAAACCACCAAAAATTATTGTGAAATATTTATATTTAAGTCATGAAGGCAATTACAATAATTTTAAACTAGTTTACTTAATTTCAAAAGAAAATTGAACAGGAATTGACTAAAAAGAGATATACAGAGTGATACTCACCAAGAGGCAAACAGTTAAATTCGTGTTTATAATGTTAATAAGTACATTATTAAAATAAAAATTACAACATTCTATACTTCGGAAATGATAAAGAATCGGACATCGTTTACTAACAGATTCAGTTCAAAATGATCTTTCCTATAACCTGCCAAAATATTGCAAGCTACTGCAAAACTCTGAGTAATACAAGACAAAAAGAAGATTTTCAGTCAAAGTATATATTTTTCTATTCACAACAAAGTTTTGTGATTAAGACGCTATTGCTTGTGATTTGCCCGAATAGTATTTTTTTTGCAAAATATAAATTATCTTTAACTTCATTTACGTAAACGAAAATAGAATATCGACTGATCGAAAAAAACTGTGGAATTTAGTGAATATTTTATTACTGAACATATTTTGTATATGTTTAATAAAAAAACCAGAGTAATTTTAGTGTAGCCATGTTTCATCAACAACTCAAATAGAGTTTTAGTACATTCAAGTTAAGTTATACTAAATAAAGTTTTATTTAAAAAAAATATTAGATAGCATCAATGGTGGTTGATAGGAGCAATGTTTGAAGAAACATAGCGAATACTTTCTACAAGAAATTAAGATCGAATAATAAAGAAAGCATTACAATAGTTATTTGTAGAACTACATACTTCCAAACGTGTTGTGCAAGTAGTTTTTTTTGCATAGTGATCATTGCAAGCCGAAAGCAAAAAAGCATCAGTCATTGACATTTCACGATTATTTATGCTGACATTTCAGGATTTTGCTGTCACACAACAATCCGGCAACCGGAAAAACAGCGTTGTGCTCTCGCGGAAAAATGTAATTATTGTTAAAATAAAATCGTTTATTTTTATTTATTTTAGTACTCAGCCAATAGCCATTAGGCGAATTATAGGCGTCGCTGTACATTTTAAAAAAGTGATCCTTTCAATACTATACAAAAATAGTATATTATGCAACAAGTTTAGAAAAATGATGTTTTACTGAACAAGTATGGCTAGTTTGAGTACGAGCGTCAGCGAGTATTAAACGGTCATACGAGTTCAGTAAAACCACTTTTCTAATGTGTTGCATATACCATTTTATCGCATTTCAAGAGAAATGTAAAATATTAAATTTTGATATAACAGTGACACTCAATGTCAAAATATAACCGAGCTGAACAGCACTCGTAGCTATCTACTAAAGCACAATAAGCAGTTCCAATTAATGTTATGCGTTTGGCAGTACTAAATTGTATTGTTGGTGACACTGTAAGTTTATGTCAATGTCAAATTTGAGGTTAGCAGGTTTTGCGTCAATCTGTGTCAAAACTGACGCAAAATCTAACCTGATAACCTCGAATTTGACATAGATCTACAGTACCACCAATAATACACTTCAGTACTGCCAAAGGTAAAACGAATCTCCGTTGCTATGCAGAAAAGTGTTGCTAATGCAGAATTGTACCACGTTTCTCAACCATTTTGAATGTAGAAATGTAGTACACTACCAAACAAAATGCGATAAAAGCATTTATTATAACAGTATTATTGACGTATGTGCTATGTGCAGACTACACAAACAAATTTTAAATAATAAATCATTTTAACCAAAGCTTAAAAATAAAAACTGCAATTTGAAACAGTCATTCCGAAATCAATCGTCGGTCTGAAACTAATTATTATTTTATCCTGATTGGTTTTAGCAATTGAATTAGAAGTTTCAAGTTTTGAACAAATAAAGTTTTGTGAATAAATATTCACTTATTTCTATTTTTAATACAAGTACAAATGGAGCAGCTTCACAATATCAAGTGTGACATTGTATGGATTTTAAAAAAGGTATGCGAATTATTTTTAATAGGTTACCTTTACTCTTTATTATTTAGACATGTTAAAGCAGAGACTAAAACATGAACCAAACTAAAGCTTAGCTTACGGATAAAAATGTCAACGCTTTAAATGCAATAAAAAAATGCACCAAGATAATCGATTCATAAATCTTTAAAAAATGCATTGCCACACATTTTCAAAGATTTTAAGGACGTAGAAAAGAGATATCGCAATACTGGTATACCTTGAAACGGGATTTGGATCAGCTACACATAAGCTCAGCGACAATGATTAATAATCTTTCAATACACAGTCAATTTTTACGTTTCTGTATGTTGTACTATTTAAATACAGTCCGTCTGTTTCGTTTATTTCAATACGAATAAACTAACTTATGTGCCAAGTCGTGTGTATCAGGTAGAATACTCTGAATGTTCTCTTGACCAGTAATTCTAACAATATACCGGATGTAATGTTTAATGTTTTTCACGAAAACGGGCTCTACTGATTGCGGAACGTGGATATGATTTATCAGCTGAATGAACGTTGAAAGAAACAGATTGCTCCGCCACGCTGCGAAATTAGTACTCAATACTGAGTTCTTCAGAGAAGCGGCAACGCCAAGGACTTAGGGACTTCCAAATGTCATCGACGTAATCCGCAAGTCTGCAGGTAAAATACCAGCAGCAATCATCCATGATCAGTTCATTTCAGAAAACGACTTCCAGTACGCATCAACTCGTTCAAGCTACGTAAAGAAGCCTGACACACCTTGAAAATAAGTGCATTGCGAATCTACACACAATTAGTAACGGTTGGTGGCTTTCCTGTTTGAAATCGGTGCAATTAGTAAAATTTCACCACATTACACTACGTTGCGTTTGAAAGCGGTAACGTGTTTGGGCGTCAAGCATCTGGTTATCGCTGGAGTATTCGATTACATCGCAAAGCTTGGAGAAATACCGTGTACGAGACCGGCTTTCATGCAGGAGCAGCTTTTGTACAATTTGAAGTTTGCTGAGTTTCCTTTTCATATTGTTTAATTGTAAATATATGTCAGTTATAGTTGATTTGACTGGTAAATGCGCATATAACCAAGCTATACCGCCCGTAGCTTTTATGTTATTAATTAGAACAGTTTGGGTAGCAATAGCCATTTATTTTAGATATAATACTATTCTCTTACTCTGTATTTGAAGCCAATATACTTTTCCTTGTGAGTAGATTAGTTTTCGTTTGAGTAGAAGCTTAGAGCATACAATTTCAGATTTGAGCTGTAGTGGATCAACTACCGGAGCTTTGTTACATTGAGTGTTTGTAACCTGATTGGAAAAAATGTAAAAATTCATTTGTTGTAAATCAAGATTGCTGGTAAAAATGGCACTAAGCACAGCAATGGGCTAACAAATGCCCCATTACAATGTGTTCGAGCCACAGCATGGCTAAAAGCACCGTTATAACCTAAAATGTAAGAAACTGTGCATATTAATATTAAATAAATGTGTTGTTTCTACATCTAATCAAGGTATAAGTACTTCATAAATTTTTTATTATCTATACGTTTTTTGTTACTTTTTTTACTGACGCATAATGGAAAAATTTCAGAGCTTCTCGGTATATTAAACTGGCACCACATGTGAAACCGTTTTAAAAATATGATTTTCCTTTAGTTTCAGAATAAATAATAATCATAAGATGGAATAACTATTCCCTATGAGAATAATCAATCGTTTGATAAATTATTAAATTTTAAGATTTCAGGTGACTTATTGTTCGCGTAATGGATATAACAATTTTGTGATTATTAATCATACTCAAACTTATACAAAACTCATTTTTTTAAATATAAACAATAAAACAGTTCTTCATATGGTGCAGATGGTTTTGACTGTCATTATATATTAAATTTAATGTATGCGGTACAAATTTAAGATAAGAAACGAACCAGAAATGAAAACAGAACAGATTGACTCTCTAGCATCCAGTAAATAACATTAAAAAAACTAAATGCAAATATCAAAGTAGCTCATCTACACGATGGTCTCCACTTCTGAAAATCAGCACAAAAACAATAGTAGAAACTAAATAAGCAACAGCAGATGGCTGTGGAAAAGAGAAATGAAAATTTATAAGGCGCAAAACAAAGGTTTCTTCATGCTCCTGTTGTAATAGTCTAAGAACGAAATGTTGAAATTTAAAATAAACCACGCGCTGTTCATCGAGACAGCAGAACATAAATCCAAAGGATGCGCTAATACCTTCAGGGTATGCATTAATTATTTAGGAATTCGCCACATCTGTATTCAGTAGCAGCAACCAGTTCCTCTAAGAGTAGAATCAACAATTAGTAGTGAAGCCATTATAAGTAAGTCGTAATTGGTCGTTCTTCACAAACGCGGTGGAACTGAAAACATGCATTCTAATCCGCTGGAACTTTTCAACTGAAACATTTTTATTATTTCATTTTAACCTTTAACAGAGTCAAAATTAGCGATTCAGTGTTGCAATTAACTGTACAGAATGTAAATTATGAAATATCGTTGAAGCGTGAGCGTCAGGCATTCATATTCTGTCTATCAAGTAGCGAAAATGCACTAAACGTGGAGAATGAACCGTTGAATATCAAGTGATACCGTTTCCTCCTACATTTCTTATTTCCAATTTAAATTGAAGTTTCAGTGATATTACATAGACGGCTGGACGAAGATGACTGACTGACGTGTTTAATCAGCTCGTTATCCGATCTTACTGCAAGAAATGGAATAAGTCCTGAGAGCATGAATATTATGCAGCCCGGCAGCTACAGTAATAATAGATCCAAGTTTTCGCTTCGTATCATACTCAAATATTCAAATTTAAATCTCAAATGTACATATGAATGCCTTAATAAGTTTCATCTAGTAAAAACTGAATAAATGAGGTAAACTGTTGAAAAATTGCTTTAATTTAGTCAAATCCTCGTCTATTTTACATATTAAAATTTCCCTGAAACCTAAACTTCTGTCGACAGTAATAGAAAGACGTTTCGTCATGATAATTCCTTTGAAATCGTTTAAGATAAATCCAGTAAAAGTGGATATGACTAAAATGTCTACGAAACGCTACAGCGCGCTATACATATAATAATTGAGTGTATTGTAAAAGAGACTAAAACGAAGTAAATGACAATGAAACAGCGTTATATCAGATGGAGATGATGAGAAAAGCTACCGTTTGGTCAATATTAATATGGTATCCCCTAAGACGATAAACCGCAGCTTTCTGGTTTTCGTTTTTATATCCGAAATAATAATAAGTCCTAAAGTATCAGCACATGTCTAGCCATCAATAGAAACTTGAAAAAGCAGCAGAAGAAGAGGGGAGCACAACTGGCTGTTTTAAGTTAAATATAAATAAAATTATCAAAACAGTATTTTGTGGAATTCGCTTGTTAATTATGTTTCCTTTCATAGCTGTCTCTTCTGATAATCACCACTTCAGCTGCGCATTGATCTTCCTCGTTTGCTTCCCTCTTGTGGTATCCATTTCCGCAGGCACATTTTTGAAGCATCTAGTGTCATTCGTTCTGTTAGTTTATCCAAACCAGACCAACTTTTTCTTTTTCTATCCTCACAATGTATCTGATGATATTGTTCCGTGCCATTCCATAACTGTTTCGAAAGTAATTTATCTCAATTGATAGTAGATTGCTTCTACTCTCAGCATTCACATTCTATGCCTCTACTCCGTTTATCATCAGGATTTATGCCACTGTTTTATAAATTCTCATTTTTGTTTCTTTTCCTAGACTTTTATCCGTCAAAATGCGATTGAAAAATTTAGCAGCAGCCCCAACTTTTATTTATTGTTGCTATTTCCATGTTTACTGATTAGGATTCCAGGATATTAAGTGCTCAAATATTTTAAGAGGTCGCTTTTTAAAGGTTGATTTTAAATGTATTGGTTTGTGATTATCGTATACTCATATTTCTTCGTATTAATTGTTAGTCCAGTTTGCTCGTATGTCACCTGCAGCTTCATAACTATGTAACCTAAATCCTTTATACCTTTTGTAATAACCATCTGATCTTCTGTGGTATAGAGCATATAGCGTTGTCTTTTATCTGTAGCCCCATGTTCTTACAATTCTTTTGCCACCCCTGCAAAGTTGTGTCTAAATATATCTTGAAGGAGATTGGCAACAAACGCAATATTGCCTGAGTCGTTTCGTTTGAATTAGTTCTGCTAGTTTGTTACCTACTTTTATTCTTTTTTGTTCTCATACAATTCAATGGTTACTTCTATAAGAGTTGTATTTACACCAAAGTTTTCAACTGTCTCTCCTATTTTTTAATGTGGACGCGATTGTAGGTTCTTTGTAAATTCATTAATATTAAATGTGTTTATCGCTGTTACTGTTACTCCTACAGTAAATAGGAGAGAAGCAAAGGCAGCTGACTCCTCAGCCGGAGCTGGTCGTGGGTAAACAAAAGACTCTAATCTTAAGCTAATAAAATGTAGGCGCCAAGTAGCAAGTAACCCAGCACTTTGCTAATCAATTAAAAGGTACTCGTCAAAAAGCGCTACTGACTAATCTCTAAAAAGAAGATAACGGCAAAGGCACAAATAAAATTCACAGGCATAAATAACGAATCAATATAATATACAACAATAAAGGTGCTCGGTATTACATACACAAAAACACGGAAAATCACATAAAAATATCACCATAAATATCTCACTAGGAGGAAAATTACACGATAGTAAGAGTTCTTTTAAATGCCACCAAAATATATATAATTAATTTATGGATATTTAGTATAAATAAATAATATGAAAAAAGTACAAGTTGACTTTTAAATTAGCAATTTGCATTACCGGTAAGTTACTCGGTAAAGGCGTCTGACCGTGATAATGTTATTAAAGGTTAAATTTTGGGTTTCGTGTTGAATTTCACCCTAAACCCACATATGCAACCACATTCAGATGTTCATAATAATTAACAGAATGGTCCTACAGACTCCAAAATATTGGTTCAAAGTAAGGCATTGTATAACCCGGAATATGTTCAGTTGACTGCAATCCATCACGTAAAGCAAATTAATTAACGCAATATCTTGCAAGTAGGGGATTAATTAAGTTAAATTAATAATCCAAATTAAAGGAACATTTGACTTCACAAACGTATTTCAGAAAGCAGCCTTCTTATAGCAGCACACAAAGGCAAATGGTCGAAAAAGATAAGAGCCTTTCTGAAAATTTGGAACACCTTGAGGAATTCAACATAGGCAACCAAAGCAACTCAATGCATGGAGTGAAGCATCTTCTTTTTCTTAACGGTGCCATCTTCATCGATGAAGGTTGGCAACAATTAGGGCAAAATCGTTTCTGGCTGTTCTAATTCATAAACTGCTGTCCACTCCTGTCCTGTTTTTTGGCCTGGTGCTCTCCTATTTTCTATTTTTCCCTCCATAAGTAATTGCAGAAAGTAGTACTTGTTATTCCGGTAAACATGTCCGATATAAGATGTTTTCCGTTTTTTGACCGTAGCTAATGGTTCTCTGTTCCTTCTCATTGTTTTTAATACATCTTCATTGGTGAGATGATCCATCCATGATACATAAAGCATTCGTCGGAATATCCAGAATCAAACGCCTGTAGTTTTATTTCTATATGTGAATACATTGAAAAATGAAAGTTGACTGATAGTCTAATTATATTGTGGGTAAAATTTAGATTTATCAAGATAGGGCAATTAATTACGTAGATACTTATACATGACTTTCGACTTGTAACACTCTACAATCGATAATATTATCAATCATAGATCTACCTGTCCTGTTCTTCATGTTATTGAGTCATAATTTCCTTTTCTATTACATTCCTGCGAATTTTTTAATTCAGTCATCGAATAGTTCATGTTGCTGCTATTGACTTATATTTTGTTTTTGAAATCGGCAGTGAAGTACCTCCAAATCGTCATTAAAATACGATAAATCGGCAGTGAAGTAATCCATTGTTTTACGACTAATTGTAGACGGCGGGATGATACGCAAATGTCAACCGACGTTAACATAACCTACAAAATTTGGTTACAATATTTTACGATTTCCCGATTTAAAGTAAAACATAATTTACTCCTACTATTTTGTTCATTTCAAGAAACTTTCAGTGCTTTCCTAAAGTGGTGGATAAATTCGTTAAAAGTTTAAAGAATAATTTTTGGCAAAGACGCTGGAACCCGTCGATTTTTATTTCTATATGCGCATTTTTTTCAAATAGAATTTATACATACAGGGTGATTTGCAATTCAATTTAGTATTTTGCAATTTTAAAATTGTTTTTCTTAATTTTTGATCATGTGACCTATACTTAAAAATTAGCTTAGCTTAGCGTTCTTTCAAATTTCGTAATAAAAAACGGAGGTTGCTATGACATCATTCCAGCTACGCAGACCACGTTGAATGTATAGACTTTATTTGAAAAAATGCGCAAATAAAGTAAAAATCGACGGGTCCTAGCGTTTTTTCCAAAAGTTACTCCTTGAATTTTTAACGAATTTATCCACTACTTTACGAAAGCGCTGTATATGTAGGTATTATATATGAGCTTCTGCAATCATTTGGTTTGTTTTCTCCATTTAAGCACTTTTCATAGAACTTTTGTGACACATCTGTCAATTTGTTAGTACCTTTTTTTACTCATTCTAGCCGGGCTCTATACCTCAGTGGTTAAGCATTCTGGGTACTGGTCTAGGGGTCGGGAGTTCGATCCCCGATCCCGGTGAGGTATACAAAATAAAAAATGCGGATGAGAACCTCTACAGAATGACAGTCTTCGCAAGTGATGTAAAGCCGTGTGTCCCATGTTACTACGATGTGTAGCATGTAAAAAATCCTTTGCTAGGGTTGCAACTCCTTAGTCTCGGCAAAATTCTAAATAGGACTAAGGTACCTGGTACTCTGCATGCCTAGACTTTGTCCACCGAGTTGGCAACAAGGGCCTATGAAGGCCTACTGCTTAACATAAGTCTCCCCACAACAAATACTAACTACTAACTACTAATTCTAGGTGTATACCCTATAGACCTAAGGATTTCTTTATTTTGTATTTATAGGTTCTTATTTCTCTCTTATATTACGCCCTTATTTTGAAAAAATTGAATATGCTAAAGCTTCTTATACGGTATTTTGTATACATTTTTTATATGTTAGTACTCTTCGATTTTTCTATATTCAATGGTTAATTTCTAGTCCAGCTTTCTTCAATATAAATAAATATTACTGTCTTTGTGAAGGGTTTGCAGGTTATGTCTTCTACCTGGTATATCATTTAAAGTCGGTTTATCCTTTTAAACACAGATTTGCGTCATTGAATTCGAAGTTTATATATTTCTTTGGCTAAAATGCAGTATCGAAGATCACTTCTGCCTCATGCGCAGGAGCTATTATTTTAGGTTAGCTGCAGTTTAAGATTTGTGTGTACTTAGTACCAACCTATATTACTAGCTCCAGCAATGGTAGTTCAAATTGCTGCCGCTGCTGTTCCAAAAAAACTGCGCGAACAATTGCAAGGTGTTTTAGAGTGGTCCACTATACTGCATTTTTCCCTCTTCTTTTACTATTTACCAATTTTATTGTGCAATGCCATTATATTTGATAAAATATAAATGTCTCCTTTATTTTAAAATTTTTAAATTGTAGAGTTTACAGTAGTCACAGATTGATATTTTAAAAATCTATTCCTGCGATTTCAAAAGTTATTCTATCAATAATTTCTAGTACGATGGTATTGACACAAGCACATTACATTTTGGGTATTGATATTGTACATAAGGATAATGGCAGATTATTACTTTATACCTAGGTACTGCGTTTACTAATCGTCGTTAATAATCCTTCCCTGCCCATCCTCGATATATTTATTATTCAGATCTATTATTCTACATGGGGACGACAGCAAAATCAGTATAATCTGTCCCTAACCGACTAAACCGTTGACGTTGATATGATCATCCATCGCGTCATCGCAAGTTCTACCTGATGTTCCTATTTACATATTCTTGAAATAGCAATATTGATGAAAGCATAATAATAATAGACACTGTGTAATCACTATCTAAGCAGGGTAGTTCAATATGTGATTCTGTTCATTTTGAAACAACTGTTTGCTTGAAATCAGTTTTTTAGTAGGTTTCTATTCTTAGTATTAAGTTACTATGTTTCTACTTAAAATAATATTTAAATTTTTCAACATCGCCAACATATTTTGCATAAAATTAATTCCCACAGTAACTATTTACCTTTTCGTGCGCTTCTTTCAGTTATTTATGTTTTAATTTAACAAGTCACATTCCCTACAAGAAATTATAAAGAGGTTCTGAATTAAATACACCTCCAGCTAATTAAACAATTCATCTGTACAACTTTGCCCTCTCTCTGTAAATATTTTAAGATCTCTTACTTCGACGTAAGCTGTAAAGGCAAACCGAAAAGGCTACAGCTATTAATTTCACATTTTGTCGTGACTGTTTTGCCGCGACATTTATTTTATTCATAATTTTAGCCGAGCCCCAACCGAAAGGAATTTCGATTTAACGCATTTTTTCGTGTCGCCTTTATCGCGATGCTTTAGCTCGTGCCAGCGCCGTTATCAAAAAGTTTCTATCGCTATCAGGACGCTAATGCCAACAATATTTTGCCGTATAATAGGTGCTCATTGCTCCTTTTGCCTCGAGGCTATTATTGACCACTGGAGTAAATGACCGGTTCTTATCGACCCTATATACTTAAGAGGTTCTCGTATTATTATCGAAGGCGAGTCTATTTATTTTCGAAATACCTGCTATGCCTTCCGAGGCCTGTAAAAGATTCGCATTTTTAAATAAAAATTACTAAGTTTACTATAAATATCAGGAAATTAACACCTCATAAACTGGCTTTATTTGATTATAATAATTTATCAGTGATAGCCATCTAGAATAAGTAATTTTGACACCATTATTTTGTTTGCATAACCACAGGACTATTTCTAAATAATAACGAATAAAGGTTTCTACTGCTATTTCTGCAAATTATTTCAACTATGCACGTCATCCTCTGTAAAGAGCACTGGAGGAATACACTTGAATGAGTAACGCTAATATTTTTAATTTAGGAAATGTGTCTAGAATACACACTATTTTTATACAGTGGTAGATGAATAAGTGAAAACTATTAAATAAACGCACTGTTAAGGTGTTCTTTCACGCTTTCATTCTGTTGTAAGTTACGATTCGAAATTGTTTTCAATTCTGCCGTTATAGCCTCTTTAAAATATTCAGAAATTTGGTGTGGTTGGCTGTGTTATGGTCTAGGAAGCAAATAAATAGATTACTATTTATAATGGGATTTGTATCCTGAAGGCTTTCTCTCTTATCCATACGGCTTCTGAAAACGAAATGGAAATGCTCGAATTTTTCTTGAATCTTAGAAAATGTCCTTGGCCCATTACGCTTATTGTGCGATATATTTTTTTACCATCTCCTTGACGGTGGTTTTTTGAGGATTGACAAGCAAGTTTGATACCAGTCAATCCTATGGAAGAATTCTTATACTCGCATCACATATTTTATAGAAAAGATTTTTATTCGCAACCATATATGTAATGGTAACATTCCTGACCTCATTTGAGTGGGGGAAGTCGTACATTTCAGCCCGCTACTTCCCGCACTCACTTCCCGCTCAAGTGCCGACCGCTGAGTAGGTAGGGATACTGAGAATCTTGTTGATCCATTCATGCGCGTAGCAACCTGTCGTATCATAATATAATAATTTTTCCAATTATTGTTTAGAATAAAGTGGTTGCGAATGAAATAGTATACAAACCTCGACAGGAAGTTTCCTTAGTCTCGAGATAATAGCTGATTTCGACGCTTCGCGTCTCAATCAGCTAACTAATCTCTCGACAGTAATGAAACACTTCCCATCTCAGGCTGTAATATACTATTACGGGCTTCATATATATTTTTTTCGAAATATTTCAGATGAAATCCTCTAACCTTTACTGGCCTTTTATAGTTCCTTCTCCTATGTACAACATTAGTTTTAGTCTTTTTGAATCGATGCTGGTGGATCCTTTGCTATCTGTGGAGTTGCTTTCATCTTTACTGCCTTCGTCTGAAAGACGAGAAAAGTATTGTAATCGCAAAAGTATCACCTTCCAAGGTGTCTTGAAATATTTACTTTCAAGGTCCCTAGATGACGAACAGCAGTTTTTCCCAATTCCGTTTGTCTGTCTGCCTGTTGCTAGCATAACGCAACAACTATTATTTTTTTGGAGGATGTCTACCTGGCATGAAACCGAAAAAATCGGTGAAATATATACAGGGTAAAAACTTGAAAATTGTTTCTTCTATTTTTGCTGTGATTCAAGAACTAGTAGTGCAATAAGAGTAATATTTTGCACATAGCTCAGGTTATTGCTTTTGACAGAGAAGGGCATATGTTGGACCCAATATATACAGGGTGAACAACATAAAAGAAAAAGACGTTCCGTGTAAAATCCTTACAGATTTTTTTAGTTTATCATAAAATGGTTTCTAAATATACTCTTTATCAACCTAGGGTCAGCCAAAGTTGATTTGATGATCGAAAATCCTGAAAGATATAATTATATGCATACTGAGTTTTACTGACCACGCAAATATAAAAATAATGAAATAAAGAAAGCTTTTCTTTTTATACCCATTTTGATGTTTTCAACTATTAGTAAGGGGCATATTTTATATAAGTTCGCCTACCCCCATGATGCCCTAGAGAACACCAAGATTATTTTGCTCTTTTTACTTTTCCCGCCTAAAAGACAAAGTAAGTATTGTAATCGTGAAAAACAACATTGCGAGATTGATGATGAGATGACAATCGACATGTTTTATCAATTATGTCTGTCTGTCTGTCTGTTTGTAAGTATACCTCAAAAACTATTTTTTCGAAGTAGATGATATATCGCATGCGGATTATAAGTCCACCTGGCTCGACACTGAATATACTTTCGATCAAATATATCCAAAAATACCTTAAAAATAAAGTGTTGCCCATTTTTCCTTTAACTCAAGAATAGGTCAAAGTAATATTTCGCACATAGTTCAGGCCGAAGTTATCGGATCGACATGTGCAGCGATCGACGACAATCGCACTTGCGATTCGGAAATGAAAAATAAGAGAAAAAAATATAAATTTACACCAACAGCACTTTTCAGCATCAGTTTAGCACACTTAGTTACAATAATTTTCACCATTCAATTGACAAGTATTATTCTTTTATCAGAAGATGTGTATAAACCTATAGTACAAAATCCACTTAGCTGACGTAACAGTAAAGAGTTTGCTTTTACATAACATTCTTAAAATTAAAATCAATGGTTTTTTAAACATATCGTTTTGTTTCTCTTAAAATGATCATTTTATGTGTAAATGTCGTATTTATGGCATTATTATATAATCCACAAATTCTATTACTTATTTTACTCGCAGCAGAGATATGGGGAAAGTTTGAAGACCACGTAATATAGATAACTATTTTAGCACTGTTGGCAAGCATGTTTAGAAAACTAAATCTAACAATAGCAGTGGCGTGCCACTTATTAAAGGGTTAACATATAGCTATCCGAAAAGTAAGTAACTTAACTCAGAATAGAACTGTTGCTGATGCGACGTAAATAAATTATAAAATTAACACAACGTGAAAATTCAAAACTACTCCAGGAACAGGCAAACAACTGTATTTTGTAAGAAAATCAAACTGTTGCTACAATACTTTGACCGCTTAATTCTTTTGCATAGTTTAGCTACATGAAACTTCTGACGATTGGTTGCCTACATTTTGTTTGTGATGCACTTTTTAAATTTTCTCATATGCATTCATATACTTTTATTTCGCTCTGTAAACTTAAAATTTTCGTTTGTTACTGATATTTTTCTGCTGCTGGTTTTGTTATACATATAACATGCCCCCCCCCCCCCCCTATCAAAAAACTGGTTCCAATCACAAGTCTGTTAATTATAGAAATATGCCTCTCTATATCAGTAAAATGTAAAAAATAAGTTGTTTTGGAATCTGTATTTATGAGTAGAATAAAAAACTAAATGAAAATATAGCCACGGCTATTCGGAGAAACATAAAACTTCCTCTTAAAAAAAGGTCAAAATAGCTTATTTCCATCTTTTGCCTTATACATCTATCTAGCCAGTAACATTTAAAAATGAGAATGGCCACATGGATACCTTTTAAAATTTTGCATATTTCCTGGAGTAAACATAAAAAATTGGTTCGTTTTCTGTTGTTTAGGGTCGCTTAATTAACAACGTTTTAAATATTCAAGTATTTATTTACTTCAATTTTAACATGTACAGAGTGGTATAATACCCATAAAAAAGCATGATTTATATCACGCCATAAAAAGGTTTTAGAAATTTTGTACCACTAATTGCCGACAACTTTGTTTCGCAGTCCTCTAATTTAGAAATTCTGGTTTACACAATCACATAGATTTATCTGCTACAATCTGATAACGCATATGAACCTTAATCCTCAAACGTGTTGCTGTTTTGTATTTTTTATTTTCACTTCATTAAAATACAGTAAATTAGTCATATTGGCCAACACTATTGATTAACATATTTATTTCAAAAACATAAACCTCTTACATGTTAATGCTAATCTGTTGAAATCTACCCTTAGTTAAACTTGCTGTCCGATCTCTCCAATTTAAAGAAAAGGGAGACATTTTTTATAGTAATTATTAATACTTACAAGTAATTTTCAAGGAAGTGTAACACCCTCGTAGTGCTATGATATCTGTATAACATGTGATTTAACAAAAAGTTCATCAAAGAGAGCAAAAGAAGAAAAAGATAGACATACGCTGTATGTGCAGTATTGATTCAGAAAATAGGTCATTTTAATCAGTACAACTGTCACCTTATGTCAGCTTAATTTGACAATTCCAAAACCGATTATCAGAGAAGCACTTTAATTTTGTATATTACGTCATCTTTTGCACTGATCATCAAATACGGCACAGGTTATAAATGTATCTCGAAAGCGTGGAATGATCAAAAAATCTATTGTGATTTAGCTTACACTGACAAAGTAGATGTAACGTTAAGTAATTCAAATGTTCCACATGCAAGCAGTGACGTACGTCATTATTTGTAAGTGACTTTGGTGAACTTTTTTTAATTATATTTGCTAATACATCATCAAAAATAGTGTCCCAACTGATTTATAAACCTCAAATCTCAGGTCAATAAATACATTGGAATTGAACAAACAATTACACCTATAGTTACCAAGTGTTCACTATTTTGCCAACGTAACTACCATAACATTGTCCTAATACTCTCCAGAAAAATACTGTTCCCCCAAACCACTTCAATAAAAGTAAAATAAGGAACTGAAAGTTGTGATTGCCAATTTCAAAGTTCCTTTCAACTCGCAAGTGCAGTGTGACATCGCTTAGTATCCTGAAATAAGCTCTATACACTTATGAATGCCCACCGTAATGGACGTTTCTTTTGGACTACAGGGCGACGCAAGTGTCCGAAAATTTATCAAGCATGCTTTCGACGCAACATGTTTTTAGTAACCAAATATGACAAAATAAACGAGGCGACCACTCGATGTAACGTGAGGGAGTCACTATGCCGCCCTTCCAAGGGCTTGCTATTTGATTAAATTATTCCCATAGACAGGAAGTACTCTCGAAACTAATTTTGCGAATGATTAAGCATCCCAGCGTTGCCATTATCGAAGTTCCATTGGGAACGGTGACATATCAGTTTACAATCTAGAAAAGGCTTTGTTTTATTTTGTTTGGAAAATAGTTTTCTTTCTTTAAAATAATTGTGTTTGTTATTGCAAGTTCTTCTTTATTAATGGAAAAATAATAGCATTGGGAATTAAAACACGTTTTGATCACTTTTACATCTACTACGTTTAGAAAAATTGTTCTTATTTTTGTTATGACCATTTGCTGAAGCACACCCGTGGGCACTAAAACAGTTTCTAACCACTTACAACATTAGTTCGTATATTTAGTAGGCCCATTTGTGCGCTGAGAGCTTAATAGCCGTCTATTAATAGTACGACGCCCGTAGTAGATGCGCTTAATTATTAAATTTCCTGGGCTCATGTGTAGATACTCAATTTTTATTATTACGATTTATAAATCGTGAAATTTTTAAGTTTAACCATACAAGTGAGTACAGCTATAAGTAACCGACACGTTTTTAAATTAAATATTCGACTTTAGTAAATCCAACACCGAAGCCTACCATGGCATGATGTGAAACTAAGACTATAATAAAATTACTATAAATAATAACACATCAAACTTTTGATTTGACAGTTATGTTGCGAGACCTTGTTGCTTAGTGATAGAGTGTGAGTTTTGAGAGTTTATGTAATCTGTTAAAACTGACACTCCAAACATCAGTAAGCAAGGTAACTGCCACTTTGCTTAAAGTAACACTTACTGTAGCTATGAAATTGTGGTAAAGCAAATAGAACTGGAAGTTTCGTTACTAAACATTTTAAAAATATTAAAAAAAAGAAAAAGTGTTTCTTTAGTTTTGGAGATACATTTTTCAAACGTCTTGCATTGTATATACTAAATAAACGTCACTTTCTGACAGACAAGTATATTTTTTTAAACTTCCGGTTTCAACGGAAGTGACACCAACTTTTGATTTCGAAACGACATACCCTGTACTAGCCTACTTTTGGTATCCTTATCATTTTCTGAATCTAATGACACCACACACGTGACATTTTAAGTCTCAGACTTTTTTAAATTGAATTAATTTTTTTAAATTTAAGTGTACCATGATTTATTACAATCGATCTATGTAATGCCACGGCGAAAATATTAAATTATGTGATTTTATGGTTAAACAAAGTTTTTCAAAGTGGTTTTTGAGACAAAACTAAATTTTTACTTCCCTCGTCTAAACGACGAACCAAGTATTGTAATCGCGAAAAAACTGCATTCCGAAATTTCTTCAGATCTTTACGTTTCAGGGTCCTTAGATGACGAAAAACAAGTTTTTCAATTTCGGCTGTATGTCTGTCTGTTGCCGGTGTAACTCAAAAACTATTTTTGGACGAAGCTGATACTTTGCATACGGATTATATGCCTTCATGAGATGAAACTGAACATCTTGTTTGATATATACAGAGTGAGCAACTGCTTATTTTTGCTTAACTCAATAACTCTTACTTAAATGAAAGTAATATGTTGAGTATAGCTCAGGTTTTTACACAAGAAAAAGTGCATATACAGAGTGGGCACATTAAAAAATAAAATGTTGATTTTTTTCTTCAATAGAGAAATAGATAAAAGTGACAATTTCCACACAACTCAGGCTTTGCCATTGACGAAAAGGGTCAACAATAAATGCGTTGTATTTAAGGTAGCCGCATTTCACCGATGGGAGTGGTCCTCCATGCCAGCGTGCGGCGAACAGTCGGTTTACTTGCGGCCTCCCTCCGATCATTGAAATCACATTCGCAGATTCATTTGTAGACGCTGAATTTCGAATTTGCATTGCGAAGTGTTTCCTTTTATTATTTCAGTATTATTATGAACGTGAAGATATTTTTACCCCCATTCCTCTTTGATTTTAAAAATTGCTTAGTGTCACAACGTCCATTTCCGAAGAAAGGTCTGAGTAGAGCCCTTTACAGTTTTTTTTCAAATAGAACCATATTGGTACTACTACTATAAAAACTACCATTAATAATATTAACACTATTTATTCAAGTTGCAAAGTGGGCATACCAGAAGATTTCCTATCAGCGTTAGTATTAAAGAATACCTCGTTACCAATATGATTCTATTTGCAAAAAAAGTTAGTTTCTTCCCAAACCCAGTTTGAAAAACTTTGTTAAGTCATAAACCACATAATTTAGTATTTTCGACGTTATATCGATCTTTCTGCCAGTACATGGATTGATTGGAATAAATAGGGACAGTTATGGCACACTTCTTAAAGCTAAAAATTCAAATTTAAAAAAATACAGTTGACATGTCATTTACGTAATATTATCATATTCAGAAAATTAAGTAGAATCCAAAAATCTAATAATATACAGGATCCTTTATTTGAAAATTTGGTATCACTTGCGCTGTAACCGGAATTAAAAGACAAAATTATTTATGCCAGAAAATGCCGTCCATTGTCCACGATGTAAGAAGTTTCAAAAAGTATTCTTAAAGAATAAAGAGAAAAAAGTACCATACTCGTGTTACACCCGCTATGTTGGGTTCAAAATATACCATTGCTCGCCAACGGTAGAAACCTGCGTTGTGTGCAAAGTGTTTCCTTTATTTAAGTAATATGCTAAGTTAAAGCCAAACTAGACGGTTTTATTTTCTAAGTTGCTTTCCTGTATATATTTGACCAATTTTTTCTTGGTTTCGTGACAGGTAGATATATAATCCGCATGCAAAATATCGTCTCTCTTCAACAAATAATGAGTTATAAGCCAACAGGTGGACAGATAGACAGACAGACAGGCAGATCGACAGACAGAAATTAAGAACACCTGTTTTTCGTCATCTAGGGATGCTTAAACGTCAAGATATGAAGAAATATTGGAAGGTAATCTTCTCGCGATTAGTAAAAATATGGGGCGGTACAAGCCTACCCTTTTAGGCACATACAGTTTTCGTAATCTCTTGGACCGGTGCTTCAACGTGGTATCGCGATTATCATATTATGTTACCCATATAATCACGTCACATGTGTGACGAGTTTGGCTTAAAATAATTCTCAAAAGCTACGGGATGTAATTAGTGCAAAGCTGTAATGGAGCAACTCTGTTTAAAATTGAGTTGTCGACTTATTAATACCGTTAGCACCGATAATGTAGCATTTCAGATTTAAAAGTCGCAAGGTATAGAAAGTTGCTTCCACATCTTTCAATAAATTAAAAAAGATCTTGCCGGGATCGAGATTTGAACTCGCGGCTTGATTCTTAATATTCCGGCAGTGTGTTGCTACGCTTTCCTGGCGGGGTAGTTATGCGAGCGCTTAATGTCTTTTACTGGCAGCCCGAATACCAATCGACAACAAATACTAACAAAGAAAAGCAACTGATGTCGACCAAATTGTTGTCAGTATTTTTATTCTTATATAATATGTAGGGTTACATTTTTTACTGCTTCTTTTGGATATTTCTAAGAGTGAGCGCTTTTTTTTATTCAGCTATAATCTTCATATACGGTTGGTAGTTGATTTTCGCTACTTTTGCTATACAGCTTTGTATATTAATTGATTGAAGCACCACTACTGTTCTATCCTCTGAAATTGGGAACACCTGATGGGGTGTCGTCACGAGTAGCAAGTAGGATTCTTAGCGATTGTTGGTTATCATTGTGTGTGGTAACTTTGGCCCTTAGTTGGTGCCCGCGTTAATGTTAATGTTATCTTAATAGAGTTCTTAAATTTACTGTACGATTTTGATTTATGAAGCGAATTTTCCTTGTAGAATTTATCCATTACATCACCGGTATATACACAAGGTGGCGGCCATAACATAGAAATATTAGTTTTGCTGTATATAGTTTGCTAAGAGTTTAGCAAATACGCCGATGTGATTTAAATTTTTTATCCAACTTACATAGTGGACGTACGTAAAGCAAATAGATTATTATAAGAACCAATTTTGCTAGATTGCTTTTAATTGGGAGTTTTCATGACGTTGACCATTCTTCGAATCTCTATAACCGACTATTATGAATATATGGCCAACCTAGTTAAAATTTAGATTTGCATTTGGGCAACCATCGGTTGCAACAAGTTACGCAATATGTACAGAAAGCACTTTTATCAAATATGCCTTGTAAAAAAAGATCTATCCAACCAATCAAAATGTATCATGCTATTTACCAAACTGCTTGCGAACAATATACAGGAACACTAAACAAGACCTGTATAATAAAGTAGCTAAGAGTAGAGAAAACACCGTAATGCTTTTTGATTGGTCAATCACTTTTAGCACAGCTTTCTAAATTAAATATATTATCTATACCATGAAAAGTACGCTTTTTAACGTTTGTTTTCAGAGTTAAACATGTCATTTTGCGGCACTAGTGTATAGTCTACACATTACCCTTTTGCTGTGGCGTAACAATTTTCTCTCTTTATTTAACAATAAGAGACTGGACGAAACAAAAAATCTGCAGTTTTTTGTCATGTCTGCTTGAAGTATGGCTTGTTTTATAATACTGTCAATGTGACATTTGTCGAAAATGATAGTAAAATAACGCGCAATAACAAGCACGCGAGCAAGCCTGAAATCTTATTTTCAGCGTTAGCGACTTCTTCGAAGAGAAGAAACGTCGAATTACATATCGGTCAAGAATGTCTTGGTTTGAATAAGGTTCTATTTAGAGCATCTCTTACATTAAAGGTTAGTTATATGTCAAATTCTTTCTAAAGTTTACTACTTGCGATCTAAATGATCTTTTTGAATTTCAATGAAATATAAGACATACGTTTTAAACGCTACGTTTTGTTATTTCTGACGTCACAGAAAAAGGGTAATGTGTAGACTTCAGCAATAATGTTCAAAGTAAATTTAGTCAAGAAAACAGCGTGCAATACAAACACCAATCGTACGCTTTGTCGTCCATTTGTATGTCAACATAAAATAGAATGTCTAATGCAGTCGCAACAGAAAAAGTTTCAGCGAAGTAAATGTTTATACTCCTGTTACGACTGTAGAAAAAATGACTTGATATGTTATCAAACTCGCCCCATTTGGTAATTGTCGTCTCGTGTGCAATAAACAGTCACTTTTAGCACGTGCGTTATGAATAGATACATGCAGTTTTAAATGTCAATTTGACTGCAAGTTTTGACACTTAAAACTAAACGTTAAACCTATGTAACAGAATGCAGTGCTAAGGGACGTAAAAATCGTTCAGAAAATGGATTAATTTTTAAATCCTCTATTAAAAATATGGAGAGCGGCGGAAGATTAAATTGTCTAATTATGTATACATTTTAATGAAAATTATACTGTAATTTGTTGTTTTAATATGATTAATAATAAGATTCAAAAAATTAGAAACATGACCTACATAGGTTTTGGATTTGCTGATAAATTATAAATAGTACCTAATAATGTGTCGAATCTATAAGAGGAAAACTATACAAGTAGCTTAACATTGACATAAGTTTAGATCAAAAAGTGATCCTATTCTTACGTAAATATTATACAGTTGCTCTAACGGAGACTTATTGCTGTACCTTTCCAGGTACAATTATTTGGACTAACGCGAGTAACCCCCCCTACTGAAACCCCTGCGATGTTTTCGTTAGTTGGTTTTGGTTACAGAATTTTATTTTGTTAACTCAGTGTTGTACGGATTTACTTCTACGCAGAATTTAATTGTGTTGTTAAATTTGCATCAGCACGTTTATTAGTCTATTGAACCAATTTGTTTGCTTGGTTTTGGTTTGATTGGTGCCATTGTAATGTAATTTTAACTCGCTTGATTTGTCACACTTTCAATTAGTTTATTGCTACAGGGAACTGTTAATCAAGATTTTTATCCCAGATGCGGTTGAAAATTTTCTACAACTGTATTCGTTGAGATCATCCATGTACGTATAAAAGTAATTGAGTTTGTGAATCGAGTACCAATATTGTAATCCTTACGATGATGAATTTTCTTAAACACTACCTTTGCGATATTGGTAGTTCAGTATTTATGTATTTATTTATCCCTTGACTTCTTCTCAACAGGTTGACATCCATTTACAGACAAATGTGCATTTGTTATTACTATTATTGTTTTTTATATGATCCATACGGTACGAAGTTGTCTTGTTATATTCTAAAAACACAATAAACGTAACGCATATAATATACAGATTGCCTGCGGGTACTAAGTACACATGGTAACTAGATACAGAGACGATTTGTTTGTCTGACAGCACTAGATATAACATAATAGTAATTTACAATACAAGTAACGTTATTAAGCTTTTTACATTACGAGAGAATAGTGTGAATGAACGAGCGACGTTAGGAGCGAGTTCTTTAAAATTCTCGAGTAATGTAGAAAGCAGATAACGTTACGTATATCGTAACACGGTTTATTTTATCCTAAAATACTAACCTTTTAAAAAAATAGGAAAAATGGTTATTAATGACACTTACAACAGCGAGTGGTGCTATCACTAGTAAGAGAAAAACTCAATACCGTATTGTTGGTAGCACTGTCAGGTTATCATAAATTTGAGATTTTTAGGTTAAGTTTTGCGTCAGTTTGTGTCAAATAACAAACAAAACCTAACCTACTAACATCGAATTTGACATAGACTGACAATACACTTCAGTGCTGTCAACTTGTGATTAAATGCTAATGAAGTATCTTTATGTTATTTTTCTTAACAACACTAGTGTTGTTAAATGCATCTTAACGCAACTTGTTGCTAAGGAGTTATTGTCAGTTGTAATATAACAAGTGGAATGATTATTATCGATGATTTTTTTCCGAGTTAAAACCGGAACCTAAATTTAACGAGTGCGTAGCACGAGTAAATTTGCTGTTTCGGTTTTAACGAGTAAAAAATCATCGATCATTAATCATTACACGAATTATATTTGGAAAGAGAATATATTGAATGAAATGCAAAATATCATTTTTTTTAGGCTGGCACTGTTAATGTTGGTAACCCTGCTGTCAATTTTAAGTATATGTCGAATTCGAAGTTAGCAGGTTAGGTTTTGTGTCAGTTTGTGTCAAAACTGACGGAAAACCTATCCTGCTAACCTCACATTTGACCTGGACTTAAAATTGACAGCAGGGTAACCAACATTAACAGTGCCAACCTAAGAAAAAAATCACAACCATTTAGGATCACTCGTAAAAACAATTACGAAAATAAATTACTACCGCTGTGATAATGTGTAACTAGGCATTTGTATGCACCTCATTGGTTGAAATAGCGTCACGTGATACATGAATTATATTCTCATAATAACATAATAGGATAAAATAAATACATTTACAGCCAGTCTTATAAAGGCCACTAATCTGACGTTAACTTTAATTCGCTGTTAAAATAAACAAAAGCGCATCAAAACGATAGTGCTTATGACATTTTATTCATTAGTAAACAAATTTTGATGCACTTTTGTTTATTTTAACAGCGAATTAAAGTTAACGTCAGATTAGTGACCTTTATAAGACCGGCTGTTACAATAATACATTAATCACAAGGGTGTGGTGCTTAACAACCGCACTTAAAATTTTAAACCGTCTCTGTACCTTGTTACCGTGTGTACCTAGTACCTGTAGACAATATGTAGATCGTTTAAAAAACAGTTATATGAAGGAGTCAAATTAAAAAAGTTGATGATTTTATTGTATTTAAACTACTGAACTGGTTTCCATTACCTTGCATCAAAAGATCGTATGTATGTATGTATGTATGCACTATCGTTTACCTCTTGTTACCATAGCGGTGTAGATGCTGGTGCTTTGTACGCTAGCATCTATCTGGTGGTGTAATGCTCAACTTGCGCCGGTTTCAGGTTACAAAGTTGGAGCGGAGCTTTTGAGCTTACGTAGCAACCATTGTGTTAGGTGTGTGTCTTGGTTATGTGTGGACCTTGTTACTCTATCTCTTAGGTCTGTGGTTCTGAGTAGAGCACAGTTTCTTGGTGCACAACTATGAATGCAGCTGCAAAAAAAAATCCGCCCACCGTAGGATTCGAACCGAGGACTTGCTTATTGCAATCCTAACGCTCTATCAACTCAGCTACTCGGCTTCTTTATCAAAAAATTGTACTACATAAAAATCTTAACGTTTTTGAAACATGGGCTCACGAACATAAAAACCGTTTTGAAGTTGCACAATGTTCAGTCCTTATTATCGACCAAATCGAGCTGCACGTAATTTTTCATTTGGGTTTAATGCAGAACCTATCAATTTAGTGTATTCCTATTTTGTGTAACTAAACACATAAAGTAATTCCTGCCCAATCTACCAGTGGAGAACATAACTCTGCATTAAACATGTTGCAATTCACCGTCCGAATTTCGTGTAATCGAATGAACGTGAAATATAGTCAACTTAATCGAATTAGTCCAGAATGACATTTCACATCGGAGAGAAAGGAGTAAAAATCGCCTATCGATAAACCACGGGCTGCGGAACAACGTGCGCACCAATTTTCAATTACTTTTTACCCCGCATTGTTTCGAGTGCGCAAATGAATTAAACGCTTTTCGCCCTGTTCACGTCGACTCTACGATTCGCGTCTAAATTGAACAGGCATGCGATGGCTTGCCAAAATTCCTAGTTAATGGTGAGAGCACTTTTTCTATGACAAATGACCAGTTTATTAGCAATAACTGTGAATATGGGCAATTTTAACTAGCGCAGAGATAGCGCGCAGCCATTCCGACGATAAATATGCCAATTTATGTAATTTATATGCATAATCGCGAAAGTAATATAACGATGATGGCCTTCTGTTTTTAAAAACACTATTTATGAGTATATTTGTTATTCGGATACAGGTAGGAAAGAATTTATTGCCTACTATAATGAAATTAAAATTTAATTTATTACTTTTAATTAACTTCAATGAAGTTGGATAGAACTCAGGAGCTGACTGCGACGATCGGCTTAAAGAATAAATTATTCCACGGTGGAAACGCTCCTTGGAAATTTGTAATAAAAGGGGAAAGTTGTTTTAAAAACTTGATTAACAGAATTACACGCCCGATTATAAATTACAGCTGTCGTAAAGTCGCGCGCATTTGCTTGATGGAAAGCCGCACTGGAACTGAAATTTTCACTCCAACTATGTTGGCAGCACTGGTTGAGTAAATATTATCAGTCCTTTAAAGAAATCGGCGAAACCTCAGTTTATACCGTAAAAGTCATAAACCGGTTCACGCAGATTGCGGCAAATTCATGACTCGAACCAACTACTTCAACTTAACATCCCAAACTTTATAGAGATACTAAGAAAATTACCAGTTAAAGACAGACGCGAATACCGCTGCGTTCTTCTAAGTGTGTAATTAAATTTTTAAGTTCAATTAATTCCCTTAAGTGCTGAATTCTAGTCATTTAGGCTCTGCTTTTCGCACTCTGTAAAATAAAGGATTTATGACTGAAGACGCTGAAGTTGCAATTGCTCTAGAACTCGTTTATAAAGCTCTTTATTGCCTGAAATAACTTCACGTCGCTTTTGGCAATAATAATAAATAATAGATACTGCTTATTATATTCAGCGCTTCACCAATTGTGTAAAGTAGCTTGTTTGCGTATACCACTAGATGTTTCCTATGCAGGATACCCGTTCTTTGAATATTTGTGCTACTGTTGAATCATTGAATATTTGTCTCAAATTAATTTATATTATTTGTATGATTTTTAAAATTTTTTTAGTAACTCCTAAATAATCTAAGAGTAATGAGTCTATCCAGCCACAGGTTATTAACAAATTCGTTGGAAAACATTCTTAAAAGTCAGTTTCCCAACCGTTTGCAACTTCCCTACGAGAAAGCATAGTTCCATTGACATATTTAACTAGTATTTCTGCGATCAATACACTTTCATACCCCATAAGCTCAGCCCCGAAACAAAATTGCTATACCCAGATATCTCCCCCCTTCTTGAGTTTTTGGGTAGAAACTAATCATGGGGTATCAGTTTTGGAGTATTTGGGCTTTCTCATGCCGAACGGTGCATCGCAGCGGAACCAAAGTCTGTACCATCGTTCTAAAGTTTCATAAAACATTTTCGTAAATTTTCACAGAAATTCGTCTGTATGAAGTCTGCCCCCCCCCCCCTCCTCCCATATATTACCCTCACTGGAATTTTTTAGTAAATACTGACTAGTGACTATGGGGTATCACTTATGAACAAAAGGGAAGTGATCAAAATCGTTGAGTAATTTTTGAGATCTTTTTTACATTTTTACTTCCTTTTACGATAAAGGAAGTATTGGATTCACCCCAAAAATTCGAAATTGAGTTTTCAACAGATCTTCACGTTTCAGAGTCCCCTGATCCCAAAAAACATATTTTTTTTCATTGGTCTGTGTGTCTGTGTGTCTGTCTGTCTGTGTGTCTGTCTGTCTGTCTGTGAACAGAATATCTCAAAAACGAAAAGTGGTATGGCGTTGAAACTTCATATATAAGTTGTGTGTACTATGTATACGAGACAGCAAGCTTTTGAAAAAAATCGCATAACCGGAAGTAGGTGTTTACTCTTGTGATTTTTCAGTTTTTTTCGATTTTTTCAAAAACGGCTCTAACGATTTTTTTTAAACTTTACATTTTTATTACATTTTGAATGTGTATTGATGTGAGATAGGTGATTTTCCAGTTGAATACTTCTAAAATGGATTTCTTTTGTTTTTTTGTCTATTTTTTATATTAACTCTTATTTTAAATAGAACACCCGGTATATTATTACATTTTTGAATTCAGCTTTAAATTCTAGAGAAAATTTGTCTCTTCAACTAACGCTCTATTTTGTACCGTTTTTGCAGAATTTGTAATTTTTGAAAATTTTTGACAAATGCTTAAAACATTTTAAATCAAATTTTTGGCTAATTATAAGATCACTGTAAAAGGAAGTTGTGTGCGTGTATCACACCAGATTTTTTCTATATGTGTTTGGGTATTTGGGCCTCCCTCTCTGGAATTTTTGGGTAGATAATGACTATGGGGTATCACTTTTGAGTAAGAGAGATATATTGTCTCTGAAAATGATCAAAATCGTTAGAGCAAACAAATTTTCTTTAGGTTTTCGGAAGTCTGGTATTATCGTTCTACAGCTTCATAAAACACCTCCCTAATTTTTATGGAAAATCGTCTGTACGCAATGTGTACTCGCCCCCTCCTCCAGATATCACCCTCCCTGGAATTTTTGGGTACCTAGATAATAACTATGAGGTATTACTTATAAGTAAGGGGAAAACCTTTCCTGTGAAAATGATCAAAATCGTTAGAGCCATTTCTTAACAAAAAATATTGTCGTTTTTTAACATTTTTTAGGGCATTGGGCCTCCAGGCAACGAACGCTGCAACGCAATGAAACCAAAGTCTGTTGCCATCGTTCTAAGGCTTTCTGGAATATTTCTGCAAATTTTCATGCACATCCATCTTTAACTTTCGCCGCTATGTGTGGAACATACCTACATACCTGGAAATTAATTGCGTCCAGTCGTTTCGCAAGCCCTCGCTTCGCTCGGTCAATTAGTTGGACGATTTAAAAGAACATCGTCTAAGTAATGAAAAAATAAGATTTTTAAATTACTTAAATATGGGCTGCCGCCATTCTTCTCATAAAGGTGTGGTATACTAATGTCATTATTTAAGAAATACGAATCACAATTGTGCCAGTTATATATGCGTTTACATTTTTTGTTCATACGTCAATTTCACGCTACAGCATTCCTACCTCTGACAAACGAAGTGAGCTTTATCAAAATTCTGTATACAATATCGAGCAGCATTAAATTACGGAACTTTTCTCCAATGTATCTCTTAAGATAACCGAGATCTTCATAAATATTCTCGAAAAACAGGCACACTGTATAACAACCATTTGACCAGTTTAGTTTTTCCGTCATAAACAGTTTTTCGGGTTTTTTTGTCTTATATATCTGAAGAGTTAAAGCTCATATAGATAACCACTCAAAATATTTCGAGATACAAAAAAATTACTAACACAATCACAAAGCTAACGTTATATGGGTTCTGGGTGGTGTAGCTTAAACAAGCGTCCACGTTCGATCAGCAGAGTTAAGCAACGCTCTTTCTGGTCAGAACTTGGATGGGAGTTCCACGGCTGCTTCTCTCGGCGCCTCGTGATACGGCTGTCACGGAAATAGTTGGTCCCGGATGTCATCATGACAGTCGTTAGTGGGGTTGGAAGTCTCCATAAAATGTACAGCGACGCCTATAATTGGCCTAACGAATGTTGGCCGAGTACCAAAATAAAAATTAAAAAAAAATAAATATACGTTTAGAGTGTATTCCCTCCAGCAACAGTACAGTTTAGTAGTCTGATTTTCCATATATTAAAGGCACATTCTTTTCCCGTTTGATCTCTTTCTTGTTACACTATGTCCGTTACCTGATATTGGCTTTGATATTAGTCACTATTAGTTTAGTCTTGTAACAGTACCTGGGGTTTCCGGTTTAACGCGTTAAGTTTAATTTGAAGACGTCTCGTTCGAGTTAATATTTAAATCATATTTGCCCATTTTGCTCTTTAACTAACTCAGTGATAATAAAACTCTCTAAATACCTCAGTTAGTGGCTTATGAAAGATTACTATTCGCCAAAATAGGAATCTAGTTCCCGCTTGTAGTGCTATCAGCTGCAAATTGACATTGAACAATGCAACATCATCTACTGACTATAAAACATATATGAAAACATATAAAAACAGATCAAAGACAGATTTAAGACACAAAAGAAATAACAAAATAGAAAATCCGTTAAAAAACTACGTGCAATTTAGCTTGGGGCTACTCGCATATATGTTACGAACACACATGAATTACGTAAAACATCATCAAAAATAACGTTGAAATAATTGTCTTTAAAAAACGCAGATGTTAAAATATCTTTTAACAAAACGCAATGTCAAAATTATCTAAAGCCGATACTGCTTAAGTCCGATCTAGAGCGCGCTGCACACATATTATTCGCTGATGAAACACATTAATTTGCGCTTGTAAACGCCTTTTTTGTAATACCTACTTGTTAAATATTTCTTTAAGGACTGTTTACTACTGCGTAAGCAACCTCTTTACGGCCCGGCCGTAAAAAGTGTCCGTAAAGACCACGGCCTGCTAAATTGTGTGCTAAACGTCAAAGTGACGTTTGTCACACAAATCCAACAGCAATCAAGCCTTCAACTTCACATAGAAGAAGGCGCAAAAGACTGCTATAATTCCTGAACATACGCTAAAATAACTTGCTCTAACGTCTTTAGGAATATCTTCATCATTTTCTACAGATGTCATAAGTTACGAGCTGGTTACAACTTAAAACTGCTTACAACCATACACGAAATTGGAAATAACTGACATTTATAAACAACAGTTGCAACGTTCTACGCACTCTCAATCATTCTAAAATGTCATTACACAAACCTAGCGTTTTGATGAAAATAAATTAGAAAAATATAGATATGACCGAATTGTATGTAGGTATTACAAAAACTATTGTACAATACACGTCCGTTAGGGCCTTTACTGCCTCGCCAGTATTATTCGACTCGCTCTTCGAGCTCGTCTCACAAATTCTCTGGCTCGACAGTAAAGGCTATCCTAACGGACTTCTACTGTAAAATACTATTGCAGTTGAACGTAACTTTATCACGTGGACCCAAAAACATTTTAGCTACCACCGGTAGCATACCCTTGGATTCAAAGTGTCTTAGATTGCGTCATTGCTCTGAAGGATGCAACGGATGATATCGAGAACCTCCCATTGTTAGCTTGGAAGCAGCTCGTCTGATTCATGTCACAACTTTTGACCAAGGTACCTGTTGATGCGGCGTAAATTAGCGTCTTCAAATGGATGCTTAGAATGAAGCTTGGAATGTAGTACAAAATTGTGTACTCACGGGTACACCCGAAAATGCGTGTTTGTTGCACTTTTACTTTCATGCAGCAATTGTTGGCTGCGAGACTCTTTCATGCCGCTTCTAATTAACTTATATTGCCCTAGGCGAATTCGCATGCTATACTTTGGAGTCGCACAAACACATGCAGCTCTCGGAAGAAACTGAGTGCGACTGATGTGTTCTTTGTTAAATCAGCATGAGTTGAAGCTCTTCTCGCATATTGCTTCAGATCCGAACGCCGCATTTCATCGCGGAACATACAAATTCAACCAATGCACGCACCAAAACGGTTATGCAAGGACATGTCGCTTAAACCTCATCCTCATTTAGCCAGTACCGGCCAATTGGTGGACATAGGCCTCCCTCATTCATCGCCATTTCTTTACATTTTGAACTTCTCTTTCTATTTTGAGAAATAAACCTAGTTTACAGTAATAAACATAAAAAACTTTTATCTTGAAATGTACAAATAATCATTACAGGCAAGGGTTATACCAGGTCCCATTTCAGTCTTTAGGATATTTACTCTGAATCAGTGGCTGTTAGATGTTTTGATGGTAGAGCCAACCACCGAAGATCTAGTACATTTTTCACCTACTCACAGACAAAGACAGATTTCGATATCGGAGATTTAAATATTTCGTATATGAACTAGCAAAAGTTAGCATAAGTGAAAAAAATTACCAAACCTTACAGGCTAGTAAAAGATGATGAATTGAATAGAATATATTTCTTTCATTGTTTGTTTAAATATATAATTCGGAAAACAAAATTACATGTCCGCTGTTTGGGATACATAGATGTACTTGACTTACTTATCTTATTTCAAGATGTAGGTATGATAATTCACTAGAAAATTATGATTGGAATAATATATATCATAAATAGCATATTTATTTAAGTTAATTTTCGAGAATCATAACGTCTCTTCTGTCGGACTTGTACACGACCTTTAAATATTTAGACATATAGCGGCGTTTCTTTCTCAGTCCCGTATGAGGCTCCAATTAAATTTCAAAATATTCTTACCTTTCGACCTACTTTTTGCTGTTCAACACAAGCGGCAGTCTATAAACTTTAGAAAAGCCTTGTACTTCTTGGATCTAGCTCTAATGCGTTCGTAAGAGCCGGCAGGTTCTATCGTATAGTAGTTTATATTCATGAAATAAAAATTACTCGTGCTTTATTTGAGCTTTCAACTAAGAGGAATGGTAAAAAAATAGTACAAAAAAGTGTTGTTTCAAAATTATTGAACGGCAGTACTGAAATTACATTGTCTAATATAATATATGAATGTAAAAACTAAACTTAAGAAAAATATTGATGATTAGTTACTTACTCATACCTTTGTTAACCGTATACAATACGTTACCAAATTAACAGCAAATGCAAATATCATACCCACTAAACTTTTATAATATAATTTGTATGTTATACTCTTCGAAGATTATTCTCACTGCCCTGATCAACAGGTTCTCGAACATCCACACCTAGTTGAAATTCCGATATTCTATATATCTACAAATGCTTGGGGAATTTAATGGTAGTAGACAGGATTTTGAGATCTATTAGCAAAGCATGCGTCATACAGTTAACCAACGAAGTCGGGTTCGACACGTATATACGTTATATTTTATTCGTAAATTTGTTCTGTCTAACATACAATTAATTTATGTTATCGTCACAATGGTTTGACATGGAAGGTAAAATGAAATTGGAAAAACACAAAAAAATAAAACCAAAATATTGAAAGGAAAACTAAAGAAACGAGAAGAGAATAAGAAGAACATGGGAAGAGGTGTAAAAAGGATACTCTAGCCAAAGAAAAGAAAATATAAAAATATATAGTTAATGAAATAAAAGAAAACCAAAAAAATATATAAATAAGAAGTCTCTACAGATAAGTGTAGAAGAAAAATAACGGGATAACAAGCATAGATGATATTTTATTTTTAAAAATATTAAAATTGTACGAGAGAAGCTGTCTCTGTTGGATTTATGATGAAATTATTATAATGAACTATTAAATGGGGATGGAGAAGAGATCAAAGAGATAGTAGAAGAAGAACCACAAACCTTAACAAAGTTGATGATATAATTGCCTAAGATATAACAAAAAACCTGGAAGAGATGAAATGTTTAAATATAAAGGAGATGAATTAGCTAAGCTCATACAAAACCTCTTAGCAGAAATACAAGTGCAAGAACAAATGCCACAGAGCTGCAAAAAAGCAATGTTACATACATTGTACAAGAAGGAGGACAAAATGAGTAGGCCAATTACAGGGCTATAGCATTACTTAACGTTACTTACAAAATACTCGCATCATAGTTCAAGAATAAGTTACAAGGAAAAAAGCTAGAGCTGTGTGGGAAAGGCGAACTAATTAAGAACTAAAACAGCCATTTGGGAAACCGGACATAGTAGCCACTGTACTAGCTCAAAATCTCAGATGGTTGGGACATCAAATAAGAATGATGATGAATAGAGCACTACGAAAAATATTCGAGAGTAACATGGGGGCAAAAAATACTTGATAAATGAAGGTGCGAAGAAAGTAATGAAGGTCCTGAGACAGTTAAACATCAACAATTGGAAAGTGAAAGCAAGAACTAAAAAGAAGTAGAGAACAGAGTTAACCAAGCCATCGGCCTGGTATACTTCATTCACCTAAGCGAGTCAGTAAAATATGCATCCTAAGCTTAAAATCGTAAAATTGTGCGATGTCTAGCTCAAAGAATTCTATTGACGAACTGGTTACACCTGAAATTTGTAACTTAGATTGCAGATTTTATCGGTTGCAGGTTATTAATGCCTTACTTACAAATACAAAAGTAGGCTGGTAACTAAATCATAATTGATCTGTACGGTAATAGTCCATTAGCGTACATGGCAACCATAACCATACAGCAACCGATAAACTATTGAACAAATCACGGATGTTATGAATCATAACAGCCTCAGATGTTTTAAAATCCTCGCTCTGCGAGCTCGGATTTCAACATCTGCCGCAGTTATGATACTCATAACATTCCTAGATATGTTAATAGCTATTATTGACTTGTTTCGGCAAATAAAGCATAGGCTCGCAACGGTAATTTATATACAAATTGGTGGCGGCTTGTGCGAACCTAGGGACATACATGACAATTGAGTTTTTACGGAAAACACCTCGATCTACTGTACTATTTGTGTTACTTTTACTGTTACATTCGCTTCAAAACTTAATTTGCATATCTTTCGTTACTCATTTGCTCTACCCTTTTTTGCAATTAACTACATAACTTACTTCGTTTTGTTACTATACAGAAGTATTCGTCATTTAAAAAATTAAGGTGCATTATAGTGCAAGGGAACAATTTTTTGGATGTCTCTATGTTTGTACTACCCTCCGCCAATCTGTATATAAATGCGAAGTACGATACAAAATTATTTTCATCTAGTATGCATGTGGAAAACAACAACAATGTATTTGGTTAGTTCTTGCAGTTATAATTATTTTCGACAACTGTCAACTTTTGAGATTTTACGTTGAACCGTCTACTTGATTGCAGGTTGCGTGGAAAAGGTAGAAAGACTGTACGTTCTTGGAAAATATTAATCTTGCTAATGTTTCATCACCGCCTGCTCCGATTGAGTAACAGTTCGACTTAAAGTCTAACCTCCAAATTTGACAATTATCAAAAATAATTGTAACTGTATGAACGAATCAAAGATACTGCATTTGTTTTTAGCAGCCATACTAGATGAAAATAATTTTTCATAATCCTAAACCGTGTGCATAACAAACAAACTTTATATATACCATCTCAGGTCTTCCAAAATGGGCACCAGAAATTACTTTCTAAAGGACACTGTTATTAAAAATCATGTTATTTGCACAAATATATTAATTTAGAGCAACTGTGTATGTGTACTTCTATTAATTCATCTTCTTCATCCTTTTCCATTTTACAGAACAATCTTTCACCATCTTTGTCTGCCCTGGATTAGCGCCTTTAGGCGTTTAAGTCGTCTAAGATATTATCTATCTACCTTTTCATTATTAAACTTTCCCCTTCCTTTCATCTTGTTGTTAGTTACCATTAAGAAATATTTTTGGTAGCTCGTCCATCGTACGTTATCTCCCCAATTCACTTGACTTCTGATTTTCTCAACCGTCCAATTGCTGCTTTAATGAGATTGATATTTATTCTCACTCTCTATGAGCCATCAAGTTTCTGCGTGGGTTCACTAATTGTAGGAATTATCAGCCTTCGCCCTATTATTTTATTTTTTCTTCTTCTACAGTGAGTATGTATGCTGAAGTTTCGTATGTCGTCATAGATCTTATGAATGGCTGATATATTCTCAAATTGATAGTGCATGATATTATTACAGAAGTAAGTGAATGCTGCGACTTCCTAAAAGCTGTAGTCGCCTACTTTTATTCTTCCACGTCTGGTTTCCATACTTTTGTCTTGGTTTATTTGTAGCCTTATAGGTATACACATGGCTTTGATAGTAAAAGAAGGAATAAAGTTGGAGATTTCTGATTATACTTAACTTTTTAACTAACTATAATGACATTTATGTATTACCTACTATGCATCAGAACAAATATATTCTTTAGGTTTGTTTTGTGTGCTAACAATTATTTGCTTTTTATTCGCATACCATACTGCTCATACCAATATTCATACACTCGTACATAACCGTTGTTGTGAGTGCTTGGGTGCCTGCCAACCTGCATGCGTCACGTTTTCGTCGTCACCCTGTTGTCACGCAGCCATTTATAATGCAACGATAGACATGTGCAGCATGTAGCATTCTTAGCCGAGCGGGTTAGACTTCTCACTAGCAATCTGATTTCTCCTCGGAGCACAGGAGCACAACTGCGTTGTTTTTCTTTTTTGCGAATGAATGCAATTCACATTATTA
Source organism: Agriotes lineatus (assembly GCA_940337035.1). Lineage (NCBI taxonomy): Eukaryota > Metazoa > Arthropoda > Insecta > Coleoptera > Elateridae > Agriotes > Agriotes lineatus. The sequence continues at coordinate 151,238,954 of OW679195.1, read as the reverse complement.
AGTGTTTTATTTGACTGTTTCAGTCTTATTAAAAACATTAATATCTTTATCTACTTTCTACATAATTTCGAATACTTTGCAACTCGTATTCGATCGAACAAAGGTTGCTTTTATGTCTGTGTGCTTTATTTATTAAAGACATTAAAAATACTTTTTTAGGCCTCCGTCCAGAAACACTGATTTTGCATTCGTCTAAATCAGCTAGAAACACCCTCTTTGCATGGCTAGGCATGAAAATGACAGCTAGTGTAATTTAAATTTTGAAAATTGAAAATCGGTTGGTAGCACTGAATCCTGAATCTGCTGTCATAATGATGTCAATCTCATCAGTTATACGACTTTTCAGGTAGTAAGTTTTGAATAGCATTTTCAGCTGCTTGTTTAATATGTTCTGGTATATTATCATCCATTTTCTTGTACTTATTGTGCACCGATTACTTATGGCATCAAAATTCATAAATATAAATGTCAAAAAACAACATCTACTAGATACTTGAGTTTCAATTTTAAATTCGAATCCTTACATCGCTCGATAAGTATGTATTGCCAACAGAAGAAAAATAAATTATCTAGCCTCGATATTTGGACAACAAATTACCGATTTTTTTTTAATTTATATATTTTTTGTGGGCCTAAAAAATTTTGTGTTTCACATATCCAGAAACTGTTTTGCGAGTGCGTACTCGCACTCGCAAAAATTCAGTTTCTGGCCTTGTGAAACAAATTACTAATTCTGTAACTTGATTATTCACAAATCAATTTGAAAAATTCAAACATTGTTTTAATTCGAATAACTACACCTATGTAGTGGGCTGAAAAGCTAGTCTCAAACTAAGCATAACAGCAACTTGTGTATGACATATTTTCGCACAATCCACTGATGAAGAAATTCGAAGGTTTTTAAAAAAAGTCAATACTAAAACCACTAAAACTATGGCTTTTTCACTTTCACTTGATCTTAAGTTTGAAGTCCGATGAGTTACTCCAGCTAAATATTTTTCTAAACTTGCAATTTGACAACTACCAATTTTTAAGGTGAAAATTGTCACTACATTAATACATTTTGCATGAATATTTATCCAATATTTCTAGTAATTGAATGCAAGGAATTTTATTTCACGAATTAACAGCAGCTATTGGGCCAATATTCAGAATTCACAGTGCAGTGGAGTGTTATTGCATAGAATTCTAATTTGTAAAGCTCTAAGAGCCCTACACCACATTTGAAGCATCTTGACAGAGGAAGTTCGCAGGTTTGCACTAGCAGGTGAGATGATAGCTAATGTGTTGCTATGGTGCTTGAGCAAGCACTGTTCCTCGGAAATAAATTCCGCACATGAGATCCTATTACTGCAAGCAAATGCGGTACCGCCATCTATTGTCGAAGGATAAATGCCATTCAAAACGCTTCACACAACTTAAGGAATTACCTCAATTAAATTAGAGGTAAACCTTATCAGCTACTACATTTGCTTTTACATTATTTGACAATCGAACAAATGCTGTGCGTCTTGAATGAAGATTGACTTGCTTAACAATGATGTGGTTTTCCTTCAAAGAAACAGCGTAAAACAGAAATAAATGACACGGCTGTCTGAATATTTCTATGTTCGTTGCATATGTAACCTAGAGGATATACGAATATCGAAGTCAATTTAACTTTATTCGCTGCTCGATGTTAGTCTAATGGACTTTAGTTTTCAAAAGCTCTTCTGTTTAGCTTAACTGTTTACCATTACTTCAGCGTAAATTTTTGGTAGAAAAGTATAAATAAGTTGACTGTAATATGGTGAAATTTCAAGCATTTTAAAAATATATTTTCCCACTCAGCAAAAACTACTAAGTTCTAAGATTCTGATAAAATTTAAGAATCTTATACTTGCTCAATATTTTATCAGAAATTGCGTGGTTTTCATTACTTTTATTTTGATTTAGCTTAATATGAAAGATAGTTCTTTGTTATTATCATTTCAACCGGATAGATATTATTTATTGTGCTATGCAAAAACACTAGATAACTACAAAAAGTTGCCTAGAAACAATACTTTATAAAATTTTAGGCGAATTCTAGGTCATTACTCACAGTCCAGTCCAGGTTCCACTCAATACCATATCAAAATTTCATCCTTTTATATTTATTCATCACATCAAATTAAAGTATGTTATTATTACCGCCCGCTTATACAGTGTGGTCCATTAAGTGTGCAACAAATGGGACATTTTTTTATTAGTTGTACAATCGAAATTTAAATACAGCCACAAGTTAGTGCACGTTCGATAACCATATCAGATGCCCTTAGAAAGGCTTCAAGTCAAACAATATACAGGGAAGGACAAAAATATGAAATTCGATCAAGAATAAAGTTATCTTACTTCAAAAAATATTGCAAAATTTTATTGAAAAAAGTTGTTTAGAATCAAAAGTTATGCTCAAATACAAAGTCACGGCCTCCTATTCAAATGTTGATTCTTTTTTGTAAAATTTTGTATTATCCTCGTATGATACATATTTTTATTATTCTGATTTTATTAAGAGTTTTTTCATATGTAAATTATTATTAGTAAAGCATTTTCCTTGTTAAAAAGAATATTTGCGAAATTCTAAAGAGTTGTTAAATATCGTTGCAACATACATGAAGTGGACGGTTACCTAAAAAAATATAAATCCAAGTAAATTTTACAAATATGCTTCAAGTTGCTAAAAGTTATATAAAAGTGATGTGGTTGTGGCTACTTTAAATACATATAAAATCAGAATAAGGAAATTATGTATCATACGGGGGTAATACAAAAGTTTCCAAAAAAGAAACAAAATTCGAATAGGAGGCCGTGACTTTGTATTTTAGCATAACTTTTGATTCTAAATAACTTTTCTCAATAAAATTTTGCTATATTTTTTAAATAAGGTAACTTTATTCTTGAACGAATTTCATATTTTTTGTCCTGCCCTATATATTGTTTGACTTGAAGCCATTCTAAGGGCATCTGATATGGTTATCGAACGTGCACTAACTTTGGCGGTATTTAAATTTCGATTGTACCAACTATAAAAAAATGTCCCAGTTGTTGCACACTTAATGGACCACACTGTATATAACCTCTAAAATTACGAACTATATACCTAAAAATCTAATTTGAAAATGATTTTAAAAACACTTTTGGGGGATGCCCACTTAATTTTGATATAGCTACATTTAATATGTATATGGAAACAACCTTTCAACATAGTTTGGCTGCAAATGGAATTCGGCTTTCTACGTGGCGAAACCAGAACCTAATCTTCATGCCTACGCGAGCTATCTAAAAGCAATATTAAATTCCTTAAAGTAGCAATCTCAAAGGCCGACGTCAAACTAGCAGTTCGGTCACGCCATTCAGAATTTTATTATCATCTTTTCAGTAGATTTTTTGATCGGCGATATTATCATTGTCTGAGTACATCATTCATAACCAATAACATATTGACATGGAACTTATATATTAACAAATAGATAGGTTTCTGTCTGCTTATCACTTATTTAAACTAGAGTACCTATATAATAAATAGTAGGTACTCTAATTTAAACGAGCTTAGCACCATATATTTCTGCAACCTAATAAAACACAGATTTGTAGTCAACAATTGTTGTTATTATTTGTTTTTAATATCTCCCCTTAAACTTAAACCTGCATTTAAGCATTCGATAAAACCAATTTTCAAAACATAAATTCCACTCTTCTTGAGTCACTTGAGATGCAAGGTTGATGCAGCTTTCCACAACCTCTTCGGCAGTTTCAAATAGCACAAAAGGCATTTTATCCTTTAATCAAAGAAATAGAAAGTAATCGCAAGGTGCTACGGCGAGACTGTATGGGGGCTGATTTAGCAATTTTAACCCGGCAGCTTCTAAAAATTATTTTGTTTGATGTGCGGTATGTCATAAACCTCGCCTGGCGGAAATAATTTCAGTTACGCGGAGTGCGGAAATGGGTCTCTAGTGACCCGAATCGAATTCAATTTTTTTAAATTAGTTTGAAAGCACTACAGTATCTGTTTTCTAATACATACTTGCACATGATAATGTAATCATAAAACTTTTATATTTATTGACCTGCAGACTAAAAAATTCTTCATATTCTGCTTCACTTTTATCGCTGCCACTGTCCTCATCAGACAAAAAATGAAAGTCGTTTTCTTCATCATCACGCATTAGTTCGTCATACAATAGTTGTTCCGTCAGGGGAATTTTATTAGGATCCATTCTTTTTGCCTATTATTGTACTCAGTGTTATTATACTCCAGAAAACAAACAAAAAAACAATGGAGAGCGAAACGCGGAAACCGGGTCTCAAGTGACCCGAGCGGATTATTTCAGGTATACCAAGACATTTTTCCACGAAATTTATTCTACAGCATCTCCACAACAGCTTTGAGGAATATGCAAACATCCAAAGCAGTATACATATTGGAAAACGGTAGAATTATGTAAAAAAAAAGAAAGTCGGGGTCACTTGAGACCCGGTTTCCGCAGTGTGAGGGTATTGCCATGGTACAGAACGCTCACGATATCACCTCTCGGGCGCCATAAACGAGCTTTTTGAATAACGTCTGGCAAGAATACTGCTGTAACCGTGCGTTTATTTTCAAGCACGACAGTTGCGATAGATCTTGATTTTGAAAAGAAGCAAGCAATCGTTTTCTTACCAACACTTTGAGATCGCTTTACTGTAACTGGATTAGGATCCGTTGGAAACACCCATTGTGCGAAGTTCCGCATAGATTCGGGTACAAATGCATATATCCAGCTTTCCTCACCAGTTATGATGTTAACTGTTTAGACCTACCTCCATCGTATTTCTTAAGAGTTCTCTTACACCATTCCACACGCTGTTGTTTTTGTGCTTCTGTTAAAGTGTGAGGTATCCAACGACAACAGATTTTTCTTACACCTAACTTATTATGTAAAATCTTGCTTATTTCAGTCGTGCCAATGCCCAAGGTGCTCCTAATAATTTTATATGTAACTCGGTTGTCATACTGAATCATTCTTCGCCAGGCGTCTATGTTTGTTTCGGTAACGAAAATGGTCGCTGAGTGAAACTCGTTCAAATTTAATTCATTAAACATGCAATAAACAGATGATTGCGAATGCGCTTGGTCACCAAATGCAGGACAAAGTCGTCCAAAGATTTCTTTCGGAGATAGGAAACTTTTCAAGTGATGGTAAATCATAGCTCTAAAATGTTCTCTCGTTAAATTCGTTTTTACTGCACTTATTTCGAAATTAACTTATACAATAACTGTTACAATTATCAAAACCAAATTTGATCTGTCAAACTAGAAAGCAACAACCATTTGCTTCATGCCAACTTTGACTTCCATAATGTACTGGATCATTTTGGGTCCTACCCTCGTAAAATCATTATTCGCGAATAAAGGCCATTTCTATTTAAATACAAAAATAACAAAAGAAGGAAAATTTCTTTTTGGCTATAATCCCTTTACTGATATTTACAGAGAAATGCGTACAGTACTGTTTTATTTTGATAAATGTAAATGGAATTATCGCAAAGATTGAGTACAAACTCTTTTACTGCAATTGTCCCGAAGAAACCTTCGACTAGTCGTGGTTATCCTATCTGGACACTGCACTCTAAACCAATATATGCACAGGCTGGGACTGGTGAACAGCCCAAACTGTCGCGGATGCAACGAGGATGACGAGACAGCAGAACACTTTCTGTGCCACTGTCCAGCTCTCGCAAGAGTCAGAGGATCCATGTTGGGGGACTTCTGGCCCGATATGGTCAGAATTAGCAACACTCCAGTTGCGGTCGTCCTTTAGTACATTCAAAGGATTGGATGGCTTGAGTGATACCCAACTTGGAGAGCTGCTGGGAGGTAGCACAATGGGCCCACCCTCCATTTTTAATCCAGAATCCAGAGTACAAACTCATATTTTCTATTCAGCTTATCTCATTCTTTCTGATAGTAACGATGAAAACATCTGGTATATGCATGTCATTCTGGTTTATATAGGATGTATCTAAAAGGTAGATTACGGCTTCGTGTGCATGCAGAACATATAAAAGTGAAACAAAAATTTTATATGAACATATTCCCGTAAGCGTAACCAACGGTTACAGAGATACGGGACGTTGAAATTTTATTTTTGCTTTGCTTCGAAAATAGACAAAATAAGAATTTGCACATAGATCAGGCTTTACATCTGACGAAAATGGCACTCAACAGATACAGGGTTAAATACAGCCACGCATAGCAAATCCGGGAGAGGTCCTCGATTGGCCCGTGGATAAGACGCCAGATTTATATTTCCGTTCGCAGGGGTTATAATTCGGATCCCACCAAAAGGTGGAGGATTATTGGCAGCGGTGCGGTCACAATATCAAGTGCAACAGCTAAATACTAACTCAGTGTGCGATAAATTCTGCGATATACTTTGCTTTAAAGTCAATTTCAGTTCATATTGTTCTTTTATTTTGTATTAATATACATCACAGATGCTAGTAGAAATGATTATGAACTACTTTTTGATTTCTTGGGTAGTCTGCCTTTTGTTTTTGAGAAAAACTGCATTGTTGTTGGCGATTTTAATTGTTCTGATTATCACAAATATCATTTTAATAATAATAATGTAGACTTGCTTCCGAAAACAAAGGCTCTAATTAATTTTATGAAATTCTTAGATTTGCAGCAACTGAATTATGTTACAAATGAAAAGGGTAGAATACTTGATTTAATTTTAGCTCGTGTCAGTGTTGACATATTACCGGAGGCGGATGGTCTTGTAGTTCCTGACTCACACATCCTCCTTTACTTTGTTCTTTTGATGCTAATGTGGCGAAGGTGAAAACTTGCGGAGCTAATCAAGAATTACTATACAACTTTAGAAGAGGCGATTATGACTTGCTAACGAAATTAATGAGAAATGCTGATTGGTCTCCTATTTATGATCTAAGTTCTGTTAATCAGGCCGTTGATAAATTTTATGATATTATATATTCTGTTTTTGATGATTGCATACCCAAATTTATTAAAAGAAACAGCAGGTATCCTCGATGGTTCAATAAATCAATTATAAAAAACTTAAAACTCAAAGAAAAGTATAGACGTCTTTTCAAATCTACAGGTTGTCAAACACATTACAATAACTTTAAAAAAATACGTGCTGATACCAAGAAACTTATAAGTGAGAGCTATCGAGAATACCTATCCGATATAGAAAATAATATTAATGATGACCCTAAGAACTTCTGGTCTTTTGTAAAAAGTAAAGACAAATGTGCAAACGTTCCTAGAACAATGATTGATCATAATGGCTTTACAGTTGAAGGTGGTTTGGAGGTTGTAAATGCTTTTGCTGATTTTTTTCAGTAGCTGCTATGTTAATGGCAATAGTAACAACTTAAATAATAATTTGTTAAACAACTCCAACACTACTTCAAATTTGAATATTAGTGTCTCTAATTTTACAACTCCGGAGGTTATTGGCGTTATTAAAAAGCTAAAAAATACTCGCTCTTTAGGGCCCGATAAAATTCCCACTTACATCGTTAAAGGATGTGCCGATATTCTGGCGACTCCTTTATGCTTTATTTTCAATCTGTGTATAACTAATACTTTTTTTCCAAATAAATGGAAATACTCCAAAGTAATTCCTATTATTAAAAAAGGCTCTAAGTCAAACGTTACAAATTACCGACCCATATCTCTTCTTTGCGTTTTCGGTAAAATTTTTGAATCCCTACTAAATAATAGTATTCGACAACAAATTTCTCCATTATTATCCATAGACCAACATGGTTTCATAAACAAACGTTCGACGGTCACTAATTTGGCAATTTTTACTCAGTTTATTTCAGATGCACTTAACAACGGAATACAGGTTGACGTCATTTATACCGACTTTGCTAAGGCATTCGATTCTGTTAATCATTCGATTCTCTTATTCAAACTTGACATTTTTGGCTTTTCTATAAACTTAATTAAATTACTTGATTCTTATTTAGCGGATAGAAAACAACAAGTTTATCTTAACGGTTATTTATCTTACGAATTTACTGCATACTCTGGAGTCCCCCAGGGAAGCACTCTGGGACCGTTATTGTTTATTATATTTATCAACGATATAACTCATGTTGTTAACTACGCCTCTACATTACTCTATGCAGATGATTTAAAACTATTTTATACTATTAACGACATTTCTGACTGCGAACGACTGCAAGATGATCTTAATAAAATCTGGGAATGGTCGATATCTAATCAGTTAAGTTTTAATATAAATAAATGCCAATATATGACCTACTCCTTAATTTAGAGCGTGTTACAAGTTTTCATGACCTTGGCGTAACCTTCGATCCATCCTTAAAATTTAATCAACACATTGAAATTTTATTAAATTCTGCATCCAAACAATTAGGCTTTTTAATTCGTAATTCACATTCATTTAATTGTATTGACACGTTAATAACTCTTTTCAACTCACTTGTACGTACTAAATTGGAATATGCTGACATAATTTGGAATCCATGCTATACTTATTACACAATTAGAATCGAAAGAATACAGAAAAAGTTTTTAAAGTTTTGTCTTTATAGGTCCGGTGTTAATGACGTCATCACTGATTATAATTCTCTGTGCCTTCATTTTAATTTCACCGAACTGTCAAATCGTAGAACACTACATTTGTTAATTTTTCTATTTAATTTAATTAATTATCATGTTGACGCCCCTACACTTTTATCGCAATTACAATTCCGACTGCCTGATTTAAGGACCAGATCTCAATTTTCATTTTCATACCCGCTTTCTAGAACTAACGTGCATTTCAAATCGCCTATTCTAGCAATGTCAAATGCATTCAGTAAATTAGACGTAAATATTGATATATTTTCGCTCACAAGTGTTCAGTTTCGTGCTGCAATTTCCGACTGAAGTAATTTTGTACTCGGAGAAATTTTTTGTTATTGTATGTGGATTTAGGCGGTGAATTTCATTTTATTATTATACTATTCAACTGTTGTGGTGGTGGTATGTCATTGTTTAGTTTAGGAGATAGTTATTTTGTTTTATTTCATTTAAGTCTTGGCAACATTAACTCAGTTATTAATTTAAGTCATTTTTGTTTCCTGTAATTGGGAATTTACTTCCCGTTGGAAATAAATCTATTTATTATTATTATTATTATTACCACTAATGTTTTTTTATAATATAAAATTGATCTAATTTGCATTACTAAGTGTTTTCTTTATTGTTTCGGTATTATTACGAACGTGAAAATATGTTTACACTATTTTTCTTTGATTTTTAAAATTGTTTAATGTCACAAGGTCCACTTGCGAGGTAGGTTCTGAGTAAAACCCTTCACAGATCACCTTCCGACATTTCTTCAGATCTTCACGTTTCAGGGTCTCTAGATGACGAAAAACAGGATTTCTCAATTTCGTCTGTCTGTCTGTCTGTTTGACTGTCTGCCTGTCTGTCTGACTGTCTGTCTGCCTGACCTTGTTTCTTGTGCTCCATAAGATGCGATCATTTCATCCCATACATACATTCCTCTTCCCCGCAATAATGTACATATTTCGTTTATAATAGGTAGTCCAGCAGCTCAGTGTTGGAAAGGGCAGTATTTTTTCCATGTCAAGAGTGACTATATAAACGTCCCTCTGCTCAGTATGGCAATCAAACATGGTTACATATAACTTGATATTCAAGCAACTTCTTGCATTTTCAGCTTTGCGCGAGTGGAATTGGTTGCGCTTCGTATCCTTTTTTTTTATTCGTTGTTTGCACAATCTAATTTTGCTTTGAACGTATCATATTTCGTACAGATATTCCTTGATGGAATATATAAATGAACTTAAAATCCTGATGAAATATTTATTATAGAACCTAATACGGGGGGGGGGGGGGGGGAATGTTCTCAACATCACATGTTTCTTTGTACAAATTGGACATTGGTCTTATGTTTAACCGTGAATCTAAATATTTTCTAGCCGAACAGTGAGCACGTCTATAATAATATTTGTATGTAAGAACACTATTTATGTGGTGACCTTGGATGTTCCTTTACTATCTTTTTAGAGTTACACTTTTTTCTTAAATATTAGCCGTAAGATAAAACAAGTTGCAGGGGCTTGTTAGGTATTTTGTATTTCTGAAGACAATTCCAAATATTTAGAGAAATAAGGATATTTTTTAGATTTACTAAAACTCATTTTTATCATAATATTCACAACATCCGTGCGTGAGTCACGTTTCCAATGGCACCGTTCTGGCGCAATTTTTTCTCGATCGACCTTGTCGTCACCGCATCACTTATAACCCATCTATTAGCAAGTACGATAGGTGCGCGTTCTTGAGCGAGCGGTTAAAGCTTCTGACTTGGAATCGAATTCCGTATGGAAGCGCGCGTTTTCATTGCAAATTGATGTAATTCGCAATACTAAGTGTTTCCTTTCTCTGTTTCAATATTATTAGCAACGTTAAGATATTTTCAGCTATTCTGTACATAATTTTGAAAACTTGTACGGTGACCTTTTTAAATGCAGAAATTATTTAATGTAAGTCCACCTTATGGAAGGCTTAAAAGCTAGTAATAGTAATTAACGTATTTAGAGGGGTAACCCAGTCTTAACATTCGAGCATATTTATGTGAGAAATGTTAAGACAGTTACCCCTCGAAATGCGTTCATTAGTTTATTGTTCATTGAGACAATAATTTTGAATCAATAATAATTACTAAAAACTGCTAAATCGAAATCGGACTATCATGAATATGTGTGATGTTGCTATAGTGCATGAATGTTAAATGAGTGGATGCTTGTTAAATGTATCTTAACATTCGAGGACGCGAGTGAATGCATGTTAGATGAGTGGATGCATGTTAAATGTATCTTAACATTCGAGGACGCGATCATGGTAAACACTGTTTAACATTTCAATGAACAATAAACAAACTAAATGTGATAGCAATCTGTGAAGTCAGTATCAAAGCTGCATTTTATAATTTTGCCACGGAAGAGATTTCAACCTGAAGAGAATAATTTGACCTTCAGCCAAAAACGCCATCTTTCGACTTCGACTATTATGTTTTTCATGATCTCATCTATTTAATGTAATCGGATGCTTCCTGATCTTGAAGTTATTAAGCTTAAATTGAGATCAACTATAGTGCATTACAGTACAAGGAATAAATAATTTGTGTCCAATATATTTAGCCGTGATGAAAGTAGGATATGAGAAATGTAACTACAAACAATACCGACAAAATTTACTAAACAACCTTAGGGGAGTTTCTTATCCTATTTTGTAAGAGTTAGCTCTGCAGGTACAGATTAAGTGTGAAAATACCAAAAACCCAAAAGTATGTCCATACTTTCTGCAGATAGTACATATAAGGAAAAAACCGTTGGTTCAAGTCAGCTTAAACAGCAGTAGTTTATAAGCTTTACTGACACTGGAGCTTTATGAATATACCAACATTCAATGTTATTTAAAAAACCATTTTGGGCACCCGTTCTGAGAATCATGCACTACTCAACAATCTGTATGTTGGAACGTACTTCCTTAAAGGACGATTTTGTAAATGTTTTCTTTACAGGACAATTTTGTAAAATTGGCAGTTTGATTAGTTTGCAACATTTTAACTGTGGTTACTAAGGCACTCAACTACAAATATCTCTAGATTTTTATAGAGTTACAATGATTGTTATTATAATGTTTCAATATTTAGGTAACATTAAGAAGAAACACAGGTGCCTAAAAAATGTTGTACGTAACTCATCTTTACAGGATTTTTAGTCCTCACCTTCAGCAGCTGGCTGAAATTTGCCTACGCGTCCTGTAAAGATGTTCTTTTCGGACCTGTTGCGTAAACTACTATTCTGGAACAGCTATATCAAAGTGCATTAAAATAAGTAAACAGGAATATTTGAAATAATTTTGATAAGTAGTACAGAAATTAAAATTGAAATTGGAAATACATTGTGTCTCAGAAAAAAGTCAACAGATCCATACAGAGCATTGGAAATATTTTTGTAATCATTATATACCTATTTCGAAAACAAGCATCTTTAAATTCAAACAAAATTATTCCCTTCATCACCTTAATTAAAATAAAATCAAAAGTAACATGTTTTACCAGAATGATGTAATTAAATTTAACTTTATTGGCAACATCTAGAACAATGCTATAGTAATTCTTCAGACGAAATACAGCTTACAGCGTCTGCCGAACACTTTGTCTCGCCTTTTGTGACAGCGTTTTTTGGTAACAAAAACTGTTAAGATTAAAAAGAAGCTTCTCAATGCACGTCACCCTTCTTAATTACGAAATGAAGGGGCCTTTTAATCACTTATTTCGTCGTTACTCTTGTTATCTCCTACAATTACTTGTTCTCGTTCGGGGAAACCACAACAGGATTGACGAACGCAATTGAATTTGTGAGGTCGCTTGGCATGTTGTTTCCCTTAATCACCCTGAAGTGTGTCGCTACTTCAAATAGTACACATTGGCCGTGCTCGCCTTCCAAAGATTGGAAATGTCGCTACGCTACAAAGAGGCTCTCTTAAATCTTCTTTATTGGGAAACAAGGGATTTCAAGAGCAACGGTAAAACTCAAAATGAACTGCTACGGAAGCATCGAATAAATTTATTACTTCAATTGAAAGGAAACATTAGTGATATATTGATGTGCGCCATGACAAGTGTATTGTATCAGCTCGTTTATCAGATTTCTAAGCGTTTCCTTATGATTTGCTGAATCTGAATATAGTGTGTTATATATTCCGTTCCATATTAGGTTTATATTTAGAATAATTGTATATATTCCACTAATTTTTAATTTTTGATTCGAAAGTATGTGTAAATGAAGATCTTTATTTACCTTATAAAATTCGTGTGCATGGAACTAAGACTTCTTGTTATGTTAAAAATACAACAAAATAAATACCGGGTGTCTTAAAATGAATTACATCTAGTATGCTTTGAATTTCCCAGAATGCAATCTAAAATTTTACTTGAAATTGGCAAGACTGTAAGTCTATGTCAAATTCAAGGTTAATAGGTTAGGTTTTGCGTCAGTTTTGACCAAGATTGACGCAAAATCTAACCTGATAACTTCTAATTTGACACAGACTTACAGTCTTGCCAATTTCAAGTAAAATTTTAGATTGCATTATGAGAAATTCAAAGCATAGTAGATGTAATTCATTTTAAGACACCCGGTACAAGAATTTATAACTTGAAAAAATAATCACATGAGAGGCAAGATAATTTTTATTCAAATCGTTGATTACATACAAAATTTCCAAACCTCAAACCCCTCAGTGCGTTGGTTCTCCGATACATACGAGTAGAAAGCAACACAGCTTACGTTTAAAAAGCCTACCGTTAATCTTAACCCTAGAACGCATAGAAGATTATTGTTGATATATCCCTTTCATTTTTAATGTCCAAAAATTGTTACAAGCTTTATAATTAGTTTTTAATTACGCATATGACGCCATCTATGTAATCACGTAGCAAGTTTTCTCGGTAGGTGTTGGTCGGTAACCACTTGCCATCTGACAGCTTACGTACATAATTTTCATAGTAACGTAATGCGAAGTTGAATTTGTTAAAATAGCTATCACTACTGTCTTTATAGGATTGCCAGTTAGCTATTATACTTAAGCCGCCGAACAGATAGAGTGGAGCAGACAACCAAAATAACATATTACAAAGGTCACTCGATAATATTGTTACTATAATTACTAAAAGGAACAGTTATATTTACAACTAATTACAATTGACATTAAATAACTTTTTGAGGTTATGATGCAAAATTAGAGATAAAAAAAGATCCTCTGCGAGCTGTGGGAATTCAAACGTATGAATAATATGTTGGTGGCACTGTCTGTAAATCTATGTCAAATTCGAGGTTATCAGGTTAGGTTGTGCGTCAGTCTGTAGTAAAACTGACGCAAAACCTAACCTGATAACCTGCAGTGTAATTTAAGTGCTGAAGAGAGACTACCGAGTGATTTTTTAAAAACTTAATTGCAGCAGGCCCTGGATAGCCTGAATCAGTTGGCAATACTGAAATGTATTGTTGGTGACACTGTAAGTCTATGTCAAATTCGAGGTTAGCAGGTTAGGTATTGCGTCACTTTTGACACAGACAGTGTCACCAACAATACACTTCAGTACTGCCAACTGATTCAGACTATCCAGGGCCTGCTGCAATTGAGTTTTTAAAAAATCACACTGTAGTTATTTGTCAAAATTGTTTAACGTAAATATTAGTACCTGATCAGTTCCTTAGATTTAACAATTAATTTATTCATACTCAAATAAATATTTTAATAACTTTAACTTCCGTTTTACGCTTTAATATGCATCTATGTAGTCAAAATTATCACTTATAATACCATGAGTAGTCAAAGTTATGTCGACTATTTTTGCGGTGGTGTCACGAATGTCCATTGCGCTTTGGTACGATTAGGACGAGTGCGCTAGCACGAGTCCTAATCCCAAGCGCAATGGACATGAGTAGTGATACCACCGCAAAAATAATCTACTTAACTTTGACTAAGAATGGTATTCGAGGGACTATTTAATGAACCAAACTACCTTTTCAAATTAGTTTTCAGTAAATCTAGCAACAAACTACGCAATTTCTATAGTAACAGAACACTAATATTGACTTTTTCTAATAAAAATCGCATTTGTTAAAAATAGTCACTTGAATACCTTCTAGGAAGATATATCCACTGATATTTTTTTGATTGGTCAAGAAACGTCAGAATTCTGGATTTTATTGGTCACTTTTTGACAGATGACAGGTGAATTGAACAGTCTTCCAAATATTAAAAAAGACATAGTAAATTTAGAGTGCCTCATTAAACAAAAAAAGGTGTGGTGTCGTATACGACCACATATGCGTTAATGTAACTTTCTTAGATGTATGCGTTCTAGGGTTAAGTATGTTTTTGAAGTTAACAGGAAGGTGAGCATGTCAGTTAATAATCGAATAGAGATGGCAGGTGATGAAAGGGATAACTGAACCCTTCCCTTCCCCTAGTTCCGTTTATATGTTTACAGGATTGTATTAATCAAATCTGTTCTGATTTTTATGTAAGAAGATTAAAAGCTCATAAATTTAGATGACAATAACTGTTAACAAATTACGTCTGTCGAAGGCCTTGAAGGCCTCTCTGCAACGTGTTATACTTCCTGTTGACTATTATTCTCAAAGCCTTTTTCTGAATTATAAATGTTTTGTCTGTTATAAATTGAAAGAAAAGAACTGACAGGGAAAATTGTTTTTTACCGTTTCTGATAGGTAATAATCTAATAACCGTTGGTTTTATGTGCCCGAAACAATTCTCTTTTGCTAAGTCGGACCCCTAAATGTTCTAAAGTAGAACCCCCTCGTGCATCCCAAATTCGGAACCCCGCTTTCCTAATACAACGCTGAGGTGAATATTTTCTCACTTTTCAGATAAGCATTAAAATGTAAACGATGGCAAAAACAAAAGGGAGAAACGAGCATGGTCGTCAGAATCTGGATCTAAAACCATAGAGGAGGTATAAGGCAGAAGAGTATGGGATGGAAAAAATCAGTAAAACATTTGGGGACCCAAAAATTACTGTAATGTCGTTATCTTGCCAGAAATATAGTAATTCTGACAAAGATGAGTCGTCCAACAATTCTAAGCGCAAAAGTAGAGGATAAGCTGGTAAAAAACTGTTTAGCAATGGAGGCTACGTTTTTTTTATTTAGCATGTTCAGATTTAAGGCGCATGGCGTTCCAAGTACCATGAGATAAAAAAAATTATTCTGAGCAGGCCTTGATATGTGTTATGCGTTTGGCAGTACTGAAGTGTATTGTCAGTCTATATCAAATTCGAGATTTGCAGGTTAAGTTTTACGTCAGTCTGTGTCAAACAACAAACAAAACCTAACTTTTTATTCTCGAATTTGACATAGACTGACAATACACTTCAGTACTGTGCCAAACGTATAACACATATCAAGGCCTGCTCAGAATCATTTTTTTTTATCTCACGGTAGCTGATCGAAACCGCATTAAACACCCTTTTACTAAAGGAAACATGGCTTACGAGAATGAATTGATCTATTCTTCAAGAGAATTAAAAACGCCTTTTCGTGCGTCGGCTAACGGGAACATCATTCTTATCTCAGAATTTCGAACACACAACTACTCACCTAACCCAATATTCAACGGCGATAAAAGGGCTTGACTATAGTCTTATGTAAGACACCAACTTCGGCTGAACGCGGAGCATTGATCACTATAGTTAATTGTATGAGTACAGGAGAGGACTCTGTCCCTCCTGTGGTTATCTTTCCAGAATTAGCAAAAGGTGCTCTTTCTAAAATCATCTCGGATATCTATCGATCCGGATGAATCCAGATAGATCCGTTTACGAAACGGTCCTTTTAATACTATATGGTCACTAGAGTCATAACGAAACATATAGATGTGGTTGAACTAGCACGAAAAAGCCATTTTACAATAAATTCGCTGCCACCTCATTAAACATGTAAGCTGCAGGCATTGGACAAATCTGATGTTACCACTAAGTACCTATTGAAGTGAGGAGCTTTGTCAATGGTTTTTAATGAACCAATGTCCACTAAGTATCTATGATGTTATGGAACTGTTTGGCAGATCATATATTAGATGCCAGACTTTTAAAATAACAACCAATGGATTCAGAAAAACATACATCTAGCCAGGTTTCTTGATGTTGATTTTACTTCCGACTCTCTGCAAGAAATTGGGATTATCTATGTCATGAGTGATCCAAACACTACGAAATTACACCTCAGCATATAATTCTACTCCTATTTCTGTTGCCTTCTCAGCAGATAATTCTGCCTCGACCTACCAACAATCTACCTCATCTGCGTCACTAGCACATATCCTGCTTCGTACGGCCAAATATCTACTTCTTCCATGAGCTCTGCCATGCATCATAAGGTCAATGAAAGTACCTTGAATACCAGTGTCTTCCTTATCTGGCCAGTACTAAAAATCAAAAAACAAAATATAACAAGGGTCCGAAGAGCCTGCTGAAATTACAGCATCTCTTTACAAAAATGATCTGCAGGAATTAATCGAGCAAAGAAACGTTAGGCTTGAAGAAGGAAGAAGAAAAAAACGAAGGGACAATGGAACCATTCAAAATAAAACAAATAAGGCAATAAGGTAACTTAATTTGTTTGAAGAAGATGGGTCATCAATAAATGAGTCAATGGTCTCATATAAGTCACTTTCCTCAAAAATGAATACTCCACCTGGTAGACCATGATACTAATTATATGATTTGTAATAAACTATAATATTCGGATTACCAAAGTAAAATGTGGATGATCTGTAAACACTGCAGTGGCTGGGTCCAAGTAGAATATTCAGGTGCAGAGAAAAATGAATACGTTTGAAATTTTTGCAAATTTTGTTGTTAAATTCGAAAATGTTATTACGTTTAGAACGCGCATCTTTAAACTTCACAGGTCTGTGCACGCAGTTTAGGCGTTTGTGGTACATATTTTGAATTTCCCGTGCTTTTCGCCAGAATGGATATTGGCTTTATCGACACGAGAAGCGACATCAACTAGCTTTTGTTAACGGCGTATTTTCTTTCCGTTAGAAGCTGTGACGGCGAACAGTTTTAGCGTCTTTTAAATTGTACAGTGGTTTTACGGGCATGCGGTTTGCAGTTGGTAAAATTTGACCCTGATGATGTTTGCGGCTTATGCAACCCTGGCGATTTACTGAGAAATTTCTTCTCACGTAAATTCTGGCGGACTAAAGCGCTTTGCTGATCTACTTCTTCACGTGGTCCAAGCCTAATTTGGGAAAAATGAATTGCGGGTCCGACTTTGGTGCACTTTCTCTATTATAAAACTGTTTTGAACGTTATCTACTCGGAAGAACAAAATTACATCTTGAAATTTGACGGGTTTCAAACATAAAGGCATTGCTAGATTGAGAGTTTTTCAATTTCAATATTATTCAGTGCAACCAGAAACTATCACACTAATCATTTTAATTTTCAGAATGTATAAAATCAGGCTGACCATCTATACCGACGTTCAATTTCTTAACAACTTAAATATCGTAAAACGTAATTTTAGCTTTCACAGTCTATTCAACCACACAAGATTCAGACGGAATTGCTTATTTCAGTATTTATTAATATTTTTAAATTTTAGTTCAAGATATTTGTAATACACTCACTAACTTAATAACAATAATGTAAATTTACTAAACAAGTTGTCAAGACTAGAAGTTTAATAATAATATTATTTTCAGTATACATTTAGGCGTAATAGCTCTAGAAACATCTAACTTTACAGAAAATCGACAATATTTCTTTTCAAATTGGCAGAAAACCCGCAATAGGACATTTTGGGACTTAACAAGCCATTCGGGGAAGTCTAAACGTTCATTACGGTTTCAGTTGATCCGTTTTAATGTGCGGCTTTGAACTGTTTTTGGCTAATTGTACTGAACTACAATTCAATATAAACAAATGACAGACTTCATTTTCACAATCTTCGAAATCATTACTACCCTATAAAAAGCAATAAATTGTGGATTCTTCCAATAAAATATGTGTATTTATACCTAACAAAGGAAAAAGTGCCTCTATATTCTTTATTGCTCTCAAACTAGCGAGCTGTCAACATTTAAGTATTGATACATGTGGTTAGTTATAATTAAATAGTATATTATAAAATATACTAAACTAAGCACAAGGGTTTGTTTGAAAACTTCTAATAGCCAAAAATTTCCCAATTGCCTTGCCTACCGATACCATTAAATGCAACATCACCCTAAATTATATAATAAAAATAATAGCCTCATTAATTAAACCCAACTATTATATAAAAACCATAATAACCTATTTTTAGTTCATGTTTGGGTAATATTCATTTCGGTCATAAATTCTGTAATTATGCAGTGCTTTTGCAGAGTCTGCGTAATAGATTTCATTAATTAATGCATTACCTTTGTGATAAATGGATAAAGTTCATCTCTGCATTTATTTACTAACAATGCTAACTCACAAATGAAACTTTATTATTACTATATTAATATACCTGCAATGGAGTCGCATACATCTCAACATAAAATTAAAATTTTTTAAATGCCTAACACTAATTTTAAAATGCCATTCTTAATGAAAATCAGCATAATCCTTAAATTAATTTTTAAATCGGTCTAAATAAATTAAAGGGAAGTAAAATAACAGATTTCCTTTTCCTTGGTAATTCCCTAAATGGTGGCCATAGCTTTGTTGCAATGTCGATCAAAATTGAAGATTGAAGAACAACTTATCGTGTCTGCACTTTATTTTTACATACAGAAGTAAATAATCTTTGAAATTCTATACAAATATTAGCTACGTATTCAAGAAAACATCTCATAGAAGTGCATTATTCAAGTGGTATAAACAATCAAAAGCAAAATCTACTTACGGTGTACCATCATTAGAACAAAAATTGATTGTATGCCACACACACAGTAATGTTTCTGTTGCCTGCTAGATATAATCAGGAGGCGGAAAGTAATCTAATTTGAATGAGGCAAGAGAACAAAGTAAAATGCCGACGCAGCTGAACTCCAAGTACTGATTTGACTGACATTTTCCGGGTCTAGTTTTTAAATTAGTCGCGGATCCCTTTCCAACCCAGCCAATATACTTTGGAGGCTCTACATATTCGGACATGAAGGTACAATAACACCCGATCCCTTCGCTATAAATCCAGAATAATTCTCACATAAACTCCTATGATCGAATAAAATCAGGGACAGCAATTCATTACAAATCAATAAAGTGTGACCGCAGGATAAACGATCCAGAACTTACCTCCGGTAAATTTATCCGGGCAGTAAATGAATACATTCATGCGCTTATGGCCAACTACAGACACTTCCCAAATGGAAAGTAAATTTGGAATTGACCGCCCTAATAACAGGACCGCTAGCACCAAATAAAATAAAACTTCGCGAATCCTTCTACATAAAGCTCCACATTACCAAAAAGTCGCTAGGGTCATAAAACAATCGTAAAAAAGTCTTTTAGATCACATATAACGAAAGCCAAATGAGAATTAGGCTAAATAAAGTCGACGTATATTCTACGTTCATAAAATTTGACTAATAATGCACGATTTTTACAATTTAAGAAGAAATACTTACGTTATCAATTATTAGAACGACGAAGTTTTTGCCTTGTAAGCTTCATTACACTAGAATGGAGCAAACGATAATCAAACAGTCGGATAGTTAGAATGTGCATAGCACAGCTATTCAACTTGTAATGAAAAATCAATAGAAAAGTGCACAAATAAAAAAATAGAATTAAAATAATACCATGCGGAGTCTGTAATAAAGAGATGTAATTACCGAGGAAGACAACGCTAGGGAGTAAAGCAACAAAACCTAAAAATCTCTAAAAGCGCCGTAAGGCTTGCAAACTAATTAAAGCGGAGACAATTTCATGGTTTTACCAAATCAGTATCAGGAACAAGGAAAACAAAACCTAAAAGCCATTGAGCTTCCCCAGATCTCGTCGTAGGAACATTAGACATGTTTTCTGCAAGACTGTTTGTGCATGTATTCTGGCTGTAGCGCTAATTTATATATGCTCATCAAACCATTACTACACAACACTTACTGAAATTTCATAATCCCATTGATTACGTTAAGAAAACGTACATGCAATTGCTGAATAAGTTTTATGAAGGCTATTTTGGGTTATACCTTAAACCTTATTGAAAACATAACAGTAAGTGACCGGTATAGTATCTCAGCCAGAAAAATATCAACAACGTTGTAAGCATACATTCACATAATCGTTCGTTCTATAAAGTCAATTTACAATAAAACGTTACGCCAGCGCACTTTCTGTGAGAATCTTGCACTAAACCCAATTCTCTTCGACGTCGACACTTACGAGTTTCCCAATATAACTAAATCATCAGCAGCGAAACTCGCGCAGGATATAGCTATGATTCCACAAAACGCAAACCAACAGACTACTTACTACTATTAGTGCTGCATATGTCAAGAAGCCGATTTCAGTACAATAGTGAAGAAATATGAAGCCGCTATTTTAACCTAATAAATATTAGTACGTCGGTATACCTACGTCATGTGGTGTTACTTTCGAGTAAAATTTGTTATAGCATATTCACAATCACAATCACAATCAGCCTATTTCATTCCATTTCTGGATGTAGGCCTTCCCCAATATTTGCCAATATTTACGGTTCTGGGCAATATTCATCCATTTTCTTCCCGAAATTGTTTCTATATCATCCTTCCATCTTATTTTTGGGCGGCCTCTGCTTCTTCCTCCTGTCCTCGGTCTCCACTGTAATATCCTGATGGTCCATCTATTGTCCATAATCCTCGCCACATGTCCGGCCCAGTTCCACTTCAGTTGTGCTGCCGCTTGTAACACATCTTGTACCCCTGTTTGTTGCCTTATCCACTCGTTCCTTCTTCGATATTTAAGGGTTATATTCAGCATCCGCCTTTCCATGGCTCGTTGTGTCGTCTGAAGTTTTTTAGCATTACGTTTCTTTAAGCTCCAGGTTTCAGATCCATAGGTTAATGTTGAAAGTATACACTGATTGAATAATTTACTTTTTCTACTAATGGCATTGAAATCAGTCATTTTGACATTGATTCCGGTGGTTGAAATTGCATTTCAACCACTAGAGATTGAAATGCCCGGACTACCGGGATTTCAAACTGTTTGACATTCAATTGGTAACAAGAGAAATGTCACTTTATGTTTACTTTTTTCTAAAGTGCATTAATTTGTTAAAATGAGTGAAAATTCGTAGAAAAAATAGTATATGCAACTCGTGGATGATAAAATTACAACGTCTCGAGTTACTTTTTTCAACTCGCTTCGCTCGTTGAAAAAAACCACTCTCAACGTTGAAATTTTATTTCAACCACTTGTCCCATAATATACTATTTAAGTGCAACTGGTATATTACTTTGCATAATGTATTTTAATCTTCCAAACGCTCTCCATCCCAACCTTGTCCTTCGATTAATTTCCGGTGTCATATTATCTTTAGATGTAGTTACTAACTGCCCTAAATATATATAATCATCTACAACTTCTAGTTCTTTGTTTTCCAACATGATATGAATTTCATCGTTGTTATTCATGTTTGACATGATCTTTGTTTTTGTTTCGTTTATTTTGAAACCTACAGATTTTGATTGTCTGTTTAGGTGGTCTATCATTTCTTGTAATTCTTCGATATTATTGCTTAGCAGGACTATATCGTCTGCAAACCTTAAATGATTAAGGTACTCTCTATCTACATTTAGCCCTTTCTCAAACCAATCTAGCGTTTTGAAGATGTCCTCCATTACCATTGTAGCGTATTAATTACTAAAAATACGGTGTATTTCGCCACAGTAAACGAATAAAAAATATGAATGTAAAGAGTTATGAGAGGTATAATTTAAAAAATAAGCATCATGCATTTTCATAGAACGTCATAAACAAGCTTCATAGTTTATCAACAAGAATTGTTGAACCTAGCGGTAAACATATAAATTACATAGCCAATGCCGAAACACCAGTGTATATGCATCCTGTACTAGATACTAAGATCATTCTAATAATTGTAGAACTACTAAACATGTAGTTAAACGTAACTATAAAATATATAGAAATATGTTTAACATGGTGTCTAATCAATGAAATTTGTTGTAACGTAACAATAAAATCTCTATAGAGAAATATACAGATTATATATATGTATGCCTATTGTAAAGGTATAAAACTGAATTGAGACACGGCCACAAACTAAAAGTGGTCGTACCAAAGGGGTGCAGGTCAATCCGGACATTTTTTGAGCGCCACCTGTTGATTTAAAGCGTTGAGATAGGGTTAAAAGCCTTCTAACAGGGTAAAAAACTATTCCTGACTTCGAGAAAACTGGTATAACAGGATTGAAACTGACCTCTATCTGTTTTCAATTATAGGGACAGTAAATAAAGCGTCAAATAAATAACAATTGTAATATCAATATATCTACAATTTTTATCTGCTTGGTGATAACCGTGAGTCAAGTTACAAAACTCGTTGGAACAAGAGCAGTGCAGATGCATTTAAAACCTCTTAGATGTAATTTTTGAGAGTTTGCTTTCTGGTATACTTAAAAGAAAGGTGATCGCCGTCCTGGCTAGTTGAAACCCTCGACAGGGAATGGCATGGATAAGGACTAGGACTAGGTTAAAAATCCATATAATAGTTTGGAAACGCAACTGGGCGCCAGTCGTTCACCGCGACAAAAAAACAAATCTAGCTAACAGTCGAAAACGCACTTACCTTTCATGGCTTGTCGCTAAAAAATTCTAACTTAAAAACCGGCAGGTTTGTTGGGGGGAATAAAACATAATATGCCAGTAGTAGGGGTAAAGGGGGCTTTAATAATAATCAAATATAACATTATTGCAAACAATAATAAAATTAACCCTGATGTTAGGAGCACCCCGAAAGTATTTTAGGCTCAAAATTTAAAAATATACAGTTAATTTGTGTCAGCCGATAATATAAGTTGAAGCTGGGACGTAGCGACGCCCAGAAGTTTATTTCAAACATTTCAAAAACGACGTTAGACGCTAAGTTAAAATTTGGAAAAACAATGCTAATTAAAATTGTCTAAAGTTAACATTGCAACTCTACCTGAAGCAAACGTATCATTATTACAAGTTCTGGCACACGCGATAGCAGATATTTCACCGAAATTATTTGACAGGCAGATATGAGCTACGCGAAAAACTGAAACCATAACAACACCTTTTTATCAAGGGCCTTCAATGTTATGCTGCGCGAATCGCTAGCTAATGCACCGAATTGTACAAATTAAAAATTCGGCTCACATATGAGCAGAAAAACAATCATGTGCTAATACAGTATTACATGGCATAAGGGTTTTAGTTCCGACGCAGCATCAGCTAAATTGAGGCTTTCGCGGCTTCTTCGTAAATTTGGGGGAGCCCTTGCTGTACACAAAACCTCTTGCTCAAACTGAAATGTCTTCGGTATTCAAGCGGAAAGAACCTCATCTCAGAGGTGTACAGGGCCAGATGATGGGTACCAGAACGTGGGTCCACGGCGCTTACTTGTGTTGAAAACCTAAGCGTGCCAGAGAGTGCGCGGACCTAATGCGATTAAAATTAGCACCACGATTACTTGGGGAGGAAGAAAAATGTGCTCACCTAAGCTGGAGGGAAACCCATGGTTAGCATGCGGCAAAAAGACGACTAAATCGAGCACGCTCGCGTAATGGTATGAAGAAAAATTTGCCACGTTCTTCCACGCCTGGTAGGAACATGGGTTTCAAATCCCCAGAAACGCCCAGCAATTGAACTGCGTGTTCACCTAAGACGAGACGGGAAAGACTATGATTTCAATTCGACTGTACGTCGCTTAAAACTCAGCGTGAAACTAGTTGTAAAGTAAGCACGTTTATTTGCCTCACAATGAGAGTTAGGCTTTTAACGTCGAAATTAAAAGAGCCGTATCAGTTTGCACCAATCCACACTTTATTGCTTCGACATTTAATAGGCAGTCATTTAAAACGTCGTAGGTCGCAAAAAATTGACCAGTTCCGATTTTTTGGGATGTTGTTACGATGGATACTAATAGTGTAGAACCAAGTATGCAGTTTCGAAAGACCTGTGCTAACTGCGTGGTGCTCGAAAAACCTTTTTTTCGGATTTTTTTTTTCAGTTTTTGGCTTATTACTTCGAAAAGATGCGTCCTACGGAAAAAGTCGTTCTGTACACTTTTAAAGTAGATAAAATTTTCTACAATTTTGGTGTAACAGCAGCTTTTTAGATCTAACAGGTCCCGAGATAGAGCGCTTCAAAAATTGGCTATTTTTCCAAAAAGTTCGAAATTGTAGTTTTCGCCGTTTTCCGAACACAATATCGCTTAAAATACTCATCCTACGAGGAAAGTCCTGTAAAATGAAGTTGTAGAGCAGTTACTTAGCTTTAATTTAAGTATAAGCGGAACCCTATAGGACCAACATTTCCCTTGTTACCAGGAAAAACGAAAATTAAGGAAATCGGATTTTTCGAGAAATGGAACTTCTGTTATTAATATTGCACAGTTACCTATAGAATGTTATAAAAATGACGTTACATTTGTAAATTTGATTTACTGTTATATACAGTGTCCGCCAAAAAGTCGGCATAATATGAGCAAAAAAATTGATTTTTCAAAAAAACTTTTACGTCAATAATTTATGCTTGTCTGAACACCTATTCAGCCCCTATCATATATACCTACTTATTTAGAAAATGGTGTTTTTCGAAATTGTCAAAATCCGAAAAGTGCTGTTTCGGAAATTAAGTAATATTTCAATTAGCTTTTTTAGAGTGTGTTATTTTTAGCTAACTGAACAATCTCAAGACCAGAAAACCTCTAATTCTTTTCAACTTTAGCTAAAAATTAACTTTTAAATTTTTTAAATATTTTTCAAAAAATTTCACATACCAAGACTTTATTGAAATTCAAATTTCTTTATAAAAATTTATAGTAATGAAAAATAATATAAAATGTTAATTAGTTCTTTAGATTTCTTATTATTTACCGAATAAGTAGTATGTTTGCATAATTTTTACGTTTTTTATGCAGCGCGCTTTTTATGCAAAACGCTTTTAGAAGAAATATTTTTCAATTCTAATTGTCTCTATTTAAATGGCTTCAAGAAATTCTAATCTATCCCTGTTAATGAATTACTGTTACAAAATTCCTATAAATGTTCTTTTACGGTTGTCTAAATGAAGAGATTTTTTAGACGATGTAAATTGGACAAAGAAAAATCGCTCATTTAGACAACTGCAAAAGAACATTGACAGGACTTTTGTAACAGTAATTGATCAACAGGGCTAGATTAGAGGTTCTAGAAGCCATTCAAGTAGATATTAATTTATTAGAATTGAAAAATATTTCTCCTAAAAAGCGCCTTGCATAAAGAACGGAAAAATTATGCAAACATACTACTCTTCGGTAAATAATAAAAAATATAAAGAAATAATTAATATTTTATATTATTTTTCCCAATTGTAAATCTTTAAAGTGTTCACATAAAAAAATTATAACTTTAATATTAAGTCTTAGTATGTGAAATTTTGAAAAATATTTAAAAAATTAAAAAATTAATGTTTAGCTAAAGTTGAAAAAATTAGGGGTTTTCTGGCCTTGGGATTGTTCAGTAAGCTAAAAATAACACACTAAAACAATTTAGACAATTGCAAAAACTCCATTTTTGAAATACGTAAGAATTACTCGGTAAATAGGTTTTTAGACAAGCACAAATTATTGACGTAAAAAGTTTTTTTTTTAATCTGAATAAAAAAGTTTCCCATATTATGGGCCTATAAATAGTATTTAACATTACTAGCTTGGTAAGAGGGGTTTTACTGGCGAATAGAAGGATATGACTGGCGAGCCAGTCACCTTCTTGAGCTAGTGAAACCTGTTACTTTGCGTGTATTGTTGCATATTTTATTTGTTCCTCACTTGTAAATAACTATAAATTTACCATTTATTCAAAATGTCAAACTGACAAGCTACTAAATTAATCAATATGACACATACTAAGGAAGACAACTCTGGCTTTGCACGCTATCATTTATCTATGAGCACGCTTGTAAAACTGACAGTTAACTTGTAAAGATTTTACTTTCTTGATTAATACAGTGCCTTGATAATTTGATGTTTACAAGTGAGGAACAAATAAAAGCTATAACGTATTCAAAGATAATTTATATTTCATACGCAAATGATGTATAATATTTCTTGTACTTTGTTAGAATATTTTAAATTTTACGGCACTTGTGGTGGAATTGTGATTTTTCAAGTTCAATTTGGTCGAAGTTACTCCTGGCCGTTTTAACTTTTCGCCAAGTAAGAGCGGCGCCTTAGAATCGGCTCCTGGAATCTCTTCAGTCGGGGCTTAAGCGTAACGCTGTCAGTTTTCCGGCTCAAGTTCAAGTTCCAGTTTATAAGAAAACGCCGAAGGCTAAAACAAGAAGAACACGTTGTTAACTCGGGGCGGAAATGTGACGCCAAAAGAGTCGTAGTTTTGAGCGAGTGGCTCTCGTTAATAAGGGGTGATATCCCATTATGGTGAAAGCCAGATGTGAAGGTTGACTTCTTTAGTTTGTTTAAAGCAAGGAATGTTGTGCTTCTTTGCCGACGTGTGCAATTCTTCAACCCCTGCTCTACTCTATAGATATAAACTTTTCTTGAATTTCGTATACTGCTTTGGGTCGCTCGGGAGATAAGGTCGCGGCAGAATCATAATTAACCTAAGCAAGCGCCTACCATATAAAACGTGGACACCTTTTTCAAGGGTTGTTTAATTTTCTTTGAGTAGAAGTAGAATTTTTTAGCCATTTTTCTCCTTGATAAATATTGTAACTGACTAGTGCTGAATCGTAATAGGTAGGTTGCGCTGCTGTCGCCTTCAGAAAAATACATATTGATCTTCTCAGTATTCCAGAATAATTAATGAAAATTCCCCAACTTATTATTCGAATCCTTAGAATATTTTAACGACAAGGAAATTATATGATACATTCTTGCTTGACCTTTTCTACTTCAAGATAATTTAACAGTAAAATACCATCATACCTAAGGTTTTTCATTCATATAAAAAGATTTCCATTGCATGATAATACAAGGCTAAATATTTATATTCAAACGTAATTTCACCATTATTCTATGTCCCTTGTTTACTTAACTTCATTAAAAATAATGTTATTAGTGCGCTAGTAAAATTCAATTTACATACTTAATAAGTATCAGAAATTTTATAAAGGTAAGTGTGGGTTCACCAGAATCCGAACTTAAGTCAACGTTTGCTGTTCTTGAAACCACTGTATTATAATAAGAATGGCAATTGCACTTGCAGAGTTACACCAAAAAATCCGTTTGCATATTTCATAGAGGATTTAATAATACAATAAAACCATGGAAGCACGGACACAAAATCGATATGCTATCAAGGGAATTACCTGCATCGTAGAATAATTTTCAGAGACAAGCAACAATACATTAACTGCTGAAGTCAGTTGGCCGCGGGGATTTGTCTTATCATACTCATGGTTAGTGGCCCTAATGTGTTTCACTAAAGACCAAGTTCAACGGCTAAGGAGCCAATTATAATTTGAACTGCAAGCGGGCTTATACATTTCCAGTTACACCGTTTCTAAGCCACATTCAAGAGCCAATTCAGAAGGTACGCTCTACGCGATGGTCTATAGATAAAAATGATCCTTTCAAGATTGCGCTACAGAGCTTGCGTTTCTAAGTAGGGTATAACTTCACAGTAGTTCGCTTAGAAGATATTTGTTTTCAAAATACATCCATCCCTTTTTAGATGTTTAATATAAAGATCTAGATAAATAATATGCCGCTGCATTTCATGCTTTAAGTAATTATAATAAAATTATAACAAATCTTATTAAGGCTGTAGCAAAACTCTACCATCCACCATAAAAACGTAGCATTCGAGCTTCACATCAAGACGAGCCTCTTTTTATTTAATTTTATAAGCTTGTAGAGTATTTACTTGCGACAGTTATGCGTTGTGAGGAAACGTGCGTAGCAGAAAGAAGCAGAGAACTAAGTTAATATTTGATGTTTACAATTTAGGTTTGTATAAATTTCATTCATACTGTTCGAAAGATGTGATGTTAGAGCACTTTGTTAGATGAATTGAAAGCACCTAAGCATCTAACACGAAAATGTTATAACACCTAAAATTACTAACAAATTGTGTTCCTCGAATCCTGCCATTCAACGATCCGGAGCTTAATTCGAAATAGTTTCTTTGCTATAAACATTTTCCTGCATGCTTTATAATAAAAGAAGACCCTTGAACAACTGGTTTGCATGCAATGTTTGGGAAATGTACTTCTCGATAGCATCAAAAGAGATTCGACAAAATTTGGTTCAAGATGTGGGCATTATAGAATCTATTTAGAAATATTCAAAGCTATGTGTCAAGCCGGTTTACAGTTTGAAGAATCTAATTGGAATAATTGAAACTCGGGAAAAAAGGAACGGAAAAGTAAGAGTGCTGCTCTTACTATTAATAGAAAAATAACCAGAAATATTGAAGGGTAAATTATCAATTAACATTACGACAGAAAATGTAATCTGCTTCAGAGCAGTGTAACAAATTTAAAAATCCCTTTCTTAGTTAAAGTAAGAGGAAAATTTAAAAGTGGAAGACGTTACATTGGAAATTTATTTTTGTTGTGCTTGACTATGGATATAATACACATAGATATAATATTCGGTAATGGTAAAATTAAAATTCGGAGTAGATGATGTTCAGAAAGGAAGCTTATCAACGACATGGTGTTTTAGTTTTTATTAAATTAGAAACAGTTATCATCTAGAGCAAAAACAACAAGCAACCAATCGCAAGAAAAAACTGAAACACATTTATATCAATAACACGACGTCCACGGCCGTTAATGCCATGAAACATTTAAACAATGCAGAAAGAGACGTCGCAACCTCCCATTACATTGAAAATCACACATGGTAGCAATGCTACAAGAAGGTATGGCATATGGGAAAAGTAAATGAGCAATAATGTCGACATATAGAAGAAATTATAGTAGCAGCGTAGACCCATTTAAAATGAAAGAACTAAATGAGCTTCAAAAAGAACTAAAAATCGTAAACGCTTAGGCGTTGTGGCCTAAATAGTGAATTTATTAAGTACCTATCGCATAAAGTTAATAATAAATTTCTAAATTTGTTCAATTTCGATCGGAAAGAAAAGGCTATTCTCATATTCAAAAAAGGGCCACCTCAATTGTAACAATTACAGAGGGTTTGGTCTCTTAAATACTATAAAATGTAATACTAACTGTGAGATTAGCAACTATTACAGAGAAAAGTGTACAGAAAAACTACTGAATCAGAAAAGGCAGGTTGTGTACAAGGTATTTATTTTAAAACAAATTATTCGAAAGCATAGTGAATTCACTAAAGAGACTCACAGTTGTTTCACTTTCAAATATTGCAACGCTACGAGAGTATATGTGAGGGTCCGCCAGATAGCTACACTGGAGACGGGTGCGGTTCTTTAAATTATATAATTACCAAATATAGTGAGTGCCAACAAATCTTTAAATTACAACAGATATACTCAGATAGGAAAAGAACTTATAAACCCAGATTAATCGCAGCAAACAATAATACAATATATGAAATACAGCAGGCAGCAGTAATGAAATCAGACAATGAGTGATATAAACATGTGCACTGGATTTATTAAACAACGCTGCACATAGTAACCAGTACATAAATATTATATATTTTTATTACGCGTTACTTATTCAAAAGATGAACCACAAATTAACCATATTATACCAGAATGATACAAATACACAATCTAATAATTAAGCAGTAAGATGTACAATTACATATTAAATAAAGCTACAGTTTCTGCGGTACAAATATCATTAACAGAAATCATTGAGTTTTACTACTTATCTGAGAGCCTCCCGCTTTTGCAGGAGGTGAAACGAATGACCCCCAACGGAAACAACGCTGCCGTTGCAGGAGGTGAAACGAATAGCCCCCAAACAGGCTCAAAACTACTGCTGCAGAAGGTCGATTCAGCAAACGTCTTATCAAAGCCTTCAGGTGATGAATTCCAAATTCAAACTAGGCTGTTATGGTGGAGAGGGGCCTTCTAAAGTCGAATAATTCGCAGAAGTTTTTACAACCTCCCGGCTGACGTCTGTACTGAAATTCTCAAGCAAACGAAATCGTCGTTGTTTCGTAACCCGCAGGTGACGCTAAAAGTGCCGGACAAAAGTCAGCTCATTGCAATTACGTTACCACAATTGAAATTGAATCAATCATGAAACTCTGCCGAAAAGAAATCTCCTTTTTGCCAGAGATAAACAAACCAAAAGGAATTGTTTAAAGAGGCTGGCGGTAGTGTTCCAATAAAGAAGCTTTTACACGGCCGTGAATTATACGCAAAATAAATGCTCATGTTAATTACGCTTTTGACAGCATATAATTTTTATATACAGAAAAGTTTTCGGGATAAGATAAAAAGTAATCTATAAAAGTTTGCAAGGGATATTTCTAAGATCCGTGGCTGGTTACAACCGAAATGACAGGAAAATCTCATCATACACAGCTTAGAAGAAAACATTAAAAACTGTTATAAAACTTGTAAGTCCACATAGAAGAAATAAACGAACGAAGGCTATCTAAGATAGACTTCAAATACAGCACAAAAGATGGGCCGAAAACATAATGTGAAGCTCAAATACAATAATAAACATCTGATATCTTAATAACGTGACGGATAGTCAGTTCCAAAACTTTAATCACATCAGAAGAAGAAAATTTACTGCTGTTGTTGATTTCAAGATGACCGTGGAGTGTCTAAAAACGGAAGGTCAATTAGCAAACACAGGTTACATGAGTGTCTATACATAAATCAAGAGAACACAGAAATGACAAAAAAATCCGATTTTGGAGGTGATTGTGTAGTGTCTCAAAGCGATTAAAGTCAGTTAGCAGACATTATTATATGCCGTTCACGATCTTTTTGGGTCAGGTGAGGTTATAACCATCTAGTAATTTTGTTGGCAGCAGCTCTGTTGCAACTAAACTCTCCAATGGAAATTGACACTTTTTGTGTTAGGTTAGGTTGTTTTCAGTTAAGGTTATATTTTCTGAATAGGTACATTGTTGCCGGATCTCTGTTTAAATAAGTATGAAAAATTGCAATGATTTGACAATTGATGACAGCAGTGAAAATGACAAAATTGTGTACATGATATGAATATGCCACTTTTAGCAGAGCAATTGAGTAATATTGGTTTTATAGAAATTAACATGTGAAAAATGTAAATATCTTGTCAAATGGATGGCTTGCTGATTTTACTTTATGTTGATTTTCACATTTGCCACATAACATTTCAACACTAAAATAGTAATAAGTAGGTATTAAATTATTATACACTAGCGTTTTGCACCCAAATTGGGCGCGAAATAATAATTTGTACAAGAGTGATCCATTTTGTGTGTCGGTTAATTTTGAGGTTAGAAAATCCCCATAAAAAAGTCACTTATAAAAATTTGAAAACCCTACTACTCGCTTACTTGCGTCGCCCTGAGTCGATTGACACCAAAATCAGCCAATTCGGCCCACGGGTTCGTTCTCAAAGTGGCGTCAAGCAAAGCAAATTATTATGTCGGATTACGCTGGATTGTTTTTCCTTTCAAAAATTTCATTTTTTAACGTACAGCAAATATATTCTCTAGTCTCCACATCAACTCGTGTTTTTAAGTCTGGTCTGTCCTTTTTAAATTGGAAGTAGCATCGTTTCATGGAATTTTTTGTTGTATGAAATTATTTTGGGCATTTTGACTTTTCCTTCGACGGAAATTAATAGTATTTTTTATATTAAGTGCGCAAAGCAAAGGTTTTTTAAGCTTGAGAATGTTAGATTTTTGTCGAGACCGTTAGGTCGAGACAAAAAATACATTCGACAGCTCAAAAAACCGTACGTAATATAAACAACCTTTTTTCTACAATTGCACAGATTTAAACAGCAAGTTTATTATTAAAAAATATTGAATTCATAAAAAAACGGCAGCCCTAAAGATTATACAAGGCATTGCTTTAGGAAAAGCTCTGCTACACTTCTAGCAAATGCAGGAGGTGACATAACTCTGATAAGCGACACGGTGGTTGGAAAAGTAGCAACGTAGCAGAAGGTTATATTGAAGACTGCATAAATAACAAGATTGCAATTTCGAATAAAATTCAACCTTCCGCAAAAACAATTTCTGAACCATCTACGTCGACTTGCAATGAAATGCCTAACTTAAAACTCTTATATAAATCGGGAAAAAAAAACTAACAACATTTCTAACTTAGTCGAACCTTCCACGTAAACGAATACTTTTAATAATGGTAGTTCGAAGCTGCAGCCTTCCCTCGAATCGGGAATTATAGCGGAAGTAATTTTTCTGGGTGTAACTTTAATTTTATATAACAAAATAGTTACGTTGACTTGTAATTGCCTGTTATAATTGTTTCAATAAAATGTTCTTCTTAGTTTATTCTGAATTTTAGAAATGTCAGAAATTCTTTCTTTCACCGTAAAAAAAATTTTTTTTTACCGTTAAAAAAACGCGTGTTTTGCGCACTGAAAATAATGCGTAAACACCCATTTTTTGAGCAATTGTAAAAAAAAAATTTTTCCCGCTGCTGATCATGTAAGTCAGTGATACAGCCTTAGTAACAAAACGTGTAAGTCGGTGATTATATTTGTTTGCTGCTTTCCCTTGACAACGGAACGTAATACTATTATTAAGTTCCTAGGATAATAAAATTAGCAACGCAAGATACAGACTTCGACGTTTTGTTTATAATTGCAAGTGTTTATGTGACATGTGACACTCACAGGTAACACGACTCACGAAAATTAATCCTGTGACAGGTGACAAACCAAACGATTTTTTCAAAAACTAGGAAAATTTCGATAAGCAGCGGGAAAATATAATAAGATAACTCGGAATGTATCGCCTATTAACATTTTCGGCAGGCAACAAGCCGCGACTTCGTCTTGGCTTGTACTTGCCTACCTCAAATGTTAATAGGTCCTTACATTCCTTGTTACTTAAATAGCTATTACACACTTAATAAATGATTTTTCTTACGAATATGCAAATAATAAATCTGGCAATGCGTTGGCAAGAAAATGTCAAACAGACACTGACAGAAAAAAAATGCATCTGCTACATCACCGTATCAGTTAATCCAACATGACAAAAAAAAATCATAGCCAACTATGCCCCAAAAAGATGAACGGATTATATATTGCAGTTCACATGAGTCTACACGTAAATTGAGAAAACATAAAAATAATGACATTATACACCGAGGAAGATAAAACCATGTCTTGTTTCCAAAATGTAAGTTTGAAACCGAGGGCGAAGTCCAAGGGCTAGAAAATACACTAAATAAAATATCATTCATTATTTTATTTTATCTGTTCTATAAATTTATTCCAAAATTCTCCTCAGGACCACTGAATAAGTATATGTGTAAACTCTACGCATACTCGCACGTTATAGGTGCATCCTATACTGTTTGCTATACTGTCTCAAAATTTACTCTGTTAAACTGTCAGGTAATAAACAACTACTAATTGTCAAATGTCAATAATTATATGTTATACAAAAAACCTCAAAAAGGACTCATTTGCAAACTTTACGATCTGATATTAACAATATGCAGCCCCACTACAATGTTCAACGCTGTTTATAACACACCCTGTGTGGGTGGGAATATATTTCTAGTGAATATCTCCCAGTTCGAAAACCAACAATATAATTATATTAGTTCATGCAATTACGTAACTGTCAATTTACCTTTATTGTATCGCTTATTCTGTGCGGCTCGAAACAATGTTTCCAAGAGCGTTTTGGGCCTTGGAAGTTTTACTATTTATACGGCTGATGAGAGACAATTATAAGTTTACCAGTCTGGGTAGTTTAGTATTAAGTATTGTTACTACTGAATCAAATATCCTCAGTTCGCACCCTTATAAATAAAAACATTTATAGTATCCTATCTTTACCCAAAAGATGTAAAACAGTGGACCCTGTGTTATTAGGTGTAATACATATTGTTAAGATATTGGTACAGGGGTCTAAAAATCAGATTAATAAGATTAAAAGAATACAGTAATTAAAAATCATAAAGATGAACTTACATGTGAAATGGATATCAAAATTACGAAGATGCATTTAGATAAAAAAGAAAATAGAATTTATAATTTAATGAAATGAAGCTAATTGAGAAACTGTAGGATTCTAACTTAATTTAATATCGAAAATGAAATTGGAAATTAATGACAAATACTTTTTCTAAATTAATATACTATTTAACATAGTAGGTATTAATCAAATAATAAAGCTTTAATAGTGTGTTGGACTGAAAAAATAAGCTAGATCGCTATGGAGATGGTTTTTATTGATAATAGAATATTTTTGAAATGAAAATCATGTAATAGAATTTTGTAATTTGAAATTAAGAAATAAACCGTTTTTAATAGCTATTTGTGCAACAAAAGTGCTAAAAGTGGACGTTTATGCACGAGACATGAAAATTATGAAAGGAAGCCGAAGGCTGAGTTTCATAACATGTCGAGTACAATAACACTTTTAGCACGAGTTTGCACACAATATATTTTCTACGGCCTTAAATTTACTTTTATTCATCCATAAATGTCGATTTAACAAAGGTTTGCATTTATGACAGTTATAATTTATGTCTTAATAAATAGATAGCCTTGACGCGCAGATGAATGTTTCTGCAGTTATCAAAGGTAATTATAAATGTACACATTTTACTTTATTTATTACATAATGGTTTAATTATTTAAAAAAACACTTTACCTCTAACGAAAGAAGTAACTAGAATAACTTTATAACCTCACTTCCAGTTCGAAATTCTAAATTCGACACCAGCTGTTTACTTTTAGCACATGGGCTAAAAGTAAACAGCTGATTTCACTTTTAACACGCTAATTCATAAAACGTCATTTTTAGTGAAAAGGATAGCGCGAAAAGGCCTACTTTTAGTAGTGGTCGTAGAAAAAAGTCTTTTATAACATGTTTTTATAACATATTACTTAGTTATGTTAAGTAGAGGACCTAGATGTCATCTGTCATTTAATTTTTAATAAGAGGAAGGGCACGAAAATTTAGTAACATTCTTTTTATCAAGTTGGCATTCGATATTTTGACGTTAACGTCAAATAAATTTGTCAGCGGCGTAGAACCAACAACCAAAATGGTTGTCAAATGTTATGTTTGAAATTGTAAAGCACGTTGACATTCAGTGTAGTAGCACTACTATAATTCGATAATATGTATACAGCGTTCGCCAAAAACTCGGCATAATATGGGAAAAAATTTTATTTTAGATTTTTCAAAAACACTTTTTACAGCAATAATTTGACCTTGTTTAAAAACTTATTTAGCCCCTATCATATATACCGAGTGATTTTTACTTATTTACAAAATGGAGTTTTTCGAAATTGTCAAAATCTGGAAAGTGCTATTTTTCGGAAACTAAGTAAGATTCCAATGAAATTTTTGTAGTGTGTCATTTTTTTTAGCTAACTGAACCACATCAGGGCCAAAAAACTCCTAATTTTTTCAACTTTAGCTAAAAATTAATTTTTTAAATATTTTTCAAAATTTCATATACCAAGACTTAATATTAAAATTCAATTTTTTTATGTGATATATATACAGGGTGTCCGAAAAAATGTGAGAAATCTCTCGGATATGAAAAAATACCACAAGTTCATATAAACCTTTTTTCGTATAGGCCTCCTCTTCGGAGATATGGGCTCTCAAAGAGCTTCAATAGAATCAAGCAGGGACGGACTAGCTGTGACACTCATGACCCCATTTTTTGAAGCCCTGTATGATAAGAACTTTGGACAACGTTTTTTTACATACCTTTAACTATTGGCTAAAAATTAAGTACTCTTGATTCATGGTGCTAATCTTAACCGTTTTCGGAAAACCTCATTTTATTTACACTGTTAGTCCCCTAACGTCTGTAGGATTGAATATGAAAAAGTGGAATTTTCCCTTGTCACTAAAATAGTTTCAATAAAAAGTTAAACTTTAACTGCTTAGTTAAAAACTTCTTAAGAGAGTTCAACATGGGCTCCGTGAAGTCTGATACACTTGAAAATTCCTCCGAGTATTGTATCAAGTGGAGCAGTTGTGTGGCGTGGTCATTTCCAGAGTTGGACGAATTGGTTTTAGCAGAGGAGAGTGTTAAGTTCAATAAAAGGTAACAGAATCCAGGTATTAAACATAAGAACTGAAAGAAAAATAGATTAAAGTGAATTAATTTTAATTAAACAAGTACTTACTATTTGAGATTGTCGAATAATAAATGTAACGATGAAGTATTTGTAATGGAAGTATCATTTGGCAGAAGTTTTTGAGTTGTCATAATTAAAATAGAAACATCAAATTTCAGAATATAAGCAATCTATATAAAAATAATCCGATCTGATTTTCAGTCAAGTGTATCTACTGGCGCTAGCAGAAAGTAATTTTGATTATAAAAAGATTAAAAAATAAGGCAATTAAATTGATTAAAATTTAATTATAAACAAAATTATAGGCGAAACAACGTGGAGCCTTAACTTAACAATATATAAAAATTTGCTGTGATACACGCACACAACTTGCTTTTACTGTGATCTTATAATTAGTCAAAAATTTTATTTTTAATTTTGAAGCATTTGTCAAAAATTACAAATTCTACAGAAACCGTAGAAAATCGAGTTAGTTGAAGTCAACCAAAAAATTTTAGAGGTATTTAACTGGACAATCGCCTATCCCACATCAATACACATTCAAAATCTAATATAAATGTAGCGTTTGAAAAAAATATCGTTAGAGCCGTTTTTGAAAACATCGAAAAAAACTGAAAATTCACAAGAGTAAACACCATGCTTCCGGCTATGCGATTTTCTTCAAAAGTTTGGTGTCGCATGTAGATACTACACAAATCTTGTGTGCACACACACACAGACTGACAGACAGACCAATGAACAGCAAAGTTTTTTGGATTCAAGGGACTCTAAAACATGAAGATCTGTTGAAAACTCAATTTTTGGGGTGAATCTAATACTTCCTTTATTGGACGTAAATGGAAGTAAAAATTGTTGCTAGAGTTTAAATACCTTAGCCTGGAAAAGTTCCAATAGAATTTTTACCGTATGACCAATATCAATCGGTGTCTAAGGTACCTGGTATCTTCAATGTATAGACCTTATCTATATTCAACACGAAACAATTAAAAGTAACATTTCTGGCACGCGAAATTCAATCATTCTTCATTCTAATCCCGCCCTAATTAGCTATAATACATTCTAATTAGTTCAAAACACGACGATATGCTGAATCGAATTTTATCCTGATGAACTGTAATTTGTTTTGTTAATTCAACCGGACAGGAGACAAGATTGAAGCAACCTTATTAGCTGAAAGAGATGTAATTTACTGAAATCGCACGAAAAATGTCAATAACAAAATTTCCCCGCTACTACATCAATGCCACACGTTTAAGATAGCAGAAAATCAAAGCCTTTACAGCTGCTTTAATGAAAAGCCTGCGTTTGCTCTAAAAAATGTGGCTTATGTGGCTGCTGCAGATTTTTCCTTGTGTAACCATAAACGCCCTGTTTAATCACGTATATTATTAGAATCGCGTTATGTAATTATTGATTATTGGGTTGCCAAGGTACAACCAGCCCTGCTAAAACCACGCAGCCTCACTCACAACAATATTTGAGATGGGAAAGGTATATTGTGAGCTTTATAAATGACTTCTGCTTCTACGCGTTGAAGCTGTGCTTTTAGTGAGCAGCTTTCGGAGATTATAATGCAGATAAAGCCACAGATTAAGGACTTAGTTTAAAAAAATCAGGAAATTAGAAAACTTAGTTGGCAAAGTGAGCCTTTGCTGCTTGCGGTTCACGAATTAATAATAAATCAATTTTAAAAGTGTGGGGTCAAAGTCGATGAACGAAAAATTCCTGGAATGGGGAGGTTTAATAATAATAATTTACAACAGCTACGAAAACGTGTTCTAACTTTGTTTTATTTTAAAAATTGGGTAATAGATGGATAAACTACAACAATTAAAATATCTTTTACGGATTCCCGTAGAAAATTATTCAAAGTAATAAGATTAGTTTAGACGTATGTAAAATACGTTATTGAACGTTACTTCAATCATAGCCACACACAACATTCTAATAATAATAATTTTATTTTTATAGGTTTAGACAGGGTGTTAAAAATGTGTTCGTACATATGTACAGGTAGTACTTGTCAAATAAACCAAAAATCCTAATCAACTAAGGTCCACAAATCTTTACTATCAGTTATAGAGCTGATTTTGTATTTCACTGCGAAACTTTTTAAACATTGAATAATTATAAACCATAACAAGTGTCCCAATTGCACACCTACAATTTCTACAAAAGACGGGTACCTGCCTTCAAATAAATCCCGCAGTATTTAAAAAATACTAGGTTTTCATTGAATAACATGAGAAGCATGTGTTCTATTCGCGCTTATAAGTGATCGAAACTTGTGTTTTGTGTAGCATAAATCAAAGCCTTCAGATATTCCAAGGCAAAGAAATTAATTGGGGTTAGGTCAGGAGACCTAGTGGGCCATGGAGATTAAGTTTTTCTTGCCAATCCGTCTCTCATGATTACTTTGATTTAAGTAATCAGACCATATGAGAATAATGCGGTGGCGCTCGGTCGTGCATTAACCATATTGAGCTTATTATCTATAGGCACATGTTCTAACAATATGGGGGTATTGACAAAACAGTTATAACCTATCAGGCCGTTGCCTAGAATGCCTAGCCAGTCGTTTAAAGAATACCGATACCGACACCACTTCCGGTAAACCTTGCCAATCGATAAAAGGAATATTGCTACAAAAGTTTAAACAGTCCACACGTGTCCTAAAACCACAGACAAAATACAACCCTAGCTTCACAATCGGGAACGTTTAGGGCTTGTACCCGTTGAATGTGGTACGGTTACAACAATACCGATGATGGATAATTTTCCATACAAGCGTGACGTTATTGTCAACACGTGCAGAAGTTTGCCTTACACTGGTGCCAAGATTTTCTTCAATTGTTGTTAGGACAAGCTCTTCCATTTAAGGAGTTAAAACGGACCTAGGTCGATCGTGGACCATTGTAGATGGGGAAAAACTAGAGGCTAAGTTTTGGTGGGTCCTAAAGCTCCATAACAATTATAAATATTTCGAGCTACTCACACAAGTAACCTCTATTTCAAACCTTCGAAATTTCAAAATTTTGTAAAAAATATCATGTAGATATGTGTATAGCTTGCACAAAACAATAAAAAATTAGCATCTTAAAAATGTCCACTGCAAAACTGTAGGTATAGAAGTTTATTGAGACTAAACAAGGATACATACAATAAATCTCAAGATCTAACATAAAGGTACGACTTGAAATTACTAGCTAAACTTATATATGCATGTAATATAAAACATGTTTCGGTCTAAAACACTACTTTCGAAGCCTTGGGTACGTTTTTAAGATAGTGTTGGATTAGATCACGAATATTTATCAAACCAAGAACTTAATGCGGTCAACGAGTCCCGGTTGGTGTAGGGTCCCGGATGGTGTAGCTTGAACAAGCGTCCACGTTCGATCAGTAGAGTTAAGATGGGAGTTCCAGGGCTGCTTCGCTCGGCGCCTCGTGGTACGGCTGCCACGAAAATAGTTGGTCCCGGATGTCATAATAACGTCATGACAGTCGTTACTGTGGTTGGAAGTCCCATTAAATGCACAGCGACACCTATAATTGGCTTAACGGCTATTGGCTTAACGGCTATTGGCTGAGTGCAAAATAAATAAATAAATAAATAAAATAAATAAATCAACTCATGTCTATTGGTTCTACTATCGGACTTTTTGGGTAGAAACACTATTAGGCGTTACAATCCCCTTATGGATACTTCGGCAAACTAGAGATGGCATTCAACGGTTTTTGTTTTCCTAATCTACTGAAGGGGTGTTTTCGGCTATTCCCATATTATGATAGACACAGGATCGTGCTATGTGCGAGGGGGAAATCTGTTTAAAATCGAGTCGGCAATTTATCAACACCGTTAGTAGAGAACGCCAATGTCACATTTCAGATTTAAAGTTGACAAGGCGTAGAAATTTTCATGCGCATCTTTCTATAAGTGTTAAAAAAATTCCGGGATGGAGACCCGATCTCGAAACCTCAGGTTCGGCAGACCAGCGTGTGTTGGTTCAACACCATAACTGGCTAGCTACGCGATTGCTTGACGTTTTTTACTAATAGTTTGTATAGAAAAAGCGATCGATCCTACCCATAAACGTTTCAGTCCTGTCCTGATCCATGGTCTAATAAACGAACTATTAATATGATGTTCAAATTTTCAATATAGATTTGCTGTAAATATTTGAACATTATCTCATACGACCTGTAGAACTGCAATCTAGACTTAATGCAAACGATTATCTACATTTTTAAATATCACTCGTCCACATCGAAGATGTTCAGCTGACTGTTCGTTACCGCTAAATAACACATTTTCTGAATGGATAGTACGACGACAGATGTTTCGGTCATGGAGAGACCAGCAGCATAATACAAGATATTTATTTCAATGAATATGCAACCCAAGAAAAATTACTGGAAAGGATCCCTCATGTTGCAAATTCCATACCAGGAAATCCACAATAACTACCTGCAGCCGTTAATAATGGCCACTTTGACAGTTATAACTCACGTGCATACTTAAATTTAAAAAAAAAAGTATGTGTGTGATTTTTGTATGTAAGTGAAACAAATACCAAAAATGATTTTAAACCATGGTAAGAGCATAGATAAAATATTACGAATTACTCGATATTTACCAAAGCGTCAAGACTGATAGCTGCCAGGACATTTATAAAAACCAAACAACTGTCAAAAAATTATCTAAATGACAATCGTAGAAAAGTAATTCATAAGTTGTGGTATTGTTTGAAAACATAATACTACTTAATATTTTAAACATTTAAACCCAAACGTGCTTATACGGAAGTTGTAAAATAAGCGAGAAAAATTCAAATAAAATGATTGCATTTTCAGAGTCAAACCTGTGCAAATTCTCGCAATTGCCGTGGTATCACACCAGCTGGTATCAAAAACACAGTAAAAACAGCGTACATATATCAAAAAAGTAGAGACACTCATGCCAAATGTTGAATCCTGTCTAGAGTGCCTGGGGGGGGGGGGGGGGTATTTCCTAAACTTGACTATCAGATGGCAGCACAAAGTTCTACCAATCAGAGCCAGTTACTGGCTCTGCTACCAATCATATGTAATCAAGGCCGACTATATTAAATGTAAAACATAAAGGCCTTCCCAAACTGTACACTCGCTTGCGCCGCCTTTAGGAGAAATTTTTAAACATTTGGTTGGTTTCCTAGCTTTATGTCAAAGTCAAAGTCAATGTCACATCATAGGCTAAATTGTTTACACAATTACAATTTTGTTATTAAAAGAAAATGTAAGGTAAATATATCTTTAATCAATGTTAAACATAAATATATTAATGAAAAACTTATTAATAAACAGTTTTACAATTTTAGAACTTTTCTACTGAGCGGTTTGTTACAAACGATTTTTCTTTTTACAGAATCAGTGCGTTCTAAGCATATATTGTCAAGAACAGGCTTTGCTACTGTTTGGATTATTGTAGTACATAGTTCCTTCTTATGCAGTGAACAAGAAAGTAAAGGATTGTGTTTTAAAGATGGTTCGATCAGCTCAGTGAGTTGATTACAGGTTTTATTACATTGTATAAAAGGCAAAAGTTCCTGTATTAGATCTGAAATCCTTTTCACAATTCCTACAAAAACTCCATTAGGATATATCAAACCTCCACGATCTTGTAAACTAATTAATCGAAGCAGATGCCCCGGAACTGTCTTGGTCAGTAATGGCGAAATGCAATCATCGCATACAAATTTCTGTTCCACTTTCCTAATTATGTAGCCCGCTACAAATGCTACAGAAGCAGAATAAATAGT
Source organism: Agriotes lineatus (assembly GCA_940337035.1). Taxonomy (NCBI): domain Eukaryota; kingdom Metazoa; phylum Arthropoda; class Insecta; order Coleoptera; family Elateridae; genus Agriotes; species Agriotes lineatus. The sequence continues at coordinate 151,196,165 of OW679195.1, read as the reverse complement.
GGCATCAGGTACACTATTTTTTTGTAAATTTTGAATTTGAACTCTTACTTCCATTGGTAGTAACAGCTCTTCCGTGTTATTAGGTGTTGCCAAGAGACTCGATTCAAGTGGTGCACAGCTTACAAAGCTTACATTTTCAGCTGTATTGGATGAAGACGAAGCCTTAACCACCCCACAACGCAAGATTTGTCGTAATGAATATTCTGCCGATCTTGCATCCACAGTATCATTGGAACCACATTTGAGACGAACATGTGAAAAGGTTGCTTCCACGGCATCGGAACTAAATGACCGGCTTAATACATAATAAAATCCTGCTTGTTGAAGCAGAAACTTTATACATAAATATGTACTTTGTGCTGTAAATTTTAAAGCATGCGCTGTCTCATCTGTTAATCCTTGCATGCCTCTACTGACAGAACTGTTTTGTATTTCATCTATGTAACTCGGAAATGTAATATTTAGCCAGTGTAGCCTTTCATCGGAAACATGAACGTAAGGTGCAATATCGCTATTTAAAGTGCGAATGCATTGGTACCTATTTGAAACATTGTGCACTTGGAAGAAGTGGTACATGTTTTCCATGTACAACACTGTAGCATCAATGCCAATAAAACGTTCATCTTCGGCTTCTTTTAAAAATTTTAATGAAGCAGTTACAGCAGGAGTAAATACTTGTATGGCTCTTAAAACATTCATTTTCTCAAAACTTGTAGGATGTAAGTGTTTTCTTGTCAAATAACGGACAGGCTTAATTGGTAGATCCTTTTGCAGGTTATATAATTTTTTTAAATATGAAGAAGAGATAATTCCTTGTGATGAACACATATCACGATCCAGAAATAAATTCCTAGCGTTTTTCAGTGCATGGCAAAAATCAAAAGATAAAAAAAACGGTAAAGGTGAAAGAAACGGGTGTTCGATTTGATTTTGAATTGATGATCCTCCACTTAGCATTTTAAAAAGTGCAGTATTCGACGAAAAATTATCAGTTACAAGCCTTAGGACAATGAATCCACAGTCAGTTAAAAGTTTTAGTACCCTCATTGTCAAAGAATAATAAACATCGGTTGTTAGCGAAGCGTGAAAGAAATATCCTGCCGGAATGATAAACCTGCTTGACAATCCTTGTACCACAAAACATAACATCTTGTTAGCGATGATGGGAGTTTGGCCAGCAAAACTTGTGCTACATGTATCAAGACCATAAATTCGATCTTCTGTACGACTATAACTCATTTTTTCTTTTATGGCCATGTCATCGACTATTAATGAACAGATCCTTTGTGTTGGGTGTTTCATCTGTTTAATCTCAGCCTGTAGACGTTGTGCAATTAGTTCGTTTTGTCCATTAAACGTGCCAAGATAACGCGAAATAGTTGTTTTTGATGGCAGTACAGTCAAGTTCTTTCGGCAGAATCCGTAACCTTTAGGAGAACAGAACCTCCAAACAGTACACATTCGTACTGTTAATTCTGACCATTTTGGGTTCTTTCTGGGATAATTTTGAATGCAGTCCATCAAAAATACAGCCTTTACGTTTGAGTTTTCTGCATCGTCAATAATTTTCTTTAAGGATTCAAAGGTTGGTAAATTGTTATTGACATATTTTTGTATATCCCTAAGTTCTGATAAACAATTTTTATATTTTAGAGTGGTGTTTTGCAAATCTAGTGTAAGAGCGTTGATTTGTTCCTGAAGGGTAGCTATATCATTGGAAGATGTCGAGTTTACTGAAACTGGTTCATAATTTTCGATCCTGGGTTGGGATTTTGAACAGCTTTGTGAATTAACAAAATTCTAAAATGTAGAGACTGTTTGGTATGGGTAGTGATAAATAAACAGACAATTTAACTTACAAAAATAGACGGTACTGATCCTTTTTTTAAACGATAATATTTAAAACTAGTATCAATTTCTTGTTCTCTAAAGTGCTTTGTACACAATACTGTAAGATCTGTAATTTTACTTATATCTGTAATATAAATTGAGTTGTTTAAATAAATACAAAGCTCATGAGTTTTTTCTTGTACCTACCACAAATTTCGTGTAAGAATTTGAGCCACTTTTCTCGAATTTCTAATTCGCTTGGTATTTGAAAGAAAGGTGCATTTTTATTATGGCAAAGAAAGCATTTCCTACCCATTGTGAAAGAGACCACTACCAAAAATGTAATCTTTCAAATATGAAGGAAGAATTTTTTGGGTCTGTTCCTAGGCAATATTCGAATATTTAAATTTCAGAGGGAATATAGTTTGCAAATTTGTTAGCAGATGGCGCAAGCGAGTGTACAGTTTGGGAAGGCCTTTATGTTTTACATTTAATATAGTCGGCCTTGATGTAATAAAGTAGTGGCGCCATCTGTTGGTACTATCGGAAAGTACCCACCAGGAGCCGTTTAAGGTCATCAAAATCGGTATTTTTACATCAAAGGAACAGACAGTGAGTGTCTCTACTTGTTTGATATATGTACGCTGGTAAAAAGGTATAAATAAAAGCATATCATGCGTTACTTATTGCTTCGAATTTTAGTTTAAATAATTTTTTGTGCTGAGCCGTTCGGATTGATAGTAATAGCAAATTTAAGTTACAATTACTTTCATAATTCGTTAAAAATCCCCCAAATATTTGGCAACAGTTAAATACGTATAGTCTATCTTTTTTCAACATGACTCACAGCAATACATGATCATACATTTTTGTAAGAGTGTTGATGGAAGTTTAGTTAAAAACCAGGTTTTGGTGTTAACCACAAATGAAGTTAACAAAGTAATTAAGAACTAAAACTTTTGCTAATTTTCAAAAATTTGTGACTAAAAGCTACAGTGAATCGCTTGCTTAGTTTCGTTTGCTAGAGGTTTTGGCATATTGAAGGTATTTTACAAAATCTTTAATCACTTTTGCAGTGTTCAAACAAGTGTGATATTTTTAAGGTTTGATTAGTACACTGTAAAAAGCATTAGAAGTCACAGAAAAATGTACTATAATTCGACAGGTGAGCTGTAATCTTCAGTAGCTTTTAAGAAAGAGACTAACTTTTTAACGTAGGGGTTTTTAACGAATTGTGTCAGATTTCAACCACAGGCACCAGCAGTTTTATACAATTACTTTATTACGATGTTTTGCGCTGTGATACAACGTTCTGTTCGAAATTGTAGTATCATAAATGTATTTAATTTAATGATAACACATCATTATTCCAACAATAAACTCGTTGAAATGTTATTAGTGTAGGATGAGTGTCTTCAAAATGCTGCTAAAGCAACAAGAATTTATACGCAACGATTTTTACAAAGAAATGGTTCAGCTCCGCGCTGATTTGTATTTCTTGTTCTGGGAGCTCCCTAGTAAACAAAATTACAAAAAATTGAAAAAGGACATGCCGAGAGACTTCGACATTACATAATGCTCCAGGAAGAGGAAATTTTAGATCTGGTCGAAGATAATTCAACCACAAGTACCCGATGCATTTTCACACAAGTAAATGTAACCCAATATTAAGTGCAGAGAACATTGAGTGAAAATCAGTTGTATCCATATCATTTACAAAGAGTACAAGCTTTAATTGAAGGAAATCACCCTCAAGGAGTACAGTTTTTGCAATGGCTTCTTCGCCAACTTGAAAATTGCAAGAATTCCACACGAAACATTATAATGACAGATGAGGCTACATTTACCCGCAATGGAGTAAACAATTTTTGTAATACTCATGCATGGGCAGTAGAAAATCCACATACGATATAAAACCAATTTCCAACAAAAGTGTTCTGTTAATGTATGGGCTGGGTGGTCAATAATATTGTTATTGCACCATTTATACTACCATAGTTACTGGAAGATCTCTGATGATTTTGATGTTTTCAGTAGCTGATAGATAGGACGCAACGGTCCTATTGCATAACCACCCAACCCGTTTACCAGATTTAAATCCTTGTAATTTTACTTATGGGGTCATATGAAAGATTTAGTTCATACAATTGAAGTGGACGCAACTGAGGAACTGAGAAATCATATTCAAAATTCGGCTGCAGAAATTCGCTAGCAAGCTATGTACCGCTTCGTGGGTAAGAAGAGCGCAACTCTGGGTACAAAACAATGGCGGCAACTTTGAGCACATACTGTAACTTATAGCAAGACCGTATTCGCTCAATCGTAGTCCTTGTAAATGTAAGTTTCTTATTTTCAAATATTATTCTTTTGTTTGTCGTTATCGAGATATATTTTATGAACAATACCTCAAAAAGCAAATCCCCAACTTAAATTCACCCCGTATAATAAGGAGAATAAGATACACAAGAACAAATTGTAACAAATTGCAGAAATTGATGACGAAGATGAAATTAACTTTTTGTATTCTCACCAAATAGTAGAAGTATATTAAAAATTTTTATAATATTGATATTTTCTTCCAAATAGAGTATTCTGTAGACTTTATATTTACAGAAAATTTGCTTTATAATACCACGAAACCCTAGAAATGTGTGTTCAGAAATCAGAAAATTATTCGTCATTAATCCAACATTATTTTGGTTCACCTTTTATACAAAACGGAAGAACACCGTTAGAACCAAAGAAAAAAGGCAATAACACAGGTCATACTAAAAAATAAATATACAAATAAGGTGTATATGAAAATAAAGTAATCTGAGGAGATGGATTTAAAATCATTTTAAAGCACTGATCTTCAAAAAACTAAGTTAACAAATGCTTAAAATAGCTACAATGCAGCTGAGAAGTCTGAAACATATCATCAATAAAAGGTAGCGTAGATACCAATATTACATATGAAACATATTGTAGATTGGTATAACGGAAGACATCTTGCTTATTGCATCATTCAAATAGTAATATCACTCAAAAAATATATTTGTACTTTAATATAAAGGGTAACTTAATTATTCTAGTACTTCTTTTGTCCCATTTACTGCTAAATTTATTAACGCCTTTAAATTCAAGTTATCTGGGAACACTGGTTTTGAATAATCTATCTCGAATTATACCTCCTTTGCTTTAAAAATAACAAGCATTACTTATCAAATACAGAAATTACCATAAAATGGAATGATATGCTAATATTCTGAGTACAAATTACTTTTGCGAATATCGGCCCTTAAAACAAAAATATGTAATCGCAATGCCCTCTTCGGCTCCATACTTTACGCACTTCACAATATTTATTCAAGAAGACGTACTTCTTACATTTCTATTGCTTGAAATGACAAACTTCGGATGCTTTTGTTGTCTACGTAACGCCTACATTATCTCAAGGAAATAATGAAGTTGTCAACACTCAATGATTGTCTCACCAGAATCACTGAACGTTAAATATTAACTAATCACTCCATTCAAGTTGGAAATAAGATTAAACGTTTTTACTAAAAAGCATTAATAAAAGCATTAACGTAACACAAAAAGTAAACAATTTTAAATACTTTTACTTGTGTACTCCTTGTGTCACCCTTACAAAATGAAAATATAAACAATCTAAGAACCCCGGGCACTGGGAATATTATAAAAGTTTGCTTAATTTTACCAATTTTGCAATTCAAAATGAAAAGAAAGCGTACTTCGAGTATAAACTTGGAACTGGAGGCATAAATGCTATTTGGAAGGAGCTAAATTTAATAAACATAAACATTAAAAAACAAAATTCTATTCCGGAAGCACTCAGTAATGTACAAGAGGAAAATGATTTTTTTTTGTAGACTCTGTACCTGACAGCACTCCTGATCAAGTGCTTCTAGATTTTTATCGTAATAACGAACTTACATCAGAAAAACTTTCTTTCACTACTGTTGACGTTGAGGAAGTACAAAATTTAATTAGAAGTGTAAAAAGTAATGCAGCGGGTATAGACGGTATAACCATCAATATGATTAAACTGTGTTGTCCATACATATTACCGTTTATTACTCATATACTAAACTGCTGTTTAACAGAAAATGTTTTTCCAAAATGTTTATAAATAAACAGTTACGTCAATATTTAAGTAATTATAATATCCTCCCAATTTCTCAGTCAGAGTTTAGACCATCTCATAGTTGTGTTACGGCTTTGCTAAATATAACTGATGATGTCTTAGTTGCTTCTGATAATGGAAAATTAACAGTATTAACGCTGTTAGATTTTAGTAAAGCGTTAGATACTATTAACCATGATTTGTTAATTGCTGTTTTAAATTACATTGGCCTTGGTCTCAACGCTCTTACCCTAATGAAAGACTACCTTTCTAATAGGGGTCAGCACGTTATGATTGATGGCCGTATGTCTACAGCACATCTTGTTGAAAGAGGTCTTCCACAAGGATCTAGTCTTGGGCCCTTGTTGTATGCCATTTATACTGTCAGGCTGCATCATTACGTTAAAACCTGTAAATTGCATATGTACGCCGACGATACAGCCTGCACATAAATAATAAATTAATACCTGTTGTTGATGAAGCAAGAAATCTAGGTCTTATATTGGACAATAGTTTTAGATATAAACAACAAATTTCCAAATACATTCAGAAAGCATATGGCAATCTTAGAATACTTTATCCACACAGGTCATACCTCAGTAAAGCAGTCAAAACTACTCTCTGTGAATCTCTTGTTCTCTCCCATTTTACATTTTGCTCAGAAATTTATGATTCCTGTTTAGATGTTAATACCATTAAGCGAATTCAGAGAGTCCAAAATGCTTGCTTGAGATATATCCATGGTATTACAAAATTTGAACATATTTCGCATACACTTATTGAAACAAATTGGCTGAACATGAAAAACAGAAGATTCCTTCAAAGTTTCTTGTTTTTTTTTAAATGAATCTTAGAAAAGCAATCGCCTTATCTTTATAATAAAATCACTTATAGAACTGATGTGCACAAATTAAATTTAAGACATAAGTGGACTTTAACTGTTCCTCTACATAAAACATCGCTTTTTGAAAGATCGTTTTCTTACAATATTGTAAAAGTATTAAACAAATTACCCGCTTCTTACAAAGATTTACCTTTGCATAGATTTCGACCTGTCTTCTTCGAGTATTTACTTCAAACTCAGTGATAATCTCAATGTAATTTGATGTTTAGTTTTTCATAATATTGCGTCTTGCACGGCCATTGTCTACTGGTTTTGATTTCATTGAATTTTGGATGTTTAACAAATATGTTGGGATTTACGTCACCATGAACTATAGTTTAGTTAGGCAATTCTTTTTGAAGTCCTACGTTCTATTATATTTAAGGTGTGGTTGAAAAACAGGATTCTGAACCTCATCTTAAGGTTCCATAAATATTTTGCGTGTTACGTTATAAACTGCAAACTGTATATATTTGGGTTATGGAATAAAAATCTATTATTATTATTATTATTATTTAATTTGTTTCATCATGTTAGATAATGGTACTTGCTTAATTTTATCTACTAATTTAGGGTTCGATTTTGCTCCTTCTGTTATTATTAAGTGTCCGATATATTAAATCTTTTTAACAAAACCATGTTTTCTACAATTGTACTTTAAATTGATATTTGTCGAGCCTATGAAATTCCAAATTTTTAAGATGATCCTCAGAGTCTTTGCCAAAGATAATTTATTATATCGTCTAAATAAACTAAAAATGTTTTATCTAGCAATTTTTTTAAGATCTGCCATAGCTAAACAGGCTAGTTCGTTTGTTAAACCAAAGCGCATACGTAAAAACTGGAAATGTCATTCCCTTGTGGAAAAAGCCGTTTTATGTCTATATTCTGGTTTTATTTCAATTTGGTGAAGGCCACTTCGATCCTCCTAGCAAATCCAATATAGTGCTGATGTTTGGTATTGGGTACTTATCTTCTATAGCGATTTGATTTAGTTTTTGAAAATCCATTACGTAACAATGTGTTATTTTGTTATTTTTATCAGTTTTCTTTGGAACTAGGAAAACTGGAGAACTGTAAAGTAAATCACTTTCTTCTATTATATTTTGCCTTTTTAAATCCACTATTTGATTATCTAATTCTTTCCTTTGAGTATAAGGAAACCTATAGGGCTTCGTAAAAATTGGGATATTCGTAGTTAATGGAATCTTATGCTTATTGATGTTGCTAAACGTTAAAATATCTCCCTCTTTATAAAATATGTCAATGTACTTCGTACATAACTCTTGCATTCTATCTCAGCTTTCATAATTTATGTGCTTCACAAATGGGTTATTAGGTTATCTTCTAACTTTTCCCCCTTTATCGAAGTTTTTTGAACCAATTTTATATTACGGACATCAATTTGAGTCTCATCAGTGTTTTGTGCTTTAATTCAATTTTGCTTCAAACTACTCTTTCTAATATTGATAATTTCTCGACACGGTAATTCACAATGATAGCTCTTAACGGTTGTAATAGTTTCAGAGATTACTTAATTACCTATTTGTTGAAAAGAAATCTGTACAGTTTATTTCTTCATCATAGTGCGAAATACTTTTATTCTTTCATCTCACCTCACCTTTTCAGTGTTTTATAATTGTTTAGTTTGTAGGGTATATTATTTAATCTTCTTCTTCTTCTTGAGCCTTCCGCCATCCACTCCTGGATGTAGGCCTCGCCCATTTCCCTCCATCTATGTCGGTTACTGGCTTTCTGTGTCCAGTTCCTACCCGCTATCTTCCGAATGTCATCAACCCATCGTTTCTTATTGAACACTAATTCATAATCTATATCAGCTTTCATTTGCTTTAAACTTTGTAAGCCTATCAGGGCATCAAAATAGTCATGGAATTTGGTTACAAAAATAATAATTTTTGTTTTTTTTTAATTGTTTCTTTAATCAGTTCAGCTTTTTTTGAGCTTTTTCATAGCTTGGATCATAAGTAGAATGTTCGCTGGGTTTAGAACTATTGATTTTAATCACTCTTAATTTAAGCACTGTTAGTTTAAGAACTATTAGTTTAAGCACTATTAGTTTATGGCACTATTACTTTTTATCACTTTTTACGTATTAGTTATTAGGTATCGGTATCGCTTAGGTTCTTCAGAAGAAAGGTGAAAGTTGCGCAATTGCGGTATCTAAGTTGCTATTTTGAGAAGCTATAACGGTGTCATCAGCAAACATAGCGAGCACACTATTTTCGGTTTCAGGGATGTCGTGGACAAAGACATTAAACAAACTTGGTCCGAGTATCGACCCTTATGGGACACCTCCTGAAATTGGTTCAATTGTTGAAACTTCTGCGTTGATCACTGTAGAAAAAGTGCGATTAGTTAAGAAAGATCTAATCGTGTGAAGTAGGTAGCACGGTGTATTAATTTTCATTAGCTTATGAAGCAGTCTTTCTGTCCACACTCGATCAAAAGCTTGTTGTACGTCGAGGGAGACAGCGACAGTATATTTCTTTTGTTCATACCCTTTTTCTATAAATTCTGTGATGCGGCTTAGCTGTTGAACTGTTGAGTACTTTTTGCGAAAACCAAATTGAAATTTGGGTATAATGTTGTTCTCAGACACATGTTCAAGTAGGCGACTATATATTGTTTTCTCAAATATTTTTGAAATAATTGGTAATAGGCTAATTGGTCGGTACCCGTTGATGTCAGTGGCCTTTTTTTCAGGTTTATGAAACAACAGTACATGGGCATACTTCCACGTATCAGGAAGTTTTTAAGTAGAACATTTGGTATCCTATCATGTCCTGAAGCTTTTCTATTAGGAAGCTTATCAATTATTGCTTTGATTTCATTCGGTTCTACTGGTACTATCTGGTCTGGAAAGAGTGGAATTTTGAGCGGTAGTTGATATTTTGACGACATTGTGTATCGCGTCTATAAAAGAATTTACTGCGCAGTCTATGTCATTTTTATTCTGCAGCATCGTAGGACATTTAGTAATATGTTACAGTGTTAGTCAAAATTCATCCCAGTTAATTTTCCCATTGATAAGTTTAGAAATTTGTTTTACAACTTGTGGTGGTGTTTCAAGGGTTAGGATAACTGGGAGGTGGTCAGAGTTCGTGGAGTACCGTTTGAAGTGTTGAGCTAGTCAAATTTTTATGGAGGACGACATCCAGGATATCAGGTTTACGGTTGTTGATATGGAAAGTATGTGGATTCTATTGGGGGGGGGGGGAGGGATTTGGATACCTTGTTCAGACATCATTGTGTATAGTCACAACCCATCAGGATTGTTAAATTGTTGTTAACTCGGCATCCCCACGCCGTATGTTTACAATTCAGATCTCCTATTAATAAAGTAGTGTAATTGTTATCAAATACGTTCTTTATATCTGATGCCGATATTTTTTTACATGGTTGTTTATAAACGGTAGCTATATTTAGGTTTTGGTTATTTTGAAGTTTTAAGTGTATACAAATTACTTCTATACTATTCAGTGTGGGGTATTCGATAGCATGTGCTTTGAGTGTTTTTTTAATAACTATAGCTACGCCTCCATATCCAGTGTTGTCCGATCGATCGCATCGAAATATGGTGTATGCCGGAATCCTTAATTTTTGTTCAATTAACAGATGTGTTTCTGTAACACATAACACGTCTATATTATGCAGTGCTAAAAATGCGACGACAACGGATCGCTGACGGATAATGCCGTCGGCATTCCAATTACAGATTTTTAAATTAGAATACATTTTTTTATTATTTTCCGCCATTAACGAATAATGCAGGAATTAAAGACAATAGAAAATCTTTGGTTTGACCTAAGTAAGGTGTGATCGCTTGTATAATTAATTGTATTAAATTTTCGCCTACTCCGGTTGATTTGGACGTCGTTGTATTTTCTGAATTTGATCGACGTGTATTCCATTCATTTTCTCTGTTTTGGGATACACGAGGGCCAGGTAATTGGGGATAATTTTCATTAGTCCTAGTTGGTGGGTCGTTGTTATGTATACTCGTTTTCAGTCTTATGTTACTGTTTTAATTTGATTGCGTTATGTTATTTTTTGCACGTGACAATTTTTTAAAATATTCACAACCTCTGTAATTAGCGGTGTGTTCACCCCCGCAGTTGACACACTGGGGTTTGTCCGATCACTTCGTTGGGCATTGACTAGTATGGTGATCTCCCGAGCATTTGACGCACCGTGGGCTCAAGTGGCAATAGTTTTTTGTGCGGGAGCAGCGCTGACAGCGGGTACACTGAGGTATTTCTCGAGTTTTGCGTCTGGGTTCCACCAGCACTTTGCAATAATATAAGGTACCAAGATCATAGATCGTATTCGATTTTTCGTTTTTGGTTAAAATTACTGCGCAGAGTGGAATCGGTTGTTTAGTTTTGTTAAATAAGCGTGTTACGCTTTTTACGGCATAATGTTTAGCTACAAGTTTTTGGTAGATTTCATCGTTCGTTATAGATATTGGCAAATTTCTTATTATGACAGATAAATCATTTGAATCTGGACTCTGGAAGGTGTGAAATTTTACATTCTTTTCATTTTCTTAAAATGCTGTTAGTGTTCAATAATCTTGGATATTTTCAAGGATAATTTTTAGTTGAGTGCTCTGGTTTAATAAAATAAATTCACCTTTGACATGGGATTTAATATCTTTCACGATTTCTTGATGGTTCATAGCATCATGAATGAATATTGGTGGAACTTTGAGTTTTGTTGCTTTGGGGTCACTGGTTGATAGTTTGTCGGGGTTATCATTTAAGCTCTTTGTGCATTGTGGAGGTAAGTAGTATTTGTTCTGCTTTAGTAATTCGATAGCATCGAGTTTGTATTGTTTATTATTTTTCTGGATCGGGGCAGAATCTAGTAATCGTTTACTAACCTTAGGTGCACTAGATTGTGTAGATTGAGATAACTCTCCTCTGGATATGACCTCAACATTAGGTTCGATGTGGTCCACAAACATGATGTCACTAGAATTACTTTGATCACTTTCTGCTAGTGATGGGCTTATTCGGCTAGTGATGGGCTTATTCGAATGAAAAATAAAACCGGTTATCCGGTTATTGAAATAACCTCCGTAACTCGGGTTTCGAATGAAAAATAACATCATCCTGATACGTACTACGTGCCGTATCTCAGCGATCTGCGAGTGATCGAAATTCTGTAAATAATACGTCATTCATAACCATAAGCAAGGCAGATTGGCACCCAAGTGAGGCTCGCGGCTGCTTGTTGATGTTAGTAACACATTTGAGACCAGTCGACCAGTTAAATTTATGGGGCCGTTCCTATTAAAGGTAACGTTCTGCTGAGTATGAGATTTGCCGAAGCTGTGTTGGTATTAATTTATAACGGCCTACATTTTGCTTCCAAACGCGGTTGATTATGCCTAATAATGGAAAAACAGAAAGCGAAATAAGATTTTCCAATATCGTAACAGATTTATATTTAATTTTTAATAACGGAGCAGTCGATGCCCATCCGTCGTCATATGATATGAACGTGGGACAAGAAGTGGATTTCGATGTTTAAAATTTTAAGTGTGCGTCCTTAGAACCGCGGAAGGCTGAACGTAGATAAATTATGGATTCTAAAATATACCGGTATGATGTGCAAGCGAAAAGGAAAGGGTGGCTACTAGAGAATTTTAGGAACTAAAAATAGATTCAATAGATACTTTGTATTCGCATATTTATAATTTCTTGATGATTAGTATTGATATAGCTATTCTCCTTAGAAATAAAATAAAAATAATTTATACAATTATTATAATTAACGATTAACTGAGTTCCTCTGCTATCTGCAAGTTACGGTGCCGATGCAGATGACGGTGAACCGCCAACCGGAAAACCGGCGAAATCGAAACGAATCGAGAGCCAAAATTTATTCGAATGATTATTCAAATAATCATTCGGTTATTAATCATTCGAATGCAAATAATTCGGTTATGAAAATTGTCCGATTATGCCCATCACTACTTTCTGCCATGGTTGTTACTTTTGTGCTTATTAGTTTTTCTTTGTTTTCAAATAACTCAGATGAGAGCTCACGGAAATAAGAAATGTTTGTTTATTCGTTAGCACTTATAGCGCGCGTCAGGTGCTGCGGCCGAGGCCAGGCGCCACGACCGCTAACACCACGTGATGTTTAATGGTAACTTCTTATTGACAAATGTAGACAGAACTATCGAACTAATCTATTAGAATTAGTAGCAATTTGCACTAGTTAATCACACATAAAACTACACATGTATTCACGGCGAAGGTTCGTACGCGACTCCTTGGTTCTTCTTGAATAACTCTATTCGTAAACATTCATTGTTGGTAATTTTCGGCATGTATTGACTTTAATGTCAGTGGTTCTGAATATATTTATTCTTTGGACCAATGATTGAGCTATTTCTGAATTCATTACCGAATTACTTGCTCCGGTATCTATTAAAAGTTTTAAATTTGGATTTGTAATTTGAATATATTATAAACTGCCACTAATTAAACATTCGTTAATTTCTTCATTAATTTTGATGCGAAAAAAATGGATATTTCTTATTAATTCTTCTTCTGATGAAATTTTCTTTATCATTCTCGACTTCTTACACATAATTATCTGTTTCAAAAGTATTAAATCGATTTCGTCATATAAATCCGCCAGTGCTCTATTTGAACTACATTAACTAAAGGTTTCGTTTGCTGCACATTATCCTTTCTATAATATTTTATCTCATATTATTATTTGACATAGATATGTATGGATTCGAACATTACTAACTGACATCGGGGTATGTTCATTATTTTCTCCTTTAATACGACTAAAATATTCTTTAGGGTAAAACACATTAATTTTCCTTGGAGTCGTTTCTGCATAATATTTATTATTACTATTGTCATAAGCGTAATTATTAGACTTATAGTTATGCTGCTGTTTTTGATTTGCTAACCTTTTGTGTCAATTTATTTACCTTCTTCATTTTACCTAAAGTATTTCCTATTGAACTTTGAAAATTTACCTTCCTCATTTCCTTTTCTGAATTTAAATGTTAAACATAACTCAAAACTATGCTTACTGTTTCAGCCACAGGTTTCTTTTCTTTACATCCAAAAGTAAAGGGGCACAATTATTTTACAGAACCTCAATTCCAGTTTTTTTCACTAATATCTCTGTAAACTACCTTTTAAGCAGCGGTGATCACTATCTGAAAAATTTTGAAATCTAATCTATTTTCCATCGTCTTGATTTTTTCAATAAAATTGGGCAATGACTCATAATAACTTATTTTTAAATTCCCAAATTGTTGTGCTAAATTTTTCCTGTCTATATAATCACCACATTTAATTTGTAATCATGCTAATAATCCTGCCACTTTTTAATATTTGACCTATAGGATAACAGTTCATTTGCTTCTTCTGTTATTTTGCTACAATGAGACAAAAAACGCAATTAGTTAATATTGTATCATCAGTGGTTCCATATCTGTCATAATAGTAATAAACTTTCCAGAAAAATGAGTCTAAAGTATCTATTTTACCTTCAAATTTTGGTGAAATGCCTTGCAGCAGCAATTGCTTGTTTTGCAAGTGGAACTGCGGGTTGTGTTTGTGCTTGCACTGAGTAGTCATTTTACAACAGTTTTCTTGCAATACTATATTATGATACTAGTATATAAATACGCCTTTAAAGCACGTGCAACGAGTTTAAGAGCACGACGCGAAGCGGAGTGTTTTTAACGTCGCTCGACCTCGTTCGCTTCGCTCACTAGGGCATCGTACGGTTCACGGTAGTGTAAATCTTACCTACATCTCTTGTAAAGTAATATACTATTTTTCTACTCACTGTATACAGGGTGATTCCAGGAGGAATCTGCCAAACTTTAACAGTATGTTCCTCCAACGATTTTAAACAAAAAAAGTTATATGAACATAGAACCAATTCGAAAGAATATAGAAGTTCTACCCTACTAAAGAAAAATTCATGGATGTAGAAAAATAACCGTTTTTACTTTAAACATAATAACAATTCTAGTGAGATAACTTTAATAAAACTGCATTAACTGTTCAAAATGGCCACCTTCGTTTTCAATGCACCGTTGAGCTCGTCGTACTAGAGAATTAGTCGAATTTCGCAGTAATTGAGGTCTATCCCGGATGTAAGCGGCAGCATTAAAAATTTGCATTATCTATATACATAAAACTGAAAGTCCTGACTCACTCACTCACTCATCAACGCCCAGCCCAAACCCTTCGGCCTACAAAGCTGAGTTCCCTTTATGATGCATACAAGGAATAATGAAGGATATTTGGAAATTCAACCCCTAAAGGGGTAAAATGGAGGTTCCAATTTTGTATGGAAAAATAATATTAAATAGACATTTCGACGTGAAACCTCGTACTAAAAACAAATAAGCAAACACGTATTTCGTGATTTTCCGAGAATCAACCCCTTAGGGGTGAAATAGGGAAAACAAGCCTAAAATCTATATGGGTGTCGTTATTGAGGTTTTTTGGGACGTTGATTGCGAAAATGGCATTTGAATTTGGCAGGTAGATTCCTCATAGGAAGTAGGCATCCACTAAGAAAGGATTTTTAAAAATTCAACCCCTACAGGGGTAAAAAAGGGGTTGGCATTTTGTAACATCAAATTTTGGTATGTCATTCAAAGTTTTTGGAAATTGTATGTATCACTGGAGCAAAGGTTCATTCTCTCCCTTTTGTGTGTTTAATCCCTCCGGTAACGCGTCGGGCATTAAATTCACACGCGGGAGGAAATGAATACCTTTGCTCCCTAAATATATAAATAGCTATTTGTAAAGTGTCAAAACTTATTACAAGTTTTTATTTTACTAATCAGAACATTTTCAATATACTGTGGTAGTTTCGTTCTTCAACACCAAGATTCTACAATAACTACAAAAAGGTGTGAATTTCGTTCTGAATTCAATGATTATTCTAAGCTATATTCAATAAATTCCCATAATTATATATGTGTATGTTCCAAGTTCGACAAACAAATATTTCACCCCACTAGAAAACTTTCGTTAGATGAAGATTCAGAATCGTTAAACTTTCCATGATTGATCGGCGCCTCAGAGAATATGAATCATTTAAGCTCGCGAGTACTAACTTCACTACATCCAGACACTCACAAATAATTAATATTTATGAGCGACTGTTACAGCATAGCGAACATAATCCTACTGTCTATGGAAGAAGCACAACTGCATATATTTCAAGCCTTCATGGACTTTGCATCAGTGGCTGTTTTAATGAGCATGTGAAATCAGTGTGCGTTTTTTTTATTATTAACTATTTTCAAATTTAACAAATAAATGTTATATTTACAACATTGAAAAGGTCTCCTCCAGAAAAAGGTTAGAATCCCAACCTCTGAGCAGGTGGATGAGAAAGATTGGGGAAATCCTAAAAAGGCTAGACGTAAATCCAATTGATTTTTTGGTACAGCGATACGGAAACGAAATAAAGTCGTCCACTTTGCCCAATGAATTAGAAAATTGTACAAAATGCACTACTAATAGCTATTAAACATGTTGTGGACATTCCTCCAACTTTTATTTAAATAAAATATATTAACTTGATTGGTTTTTAAATAATAATTTTCATTTGAGCACGATTATGCACTACATAGAATCAATACTTGTAGCATGCTTTAAAAGAAAGTTTTTTTATATACTAAATTGCATTTTCTGAGACTGATACAATTCATGATCACGCCAACTCTGACCCACAAAATGTAATAATTGCAGCTATTACTTTTCAAATCGTAATAACTGAAACGCTTCCGGGAAGAATTAGTTGTTACGTCATCCCGAAGATAGCTTCACATAGTTTTCTAAGTGGCCTTCAAGGAAATAATAGAACACAGAAACTAACGAGAAATCGTTACACACGTAATAGTCGTTATTGTAGTTCTTCTCAGAGAACAGAGAAGCCTCATTGACAATAAGCAATATCTATTTCCTATTACCGTTATTATCGAGATAACATACAGTAAATTGCATGTATGATCGTTGTTAGAACAATTGCTTTTACCACCCTAAGCCTTTTCTTGTTTCCATTGAACTAAATTCTGTTTGCTATTTTAAATTGTTGAGAAGTTCAAATAATTATGAATATTACTCTTGATGAGCGCACTACAACTAAGCAACAATTAATTATGATAACATTGTTATCAAAGTTATTGTTGCGAAAAGGAATGTTATTTACTTATAATTGGATATTATGAATGTCCGTTGGAAAACTTATTTTATTGTAGAGATATGGGGGGTGACTCCTATGCTAGAAGAACTCAAAACTAGGTCACCTAAAATTGGACTAGACAATAATATAAACAAAACAAAAGGCATGTCCCCAGCAAATAAAATTCTACGTGTGAGAGATGTAGAAATAGAAAGAGTCGAAGAATATATTTATTTGGGACATAGAGTTGTGTTCACAATTTTCAAAACCCGTGTATTACTTCTAGAGTTTGATGTTGGAGGATCTTACTTTTTCCAAGATGCCCCATTTACAACCCCCAATTTACAACTGTTCTATAATTTGATAATTGAAAGGCTACTGATATTATTGAATTATACTGTAATGACCCTGGTATAGGTTCTAAAATAAATAAATACTGGCAAGGAAAATTATCACTTTATTATTAAGCTTCAATTGCAAACCTGCCAAACCCAGGGTAAATTAAAAGAGTGTACTAAAAATTACAACAAATAAATGGCTTATTGCACATTTCGTATTTTATCTATTTGCATTAAATTCTGGACTAGCTTCGTAGACATGAGACAATCTTGGTTCAGGGTCGTGGATTCATAAAATTAAGAAACAAATTTTTTACAAATAACTTGTATGACAAATACTCGCATCTATTTCGGGAAAATGCACCATTTCATCTGACATTTAGCTAACCTATAAATTTGACTCAACAACAAGATCTGTGGTGCACAAAACAGCGTAAATTGAATTCTAAAAAACCACAAAAATGGCAAAGACGTGACAGGTAAGCATTAATTCTGTGACGTAGCAACTGTAACTGACATCAGTGTAATAACGATCGCAAAAGAACGCTTGCAATAAAATAAACAAATAAATAAAAGATACTTAAACTAATTACACAAAAATCTTACTTCTAGACACAAAAATAATTATATTATCGTCTTCAACTTAAACCAAGTCGAAGTGATTATAGCATGAACAGGGTTTTACCATACACAAAACCCAAATATGCTGCAAGTAACGTAGTTCCGCAGCCTTGCTGCACATCTATGAATGTTATCTTCAAGAGGGAGATTTTATTAACGAAGGTGTGTGCACACAGCTTAATGTGAACTCTGCGTTCTGCACTTTCATTTAAAATAACAGAGTCCAAAATCTCTGCTAGTGGATTCAACATGCCCAAGAACACCTCCTCCTAGCATGTCTGCTTTATAACTTGCACGGTCCCCTTCATGGAGCATATTTGGTGATAATTAGTTAGTAACAGCTCTAGCTTCACTGATACGTAAATTCGTAGCTCTTCAGTTGCGTTCCTTAAATTCTACAGCTGTGGCTCCAACTTTATATTGCCGACAACCTCGGCTACCAATTGACTGCCGGACACTTCGGATGGCAGCTTCCAACATACAGCAACGACTTCTTCAGCTTCTCCAGTGCACCGAGTGTATAATTTTTGAAGTTGTGACCCGATTTTACTCGAATTTTACACGTAATTACGCTTGCATGTTTAGTTTTATCATAATCGTACTTTGACGCACTGCAAAACGCACACACACTTGTCCAAAATATGTTATTCTGTGCTCACTAAAGCTAACATGTGGCCCTATACGGTTGCTGACTCTTTGTGTGGCTAAACATGGTGTCCCCAAGTGTATTTTAGCATTTTTTCAATAAACCATGAAAGTACCTTGTAATTGATGTTATGTGAGGTGCACTTTGCATGTGTGCTTATCTTAAATTATGTACTATAAGTTAATTGACTATTATTTACAAAAATCTGTTAAATCTTACTTTTGAGACAAACATACCTTAAATGTAACTATTTACAACGATTGATACATTCTACCGCCGGGAACTCTGTTTGTGCCATCAATTTTCCTTTAGCAAATGAAACTGTGTTAGTTACACATTACCCTAACTTTTAAAAATGTCCAAGCGAATATTATATCAACATATATTTGGGATTAAAAAAGTTTAAAAAGGCGTTGTACACGTCCAATACTTTTGAATAGAATTGTGACTATAGGTAGAATTTAAACACATTTTGATGACCTTAAAATCAAGATTATCGAGTAGAAATGTTTGACCAACACGGTCAAAGTATTTGAAAGAGTGTTTACAAAAAAGGGATAGTATTTTAGAATTTTGTATTTTTTGCGTTTCAATGAGGGGTCTACTTGAAAAAAGAATTAACTATAAAGAGTCATTACAGTATTGTGTTACTGTCAAAGTGGAAATTAATGAAAGCATTTTTATGAAACCAGCTCCTCCATCTTAGGTTAAAAATTCATACATAAAAAGCATTATACGCAACAGTTCTTTTTACATTACCTACATTGTTTAAAGCGTACCTACTGTTTTGTTTTTCTAAGAAACTTTTTAATAAGTTCAGCCGAAAAACAATTCCAGAAACACTAAAATTATGCTCGTATTGACTTAACAGAGCGACGAAGTCTTGGAGCAATTATGTTCAAACCTCAAGTGCAGAGGCAATTTGGAAAGGAAATTGTCGCAGAATAGCAACGCGATCTGAAATTTTTCACCGCAGTACAAAGGAAACTCTGGGTGGCGACATATTTTATTATCGCCTCGCTTGTTTCTAATCAATATCATTTGGTCTCGGTCTGAATCTCCATACAGAACAGCGCGTCATATTTATATGGACGGTTAGCTATTCGTTCAACTGAATGTGTTATTCCAGATATTGTATTTTCAACTTGTGACCCGAATACTCTTTGATGTCGGTCCTACAAGCTTGATCTGCGGTCCTAGCACCGTCTAAATAACGGCAAGCCTCGTATGAAAGCCCTATCGAATGTGACAGAGGTTAGATGAACCCAGATGAGAATATGGCCGTTTGCAGAATTTAGCAAATTTATATCGTCCAATACGCAGCTGCATGGAAGAGAGTTCGCCTAAAGACCTGCAAAGGAAATGTCGCGCTCTAAAATTTACTTTGTGAGCTTTTTATCCCTAAAAACGTGTCACATTTTACGCTTTTCTATTGAGTTGAAGTTAAAATTGCCCTTTCTTTTTCGTTTTCGTCATCATCTTCTGCATGGATTAAGCCTTATTGCCCTGTTTCTCTTTCGAGAAAATCACGCGACGCGATCTTCCTTCCCGTTTTAGCGATCGCCTTCGCTACCTACAGGATAATAATCTAATATTTGTTTCTTTATTCCAGCTCGTATCAGATACAAATTCAGTTTTATTGGGCCGGTAAGCTGCACCCCGTTCGTTGCTCGTTTATTAAATTTCTCACCTTATTGGACGTTATTTGCTTAAAATTAATGATAACAAATTCTGATCCTTTCAAAAGGGTTTCGGTCCCTGGTTTTACTGCTTTGAGGCAGTGCAGAACGTCACTTCAGCAGTACCCTTTCACCAGCCGGAGTCTTAGAAAACAGGAAACAGCATTCGCATTTAATAATTTATTCTGACGTCTTCGTAGATCGATGGCTTTTTATGCGCTGGCAACGTACGAACTACCTCCGTTTCCAACAGTGCAGGAGAAAATATGGCCCAAATTGTATTTTAAAATAGGTTTTCGCGAAAACGAATGTCCCTGCGAAAATTATCCGCGCCTCCACACAAAACACATAAAAAGCTTGCAGTTGAACCAAATATTATCTTAGGATGTGGAAATATTTACCGAGCGTTCGTGAATGAATGGTTCAACTCCTCTTTGATCAAGAACGGCACAAATACCGACAGTTACTTCGACTATTCAATATCAGGCGCGCCTCCTCGAATACTCATTATTTTTCTTTCTCAAGTTGCTCGTCGACGTCTTCATATCAAAATTACTTGGAAATGACATGAGCCTCACTTTTACACGTTGGAGTCGAGGCAAATATTTGCTCAGGGCTTAATACGGTGACGGATATTTATTTTACCTTCAGGTCCATATTAGCGCGAAAAAATACGACGCAGTTCCACTTGATCTTTGATTTAGTTTTCAAACACCCTGCGGATATTCGACGCTGTATTATTACAAATTATGACGGCATCGTGTTGGAACTTTTCGTCTTAAACCTGAAATATTTTCCGGAAGATTTAAGTAGTTTTTCAGGAACGTAAGCAGTTTCAAAATGTTACAGAATTATTTATGTGCTGTTGGAACCAACCTTTATACAGATAAGAAACTGCAACTTCAAGTTAGAAAGAAAAATGCTTTCCTTCATCCACATACCATATAAAAGAGCATATAATTTTTTACTTCTAAGAGTCTTGATGGCAGTGATAAAAACAATAGAGGTGCTACGGTGTATAGATTTTCTCTTAACTTAACCTTAACGAATATCGAATTACATTTTGTACAACAAAAATACAACAAAAATGATCGCCTTCCGCAGAAAACTGTAAGTTGAAATTAAATCAAATTGAGTACACCACCTGTACTACCAGTTTCTTTAATACGACATTAGATATCAAGGTTGGTAAAAGCTGTTAAACTATTCACTTCGATTCACTATTAGAATCGCTTAACGATTTGTGCTGCCTTATTGTTCAGATATCTGCGTGCTTTCTTCATCTTTCAATGTATGCGGGATATTTTTGATACACAAAAGCACTATTTGGGATGTGAATCACTACACCGTCCTATTCATTTAACGATTGGAATTGATTCACAGGTTGAGTCAATTCACGAATTGTTATTATGAATTCTCCAAGTGCCAATCACTCAAACTTAATTCAAACCGATGTATACAAGAGGCAGTTTGGAAATTCATAATTGGCTAATACTAATCGTTAATGATACTTAGGACTAACCTCGGCCGTAGTTTTATTATTTATCTTTATTTTACGATACGGTGCAGAATGTCCCGGAATGCTTTCCTCATTGGTTTGTTGAATATCTCAAAAATGGTGGGAGTAGGCTCTCCAACACACTTTGTAGTTGGAAAATTACTTGCAATAGATTGGTTCACCGGTGAACAACATGCCATATGTGTTAGAGCAAACCTTTTTATGGATGTCGTTCAAATCATATTTTCAAGAAAAGTGATCTCTAAGCGGGAGATTACAGTAAAATCGACAGAAATTTGAACCAATTAAAACAGAGAATCCGTGAAGAAATTCATAAATTTTTTTGCACTTCTTTTTCAAACACCGTTGAATTTTGCCAATAAACTCATAATTAGAATGTTTTAATTGGCCATTTCGTTTTTAAGATATTTGTGTTAACGTAAACCTCCTCATTATTTATTCCCAAGCGAAATTTACATTATTTTTTAATTAAATATTTGTGTGACAGATTAATGCGTATAAAATTTTGATTAGATGTGTACATTCCGGATTAAAGCCCATTTTTTGTTTAATAAACTACCTATAACCCAAGCTTTGAGTGCCAGCATGGTCAAGTTGTTAGGGTACTCAGCTATAGTGCTGAAGGTTAGGGGTTCGATCCGCACACTTGGAAACAGGTTGGCGGTCCACCCACTTACTTTAAAAATTGGATACCATAACTACAGTTGTGGAGATGGGGAAACAAGCCAACTGTCGAAGGCGTGGTGCTAACCACATTATCCAGTACGCCGTTAATAGTGTAGCAAACGACTGGATTTCGAAAAAGGCCGAACTTCTATAAGGAAGGTAGCTCCCCAAACTTGTTACTTGTTACCCAAAGCTTAAACTTTGTAGTAGAATCTACTTTACCTCCATTTTGAAAATTGGAGCCAAAAAGCTAGAGTAAAGCAGTTTATTGCGTGTTTGTCGATAATGGTTGCTCTAACAAAAAATCGCAAATTATTGAAAGGCATATTCTACGGAACTGCTTCTTTATACCTTTTCATAGGATTTGACATTATTTCGCTTCATTAAGTTTTTATCGGGTAAAACACGGAAGAACCTACGAAATACATATCTATTTTAAATTATGCATGATAACCGTTGCTTAAACATTAGGGTGAGTTGTCCAAATATTAGATAGTTTCCTAAAATGCGATACCAATAATTCAGCCATTGCAATAGAAATTCTAAAAATAGCATGTGACCAATTATATGTCCATATTTTTAGGCTCTTGGTACACAAAACGTTTTTGTTGAATCTGTGGTGAATGAGGTTCGAACTACGTACAGTGCATGAAACGGGCATTTGGTGTTCCTTGCCTGGATTGTTTATTTTCATGTTTACGTATATAGCCAGTTTGTGGTTGCATTCTTTTTTATTGTTAATTAGGACTAAACATTGTAGTTTAGCATAGTTGAATGTGCGGCAATCCGGGTCTGTGCAGTACGGGAATTTGTTAGATCATCTTTAAGTCCTGTCGTCATTTTAAATTTTGGGCTCGATCCGGCCCTGCCTGTACTCTGCTTTGCAGCGCATTTTAGGCATTTGTACCTCGCGGTCCGTTTATCGGTTAAAATTAATTCAGATAGTCACGTTTCGTTAGCAGAATTCCATTTTTAAATTCACCCTTTGTTCTTTGTTGCCTGCAAGGCGGATGCAGATTATCTTTTCCCAGTATTTCGCTAGTCCGAGACATTTAACCTTCGAGTCCCGTGTGAATCGTCCAGTCAGCTGTCCTGCGATTCTGTTGAAATTTTCCGTTACCTTCCTTCGTCTTCGCATATGCAAGAGAAAGATGCATATAGGACGCGTTGGTGGCCGTTGGTTTTAGCCGCAGTTTGAAATTCAGTCCCGACCCGATCTTGAAGTATACAGCACGTGTTCTAAGATCGCACCCCCTGACGGCTTCGCGTGATGCAGCCGTTGGGGGTGGCTTTGTTCTCGTTTCCGTCTTCTGCGTTAATTTATGTGTTTCGTTATTGTTGGTGCCTTATGAAGGAGTCGTATGCTATCGGTACGAGGGAATATCAGTTATTTGATGCAACAAACAACAGCCGTGGGGAAGTGAAGCAAGTTTTAGTTAAACGTGGTCGGAGTTCTTTATCGTCGGAGCATTGCGAGATCGTCTGAGTTGTCGCCATGGGCGAATTTGTTTACGGACTCCTAACCAGACCATCGTTAACTAAGCATGGCGTGTATCGTTCTCGCATGTCGAGGGCTTTGCCCATTACCGCTACGTACGTCGTCTACCCTTCGAGGGGATTATAATTGCATTCTACCGACCCCGTTTGCGGTCGTTACCATCTTTAATATCGAGGCTGAGTTCCGCATTCCATCTACTCCTCTGGGATTCCCCTTTCCCGTTCTCGTTCATTTCTTCAGGCATCTTAAGGCAGGTGCTTGGAAGGCAAAACACTCTACCGCGCCGCCCGTCGATTACAGCCAGCTGAACTCCTACAAGGTAAACCATGCTTGTATTTTATGAAACTGTCGTGTATAACCTAGTGTTCTTTTCGTCAACGTTTTATGTAATTATCGTGCCTACTATATAGTGTTCTTTTAGTCAAAAAGTGTTGAACATTCCGGCTTAATATTACTGCTATAGTTAGCATTGTTGATTTCAAGGTCATGTCTGTACAGTAAAGTTTATTGTTGTTCGTATTGAAGTAACTTGTAACGTAAATTAGTAACTAACCCCTTTGATTATTTTTCATGTCCAATGTTACCTGTTTATTTTATTTATTACTTGAATAGAGCTCATGGTTAAGTACTGTTGTATTTGATTTGTGTTGAAGATATTTTGTTTGTTGTTGTGTTCCTTTTCAGTTAGTTGTAAAGGAGTTTAGCAGCTGCTTCAGGAAGTTGTTTCGTCAAGGTAAGTCAGTGCCGTAGCGTGTTAGCCGACCCAAACTATGCCAAGTTGTTAGTGGGAATTGAGCCCACACTTCTCCATTCAAGTGGGTTCGATTCAGTTAGTTAGAATGGAGTGGCGTCCTACATTTACCATCATTTCACCCTTTTGTGCCGAAGTACCGCCCTGACTTCCATGTAGTGTTTTTACCACGACCCTTCTCCTTTGATCAACCAATAGTCGGTGAGATTTTGTTACAACCATCTCGTAACGAGAGTCAGGGCTTGCTTTTGGGCGTATTCCCGATTTCGTCGTCGTTTATAGTTCTTTTGCGGCTAACTATCTGGTCCCCAAGCGTACAAGTTTGTGTGGCACGCTTGAAGGGCTGGAGGTTAGGCCGTAGTTACCGTTTTGTACTGTAACAAATTCTTCCACGGCGTTCGAGGAGGCAGAATCTGTAGCCAGAGGGAGTTGCCCCAAACCACATGCGCGTAAGTTACTTCTACTGGTACATTGTGCAAAATCGCCATACGGCGAAGTAAATAAAGGCGGTTCAATAGGCTTTACAGTGTTTCAAGTTTGCTGCATAGGTTTAAACGCAACAAGCAGCGTTTGCGTGTCCGTCCTTTCTCTCTTCACTTTCGTAAAAAGGAAGTACTTAAAAGTCAGATCTCCTTGAAGTTATGGTCAAAATTGCAAATACGTTAGTTGATATTCGTGAATTCATTGGTGTCAAGAGTTTTAATTAAGCCGTTGTTCTGCACTTTCTTCTCACTATTGTAACATTTGATGAGTGATCGAGTGTTTGTAGAGAGAAGAAATGTCAAAAGAGCTGATATTGTATGGGATACATGTATCCGTGGTAGCATAAAAGTATCCACTAGAAAAAAAATAGCTAATGGTTTTCGTCGAAGGGTAGCAAATAAAAACAAATTATCTACACACTGGGTTGACTTTTTACGTGACTCTAGTAATAAATAAGAACTACTCACCTTTTATCAAACTAGATAGCTAATGTAGACTAGCGTAACTCCATCAAGCCAGTCGTAATCCCATTGCACTTCTGCTACTATGCACGGAACTGTTCGTTCTATTACACTATAGGATCATGAAAATTACAAGAATGTTTTTTCACTTGCAGGATTCTATTTTGTTGGCATGAAAGTAGTAGGGATAACTTGTGCCAAGAAGTAAGCATTTAGGTTAAGTTTGGTTGAAGAAAGAACGAAAGTAACTACCACATCAATGATGTATATAAGACAATCGAAGAACAGAAAACTATTAACCTACCTGCATTTCAGTTTCACAAAAAAGGCATCGCGTAATGCGTGGCAAAGCTATGCTGATGTGATACGCACATTTAGCTACATCGTACTTTATAGATATTAACGATACAAGTTTTATTATGAGCATCTTAACGAAACGAGCTTTATTGCCAAAACGAGGCGGTGAACCGAGTTTTGTGGTAATCAAAGGAGTCTCGTTAAGTGCCATAAGCAAACATATATTGTTCAATATGTTATCTTCATCAATACAGGCTAGTTCAATGTATTTTTTTATCTAAAAAGATGGCGGTAGTATCCATTACTGCACTCAGTGCGGTAATGAAACTTTTAACGATACTAAAACTTATTTGGTTAATAATCTATAACAACACCGATGAAGATAAATTATTTAAATCATTCGCCAACCACAAAACAGGTACATACCTTAGAATTAGAAATAAACTTACTCCAAACGGAAACTTTTCTGATAGAAGCGAAGAATAACACCAGTCAAAGATGTATCAGTTACCGAAATAAAAAACATTTACCTAGTCCAAAAGCTTGGGTTTTTTCTGTTAATTGAGAAACTCAATGATGTATTTGTGGTATAATATAATCTGCTTCTGACATTTTCATAGCTATTTTAAAAAAACTGTATTGGTTCATGTTGAAAATTTAAAGCTCTTTCAAAAATTATTGATGAATTTTTAATGTTTGACCAAAAAAACATTACCTACCGAGCAAATCTAACAAATAGGTGTATTTCATCGTTTATGTCTTACTACGAGATTATTTATTGATTATACGTGTGATACGGAATATATAAGTAAGTCCATAACAACCGGGGCATTATGAGCGGGCATTATAATTTATAAGGCCTTCTCATGCGGGCAATATGATTCATAACGCCCGCTCATCGTTACCGACCAATCACGTTCCTTGATGCGTACACAGCAATGGTTGATCATCCACTTTTTGATCCATTATTTAAGTTACTAAAAAACACTAGTAAGGTATAAAATGTTGTATATACCACTAGCATACTTGATATTTATGTCATCGGGCACAAAAATCTTCATAATGTGCTTGGTATATAAATAACTATTATAATTCTTGTGAGCTAATACAATCTTCAAATAGCGTGAAAACGGCAAATCCTATAAAGAAAGTGTAGAAACCTTGTCCATAGAAGATTTAGGTTTCTATACAATGGTTTCTATACTGGAAAATTAGCGGTTGTCAGTTCATTTTAGGAATAGAAACTTCCGTTCGTCCCCATCACCAAAAAGAACAATAAATTGAATATTTAATTATTAGGTTGCGTAGTCGAAAGTAGATACAGTGAAACCCTTAACAATATGCACATAACTTATTTCTTATAATCCTAATAACTAAAATTATAACTACTGCTAATTTGTTTAATCATGCAATAACATTTTTTCTAAAACAGAAATGAATAATGTTTTTTATTTCAGTCAGAAATGAATAATAAATTATATACATATTATATGAAAAAGGGCGTACGTAAATCTGCATTTGATGAATAGGAGTAATTATCACCCCTCGATGTCGAAGATTCACGTCATGAACCTCAGTAAGAAATGCAGTCATGTTTCATAAATACATCGGTTCTAGTAGAAATTAAATTACGCTAAAAAACTAACGCTTGTAGTAAACGACTGTCGCCATGCTAAGCTCTCCAGTTTCTTTGATTTTATGGTGAATGTGCTCACGTTTCGCTCTCCCATGAATAAATCGCAAGCAGAATTTTTTTTAAATATTTTTACGAAATTAGCAAACGTGCCAAAGTTAGAATAATAATAGTGTTAAAATATCTAAAAACAGAAGTCCAACAATAATTTGTTGCATGCGAGCAACTATCCCGCCCATTCTGGTAGATAATTTAGCTTAGTTCTTCTACTGTATATATTTCTGGGAGCAGCTCTGCCTTACCCAATTTTTAGATCCGTTCTTACTTGTCCTCTTTCCTAAAATCTTTGGACTCCTTTGTCCTGCTACAAGGAGATTGATTTATGGGGACCAATTAGGGTATACGTGACTTCGCGTTAGGCTTTGTCTCATCAGTACACCCAATCAGCACTGAAATTCTATATATTCTCACTCATGCCAATTTTCCATGACATTACCTCTAACGATAATAATTTTTGCTCATACCAAAAATGTGAATTTTAAATTAATTTTCTGGAGTAGAAATTTCAAATTACTTGATGTATATACCGTAACATACAGCAATGATGTAAAAATGTTTGAAAACAGGATGTTTAAGCTTGAATCAACAACCTGAAAAATCTACGAATGATTCATATAGAGATGTTATTAAAATAATAGAAATACTTCCCAAAACACCCCAATTTGCCATTATAAAGCAATAGGTCTATCTGTATTTTCGTTACATTTCAGTCACTGTTGACTTTAGGGTTCGTGATAATGCCCCATCTTGACTTCGGTTTCGAACTTATATGTTTTCTTTCAACCGGGCCAGATTTCAAGCACTTTCAAACTATACGGCTGCTGTTTCTCGATCTGAACGGCATGCGACGAAAATGTGACTGCAAGCGCTACAAATTCAACTCGCATTTGTCGAAAAGTATTGAGAAAAGCATTTCCCGCTACTAATTTTATTTATTATTACCTGCAATATTGTCATCCGAAACGGATAGGCACCGCAAGAAGAAGAAGTACAAAATATATTTGCAAATACACTAAATTACATAAATATATATATATATATACAAATGAATATAAATATATACAAATAACATGTTTGCGTAAACTGAAAAACATTAGTAAAAAGCATTTATACTGAGAATTAAAGCAAACAACAAAATATAAATCGATAGATAAACACAAGCATAAACCCAAACTTAATGGTGGGAATTACATTTTCTGAGTCAGTCGAGCTGCGTACAACCGACTTGCTAATAGCAATATGCTCTTCGCATTTAGCGCCCATTTGTGGCAAATGGAAAAAGCTTCTATCGAATCTGTTAGTTAAACGTAGTATAAATACAAATTTTATATATTTTTTGTAGATATTAGCTTCGGTACAGACAGTATGGTTTAATATAATTCTTTTTATTTTGAAAGATATGTGCAAGAGCTGAGGTTCATTATAAAATAATCTTGCCTTCAAAAAATGTTCGCCTAATTTAGTAATTACACTATACTGCTTTTATATATTCATCCAAAGCAGTTTACGGAATGCCAACAGGTTGTAGGCATTTCAAATGTATAATTTTCACTAAGCTGTATGAAATAAGAAACAACTCCCGAAGTATAAACCAGTTGGTAATAATTACCGTTTTTATGATAAAGTTTCCAAGTGAGCAGACTTCCATATTTTGCTCTTACAAGAAATGCCGAAACTAAGTTTTTGTGCGAAATGCGATCAACAGGGCAACCAGGAGCCCCAAGGAGAGATCAAATACGGGTTCATGACAAAAAATAAAATATTTTTAACTTAATATCCTGGAACCTCTTGCCTTCCTGAACATTTTTGGGGCTGAAAATTTCAGAAACAGTTTTATTGCGTCTTACTTTATGGCATGTAACACATGCCCTAGTTAACGTTCTCTGTAAAACTAATAAAGGTGCTATTGCTTGAATACTTGCAACACTTATACGAAACTATTGCTAATATTAATTTACTGTTATTCAGAGTCGCAGCAAAGCTGATTTGAATGTTTAAAGAGCCAGAAGTTTCGGATCAACAATGAAATCGGCATTGTAATTATCCCGTCCAATCGATTTCTTCTCCCTTCGAAAATGCAAATGAGAGCAATATTTTAGAAATGCTCCCAATACCTTGTTTTTGCTCACGAGTACATGCTTAAAATTCCACGTCCCAAACACTTGTTATCTGCTGACCCTTACCCGCCCTTGCATCCGTTTAAATTCAAAGTAGCGATCTATCTTAATCAATTCAAATTTTGCACGAGGGCGTGAGCACTATCCCAGCGGTCCTGAATATTTCAAGGGCTTAATTGCAGTTTTCCTTATTAACCTTTGAATTGATATTATCTTGTAAGGCCCAGCACGTTGGATCGTTTAATGCGGAATTATCTTCGCTTAAAGATTAGAGTGCTGGATCACTTAGGGTGAATGACTGTAAAGCAGAAAAAGATCAAGTCACGTGTGTGAACTGTAAATAGTCAGTAAACAAATTAATATTCAAAATTGATACAGAGCATGAGGCTTGAAATACTGATTCTTCAGTATTCAAACGGAAAATAGAAATTGAAAAATAAGGTAATTCTTTATGAAATGGATGCTGTGTACAAAATGGAATACTCTATTTGAATCTCGAAAGTGTATTAGCTACATTGGAACAAATAGAGACGCTAATCGAGATCTACAGTCCGGCTGTGGTTAGGCTTAGTGAAACATGTGTAACTGCAGAAATAAAACAGTGCGAGATTGATATTAGGGGTTATTTTATGCATCGATGTGATTCTCATAGCAGGTATACCAGAGGGGTAATAATTTACATTAAAAATGGTGTCAGGTATGTAAATATTGGGAATATAGTTTTAGACAAGAATGTGTGGATGTTAAGTATAAAAATTTGTAAAGGTGTGTAATAAGGTGTAATGCTCAGAATTTATCGGCAACTACCTTAGAATGCAAAATTTCTTATCACGAAACTTATTTTTAGAAATCAAATTCTACATAATGCAACACAAAATAAACTTGTTACTGACAAAAGTGCGTACTCAGCTGATAAATTTCAAAATAAGCTTCGACTACCTAATTGGAACGAGGTTGAAACTTTAGATATCAACACTAAATCAGCATATCTGTTAGAAACTATGCAGAAATGCTATAACGACTTACTTTGTAATTCATCAGTTTATGTACTTATTACAATGTAATGGATGGTAGACCAAGGAACTAAAAGTTCTACAAATTCGGTGCAATGTTTTAGACTCACCAGCAAAGGATTGGAATTCTTATAGATTAATTAAAAACAAATACAATTGTTGATTAATAGTAATTTTTGTATTAAGAGCGCGAAACTAATGATGTTAGAGCCTGAGAAAGCTACTTCTTTTGACGAGGCGATAGCCGAGTCACAGAAGTTATTCCAATGCTCTAAAACATTTCGTGCTCACAATACAACGTTTTTTTCTACAACCGTCAAAGAAGAATGTCAATATTGTTTCGCGCCGTAGTGCGCGAAAATGTTTGGCGCTCTAGTGCGCGAAATGCCTTTTTTCACGTCGTCAATGGTAACGTAAATAAATATCCCATCTTTTAACACGTTAAAAAATGGCAAACTTCGCGCATTGATAGCGATGCGCGAATGTCCCCTTTTTTTGACGGTTGTCGAAAAAAAACAGTAAAAATCAATTATTATATGAAAAGCAAATTGACTCAGTAAGAGGTAATTCTAAACAAATGTGAAAAAATTAAAGCAACTTGTAAATAAACACACTGTATATGACGAAATTTGTTGAGTTTGAAAATATTAGGCTAGTCGAACGGAAAATCATTGCAGAGTATTTTAATAATTACTTCCTGTATAGTGCAAAGGATATTCGTGAGAGCATAGAAAATGATAATAGCGCAATAATGAACAGAATTGGTAGCGATAGCAAAAATACTTTTTATTTTGAACCGATTACAATGGATAAATTAGAAAACGTTATTTAAAAATTAATAATAAATCCAGTACTGGTGGTATTAATTCCAAAGTAATTTTGAATGATCTACCAGTAATACGAAACCTAATGTGGAAGATAATCAATGAATCCTTTGAAAGCGGAACAGTAAGACCATTTCCAAAAATAGTTGTAACAAAACAATGTTTAGAGTGTACACTCTTTGAAACGATTTTAGTTGTCTAGAAAAAATTAAATACTAATTAATGCTCAGTCTGGGTTTCGCAAAAATAATTCCTGTGAAACGGCCCTAAATTTAGTGTTAGGCAACTGGAAAGAGGATATAGAACTAGGTAAAAAGGTAATTGCATTTTTCTTAATCTGAAACGAGCTTTCGAAACTATCGCTAGAAATTTGTTACTGAAGAAATGTGAAAATGCGGAATTCAGGCTACAGCATTAAAGTGATCCAAGAGTTATATGTCTGAGCGGCAGCAAATTACTAAATTTGAAAATGAAAAATCAGGGGAAAAACAAGTAGCTTTAGGTGTCCCCCAGGGATCAATTTGGGGCCATTATTGTTTATTCTGTATACTGTACATCAATGATGTAAATTTATCTGTGAATAATTGTAACATTAATTTATTTGGGGACGATACATTGGTCTCTGTAGCCGACAGCAATGTGGAATGTGCTATAATTAAACTACAATATGTGTCGACTTGGTTAAAATTAAATAAATTGAAATTAAATACAACATAAACGAAAGCAATGATAATCAGTAGTGGACCACCGGTGCATAATGTAATAGCGAATGTAAGACTAGATAATGTAGATATATAGTTTGTTACTAATATGAAATACCTTGAGTTGTAATTGACAATAAATTTAAACAACATATTGACTATGTTGTAACTTTGGTCGAATAAATGCAAAACTGAACATATGATCATAAATATTAGTGTAAGGATATTCATAATTATAAGACTAGATTTGTAAATAACTTTAGACTACCTTTAACAGCAAAATCATGTTCTGAAAAATACTTATTCTATACTAGGCTCAAAGTATTTACTGAAATGCCGGACGAAACTTAACAGGCTGCTAAATTATATCAGTTTAAAAATCTGTATTCAAGATATGTTAAATCTGTTTTTGTCAACATCTTAAATGATGGATAAACCAACATCTTATCTTATCTTAACTATTTGACCTGCACAGGTCCACTTACACATAATTTTCCATTTTATGAAGTAATACAAAGAAAGGTTTGCAGAAAAAACCTCTAAAAGGCTTTACCCAGAACTTCCCTCGTCGAGATTGTGACACAAAAAAAAATTTATAAATCAAATTAAGTTAGCAGTAAAATATCTTCACGTTCCTCAAAAATTAAATAAATTTTCAAGTAAAAAACTTTTACTGGTGGTCGAATTCGAAAGGAAGGCCGCCCCAACGTTTTGTGGGATATTGTAAAAGGGATTGGGCATTTTCTACCTGCGCCACGGAACACCGACCTTTCGAATTTCTGCGTCGCAGCTATATTTAGTAACGCGCTAATTCGTGCTTCCTTTTTGTATCGTAAAACATTTATTCTGTATCTATAGGTTCCCACTTTTGTAAGAATAAACCCTGCGCTATGAACAAATTATTACTTGTATGTATTACTAAGTTAAATAAAAAATAAATAGAATTTTAATTTTTTAAAGTGCTCACCCTGTATATAGTTGTCTAAAATTTTCACAGTTTAATGACAGGTATATATATATATATATATATACAGGGTGTAGAAATGCTTTACGCACCATAGGGATTTCAATGGTAATTTTTTCATATGAAAATATTTGCTTCCCTAATTATTTTAGAGCAAACTTGTTTTTGTAGAGAAAAAAATTCTGTATCCATTTATGCCAGCATTTGTCATTTTACATTTCGGAAAACCGAAAATTTAAAGCAATAAAATTACCATTTTTTGACAAATCAGTGGTGCCTTGAAATTATTGAAGCATCTCAAAGCATCAACAAATTAGTTTGTTGTTTATCTGTTTGCATCTGTCAAATGTAGCGACAATCATGGCACTTATTGCACCTGATCTGCTTCCAGCATACCACCACTTCACAATTTGCACCCATTTTAAAAAAAATTATAATTCTAGTTTCTTTCATTATTAGGTTTTCTGACGTAAAATAACAAAAATGATGGCATAAATGGAAGCAGAATTGTTTGCTCTACAAAAAACCTATTTACAAGTTTGTTCTAAAATAATTAGGGAAGCAAATATTGTCATATGAAAAAACAGACAAACAGGCAGACAGATAGACAGACAGACAGATAGACTGACTGGCGGAATTTAGAAAGCCTGTTTTTCGTCATCTAGGGACCCTGAAACGTGAAGATCTGAAGAAATCTGGGAAGGTGATTTTTTCGTGATTACAATAGTTCCTTCGTCTTTCAAACGAGGGAAGTAAAAATATTAAAAACAAAAACAGTTTGGGGATAAACTTTAAATATTGTTGTTGTTAATAACCATTTCGATCTGTTTTGCTCAAAGTTTTATGTTTTTGCAACCAATTTAATGAGATATATAGGTAAAACGAGGTTATCGATTATACATTCATACATATATCGATAAAGGGTAATGTAGACTGAAATAAATTTTGCTACAAAACAAAATTAAAATAAATTTTGTATGCACCAATATAATCCAATTATAGCGTAATAAAATTAATTCGTACTAGGTACGATAAACATTTAAATCCAAACAAAATTTTGTAATTTTTTAATTCCCATAAGTAATAATTTTACATTTGCCCAAGGAATAATTAACGTTTTGCATAGCTATTGCTCCATATAGTCCAGTCAAATGTTAATTCGAGGTGGAAAGTTCTGGTGTAATTGGTTTTAGTGGCTTACTTGATGTTTTTTGGGGTGCTGAACACGAATATGAAGTTGTCCAACAAAATTTTTTTCGGCAAATATGAGAAATCATAAAAAAACATTAAAAATCACAGTTTTTTTTAGTTTTTGGCTTATAACTTGCAAAGTAAGCTTTTTACGCAATAGATAATCCTATATTAAAATAAATACGAGAAATTTTCCTACAATTCATGTTCAATTTATTTTTTTGTACGATATATGGTTTCCGCGCTAAGAGGCGTTGAAAAACTGCCGAAAATCAGTAGATTTTGGAAAATAGCAAAAACCACATTTTTTACAGCCTTTCCGTTCATAGCATTAAAACTAAGCATTTCTCTGTAAATATTATCCTATACTTCGAAAGAGCAGATAAAATTCTGTACAATTTATGTGTAAATAATTTTTTCGGGCTTTCAATAGTTATGAGAAAAGCAATGACGAATGCATGAAGTAGTCAGTCGCCTCCTTATTGGAGGCATATACTTAAATGCATCATTATACGTCTGCGCAGATATGTAAAACGTTAACCTTAGGTTAGATAGGTGCAACAAAAAGATAAACAGCGATTCATGGTTGATTAATATGAAAACTGTGTATTTTTATCAATATAATAAAACAGGTATGTATTGAGCTAGCGGACTATCTTGTGACCTTCAGCTCCCCCTCTTTCTACTGATAGAGATATGAACAGATATTGCTGCTGATTGTTAGTACCATGATAACTGTTTAAAAAATCTGTACATTGGTAAGCCCAAGGTTTATGTGAAGAACAAAGTTGGCCCTTATGCGAAAGAAATTGAGAGAACATTTTTACTTTTATGGAAAACAGTGATGATGAATGTCAGTTTTCATTAGACCAGTTAATAGCTCAGACAGAGGGTGAATACATTGCCCAATGGAAAACAGTAATAAACCATCTAATGAAGAGATCTAGGGAGGAAGGGAGGATGTAATCATATCAAAGATTAAACAGAATACGATCGTATGTTTCAAACATACTGGCCAGATGCGTGGTACACCGAAAAACGTCTTCGATTAGTTGAAACAGCGGCTGTTATAATTCTTGAAGAGATAACATCTGTAGCGTATGTCGTGGATGATTATCCCCCTCCAGATTCTTTCTTGCACGAAAATGAAAGCCTTGTTCCTGAGGTTCTCAATCTTTTCTTTGAAATGCTGATACTGAAGAAGAACCGAGAGGACAGTAATAAATGAAAAAGAAAAGTTTTAGCCATTTCACAGTGTTATTAGCGTTGTCAGACCTAGTTGCCTAGTTCTTTGCCTTACAAATTGGACTATGAGCTTCGTTTTTATAAGAAGTATGGGTCACGAAAGCTAATCGATATTATGTCAGCCTTGGGACTTTGCACCTCTTATTCTGAAGCTGTTCGTTTGGAAGTGTCAGTAATCATGAGACCATTTTTACAAATAGACTCCACAGCTTTCCATCAATCCGTTCATGACAACACGAATTTTAACACTCGTACACTGGATGGGTATAACACCTTTCATGCAATGGGGTGTATACATTTGATAATCCCAAAAAATGCTATTGCTCCAGATCAGAGAATTGTCCTCCGAGTGAAGAAAATACTACCAGCTCAACTAGTTGGCGAGATGGGCGCTGTTTCCTTGCAAATTTTTGAGAAAGCAGGTTCTCCTGGCTTAAAGGATTTCCAAAAGTTTTTTGTTTCATCCGATACTATCACACCCTGTTTGGCGGACCTAATTTGGCTTTACAGCAAGTGGAAAGATGTGCCCAGCATTCCAGGATGGAGTGGTTTCATGGAGCAAACCACAAGTGGTCTCCTTTGTGACACAACCTTTGTTGCTTGCGTGCCATTTATCAATGCTCCACCGAGCGGTTCAACAGTATATGTACAGCTTTACTCACTTCCGTAGAACAATTAAAATCTATGAATCAGCAAGCATCTGTGAACACTTTCGACCTGCCGAGGCTGGCTTGGGAATGAAGAAGATCCTGAACAATGGGGTTGGAAGAAAACCACAGATGGTCTGGAGCGAGTAACCACGCTAGAACCACCAGCACCTCAAGCCGTTTTGAAACTTATTTCTTGCAAATGCAAGAAGACCTGTCAGAAAAACTGTGGATGAAAAACGCAGACCTCAAGTGCTCCAATATGTGTGTGAACTGCGAAACCAGTTGCAATAACATGCCTCTTACTGAAATCGAAGAATACGGGGATGACCCGGAACTTCCTGAAGTACTTGAAGGTAACTATGCATAAATAATAGCATCCCTGCAGAAATCATGGAACCTTTGACCAAGAGGGCTTGGTTTGACTGAGGAGGTTCACTTCAATGTCAATAATCATATAATAATAAGCGTTTTATAAAATACCTATCTATGTACCCATGTTATTATATGTATTGTTTAACATTGCACAGATTTCATAATAATCAACCATGAATCGCTGTTTATCTTTTTGTTGCACCTATATAACCTAAGGTTAACGGTTTACATATCTGCGCAGACATATAATTGTGCATTTAAGTATATGCCATCAATAAGGAGGCGACTGACTACTTCATGCATTCCTCATTGCTTTTCTCATAACTATTGAAGGTCCGAAAAAATTATTTACACATAAATTGTACGGAATTTTATCTGCTATTTCAAAGTGTAGGATAATCTTTACAGAAAAATGCTTAGTTTTATTGCTATGAACGGAAAGGCTGTAAAAAATATGTTTTTTGCAATTTTCCAAAATCAACTGATTTTCAGCAATTCTTCAACGCCTCTTAGAGCGGAAACCATATGTTGTACAAAAAAATGATGCCAACATGAATTGTAGGAAATTTTCTCGTCTTTATTTTAATATAGGATAATTTTTTGCGTAAAAAGTTTACTTTGCAAGTAATAAGCCAAAAACTAAAAAAAACTGTGATTTTTTGTGGTTTTTTTATGATTTCTCATATTTGCCGAAAAAAATTTTGTTGGACAACTTCATATTCGTGTTCAGCACCCTAAAAAACATAAAGTAAGTCACTCAAAACAATTACACCAGAACTTTCCACTTTAAGCTCTTTTTGAACACCATTTTACTGGACTAATATCAAAACCAACGCCTGCTTCAGTTATAATCTGTAACTTCATTTTGCCTGAGTAATAAATTAGATTAATCATATCTTTTAGTCCTAGCTTATTCTCGTTACATATCCAGCCTATTGATCGCACAAAAGCTGACATCAAATATTTTACCTTACCGCAGGACTTCGACTGTGCCAACGTTTCTAATTAGTGTACTAGCAATTATCTCAATGAATGTTTTCTTATTTAAATATTTACATTTCTATATTGGTAATTAGATACAACCGTACAGGCAAGTTATAATTTACAAAGCGCTAAATTATATATTAACGTTAATGCACAAATTCATGCAGATAAGAATCAATGCTACAAATTGTGCACTGCAGTGTATTGCAATGAGCACAATGCAATTATTGAAACAGGAAAACGAATTCAACTTTAGCTGATGATTATTAACATACGTTTGGCGACGATTTATAAAAGTATAATGCCTCTATTACATTTTCACTATAGGTAGAAAATTCAGTAAATCGAAGAAGTAATAACAAGGTTTTGAAAAATAATTAACCCGGAAATTTTATTAGTATCTTTTGATGCTATACTTGTGCTATTTCTCATAGAACTGTTTAATAAACGTTGAAAGGACGTTATTATTAAAGACCAATTCGGTTATTGGAAAAATTGTTTAGCAACCCCGCTTCTCGGTCCTCGAGGGAAAATTAGAACGTTCAAAAGCTTTCGCTGACTTCACAACAAAACTGCTACAAACGCTTTAAACAACACTGGTAATTACTCGTTAACGCAAAAGTTTAATTGCCTATACATTTTTCCTTGTAAAGTACTTCCACAGACGTTTCCATTAAGTTTCTATTTAAACTCTGTTTACTAGGTAGCTATTTATGTACTTTCTGAAAGGATGTGAACCTTACAGCAGTGTTGTATAAAATCAAAACTTATTCATTATATAAAACGTTTTAATATGTATTTCGCTAAACTGGAGCAACGTTTCTTTATCTCTGCTATAATTTCACCAGCCGAGCTGCGTAGCTTCTGGTGTTTAACTGCTTCAATTTTCTAACAAGTAAAACTATGCATACGCCTGCCCTGTTCATTATTATTCAAATCTGAACCTAAACACGCACGGTAGCTACTTGAGACCTGAACATTACGAACACCGTTGAGTATCCGTCCAGTTCTGTTGATTTTTGTGATTTATGAATGTTTCTCAAAGTACTAATTCCTCGTGGGTGGTATTTTAAGACTGGCGTTTTTGCCGTTAATTTGTAAAGAAATGGCTCGCAAGCCTAGATTAAAATTCACGTATTCTAGAAACGTGGCACGTTTAACCTGGCAAATAGAGTTTTAAATTATGGCGGCACATTTCGCTGTTGCTCTGATATAAAAGCTGTTTTAATTTAGACCAATGTTTAAATGTACACGTACACCAGCAAGCGGTTGAAACTAACCTAATTATTTCTCCTTCGATAATTTATCGGTGACACACACAACTCTATTTGATATTATAGTTTCAACGAAATACAATATGTTATTCTTTTATACTGAAATAAAAATATTTTACCAACTGTGGGGAACAATTCAAGTAATCAATTCCTAATCAAAATTAAACGCTTTCTGATCTAATTTCCAACAAAAAAACTATAGAATTATCATGGATTATTCTTAATCAACCGTCAACATCAGGTAAACCCTTTCGAACGGCGTGGCGTACTGAAAAATCTTACAGACACTTAGTAAAGCATTATAAAAAATATCAACATATAAATACTGGAATACTAAACAGTTTCTGAAACAATAGGCACTTGGTTAATAGTTTAAAATAAACTATAATCAAAGCCAAGTGCATACATTTCACGTTAAAAAATCAACTTAATTTGGATCCAAAACAAAAGAATGATATAAATAAAGCAGTCGGTATTCAAAATTTTTCATGTGAAGCAAATGTGGTTTGACGTCAGAAATAAGTAAATGGAGTTAGGTGACCGCCGCGAAGCGGTAACTGAAGGAATGTACTTCGACTCGAAACACTATTGTCTCACACTGACATGTTGTATCACAATTATATCGCGCGCCGTCCAACTCGTTTAGTTTGAAATTTTAAAGCTTCTCGTAGCAGCAAAC
Organism: Agriotes lineatus; assembly: GCA_940337035.1. Classification (NCBI taxonomy): domain Eukaryota; kingdom Metazoa; phylum Arthropoda; class Insecta; order Coleoptera; family Elateridae; genus Agriotes; species Agriotes lineatus. The sequence continues at coordinate 151,156,442 of OW679195.1, read as the reverse complement.
CACTGCACTGTTTGCTACCGTTTTCGTTATTGCGCATGTATAAATGTTTTTCGTGAGGTTACTACGCTAGTATTTTTACAATTTGGAACTATACACCAATGATAGTAAGAATATTTATGTTTTTCAGGCATTTTTACCCTATGGAGCAATCACACAACGCGCGTTTGCGGTGTTTACAGTAGAATCGCTAATACAAACGCGCTTCTTTACTGATATAGACATCACGGAGCGGCCATGTCATGCTGAGGCGTTTTCGCGCGATTTTTAGTAGGTTTAAACGAAATACCTTAAATAGCTTCAAAAAAATTGGTATGATTCGTTATTCATACGGCTATAAAAAACACACTTCCGCTGGTTTTGTTAACAGTGCAAGAACCCTATTGTATATTCAGCTCTCATAGACTTATACATGTGAACATGGGTTTTTGTATAGTACCACGTTCGATAGTTCCAGGTTTAGTTGTAGGCCTCTGTCTGATTTGGCTATGACATATAGTGGAATATTTTCTTTATTAATATTGTACAAAATTTATTCAACGATTCAACAGTATGGAGACTACTATTTTGCAAAGACAAGAATGGTAAAATATATTTAAATCCTTTAAATATTGACACCTTCTAGAAATTCTAAATGCACAGCTAACAGAAGTACAAGAGAAACAACCAGAGAGCAGGGAAGATGAAAGTGAAGTAAAAGAAACAATTAGAAAAGAAATAGCAGACCTAACAATCAAAATTTAAAAAAAGGAACGTCGGGGGTGCAAGAATATTGAAGCGATGGAATAAGGAATGAAGTATTTGAATGGATCAACAGAGTGTGACAAGAAGAACAGATGGTCTATGCATGGAGATAATCAATACTGATTTCACAAAAAATGAGTAGGACCATATGTATGAACTACAGAGGTGTTGCGCTTGGATACAATCTACAAAATAAAAGAGACCCTCGTCAGAAACCACATACAGGTACATTCAGAACTGAGTTATTAAATCAGGTGTCAAACCAATCTGTTATGGATCAGATATTCATGCTACAGGCATATGAACATATTGTTACGTTTTTACGTTCGGGCTATTTACAAAATTATACGACGCTTCTTGTATTAAACATTTATTTACAATTATTAATTACGATTACCAGAATTGTGAAGGCAGAACACAAATTACTTATAAACTACAGGCACTATTTCAAACAATGATACGCTAATTAATAATTATTTATATACGGCTTAACAGTAATGATTTATATGGTTATACACTCTATTTATTTACACTGGATTAAACATCAATTATTTATGTTGCTATTTATTTTATACGCGTCTATTTATGTAGCAGCTTACGCTTTTCGAGCTGAATTGCGAATGATTCATTCTAGGACAATCCAGGCTTTACTCGCTTTTCCGGCACATGCATGACGCATATTCGAGAGTGTTTGACCTAGAGCGCTTTTCCGAAAGCTCCCGAACAATCACTCATTCGTCCGCAGCTGGCCCCAAGGCTGTCTGCCGGCGGCGGTAGCTTGCAGCTGGCTAAGCGCAAGGTCGTTACAATATTAATATCAAAATCTATGCGGTCTTCATTGACTTCAAAAGGGTACGAAATGTTAACAAGCTATATCGGAACGAGAAATACCATAAAAATTAAGACAGTAAAAGTAGACAACACAAAAGGAAAGTACAAATAGAATTAAAATTAACGAAATATCAAATCAGTTTAAAATGGAAAGTTAATTGAAGCAGAAAGCTCTTTTGTTTACAATTCTATTTAATCTGATATTGAAAAAGTCATTAGATCAAATGGAAATAACAGAACATGTTTGCTTACAAAAAAATCTCTAAAAGTTTTACCCAGAACTTCCCTCGCCCGAATTAGATCAATTTGCAAATTTTAAAAAAAATGTATCCCGCTGGGGTTTGAACCCGCACTAGCATAACGACCGCAACCGCATCTCCGCAGCGGATGTAACTGTAGCGAAATTCCAACTGCGCCATCAAACCTTCTAGAAATAAGTGCGGCGCTCGCCTCTCTTGAACAAAACGGGCTTATTGTTGAAATGGTTTCACTCTTTTGTGACATTACTCTGTATCGGTTGAATCTTATTTTCGGCAAATGTAAAGCCTGACCTATGTGAAAGTTATTACTTCCTTCTATTTCAAAATTAACCCAAAAATAAACAAATTTTTTTTAAGGTGCTCACCCTGTATATATTTGTATGAAATTGTACCGGTTTCATGCGAGGTAGATATATAATATGTATGCAAAATATCGTCCTCCTCCTACAAATAGTTTTTGAGCTATACTGCCAACAGGCAGACAGACAGACAGACAGACGGATTTAATAAAACCTCTTTTTCGTCATCTAGGGACCTTGAAACGTGAAGATCTGAAAAAATCTCGAAAGGTGATTTTTTCGTGATTACAATACTTCGTCTTTCAGACGAGGGAAGTAAAAATATCACCAATGCCTGGCCTACACCGATAACATTGCACATAATGCAATAAGCAAAAACAACAAAACGAACTAAACAGAGTAACACGAAATCTGGAAAGAAAAATGAAGAATGACAGGACTAATAACTGAGAGAAAACACTATACATGTTAATGGGAAAGAAAACACATGAAAAGCCAGAAGAAATAGATTCCAGCTGGATGAAGACAGAAAGCTAGAAGTAAAAAGAATACAAAATTGCACATGTATGGGAGTACTAATAATAGAAGATAGGAACAAGAGCGAATCAATAAAATCAAGAATAGTGCAGGGAGATGGAGTGCATTAAGTGTGATATTAAAATCAAATGCAATACCAAACAGAAACCGTATAAAACACACCGACGCGACGATACAGTTCGATAGTGAGGCGTGGGTGATTAATAAACTAGAGTATAACAAACTCAAGGTAGTACTTAGAAGAATAACTAACAAAAAGTTAGGAAAACTGTAACAGCACAAAGAATACGATGGCTGGAACAAGTACTAGGTTTGGATTTACAAAATTGGCTAAAACAGTACTCGATGTTATCATCGAAAGAACAAATAGAAAAGGGCGTTCCAAAAAAAGTTGGCTTCAAGAGGTTAAGTAGGACCTATAAAAAAAGACTTAAAAATTGGAAAGAAAAGACAACCAACAAATTCTACTAAAGGAAAACAATCAAGCTATGGGCCTAAATGGCATGTGAAAAGCTTCACATATAATACTGTACTCAATTTTCACCGTTTTTTGGAAGTTTTATATGGGTAGTCTATAAATAGGTGTGCTATTGGTAAATAGATTAGTTAGTCTTTCAAGGATGTGGTTTAAAATTAAGCCATTATTTATACAAGATCCCGGGTGTTGTGTAGCTTGAACAAGCGTCCACGTTCGATCAGTAGAGTTAAGCAACGCTCTTTCTGGTCAGAACTTGGATGGGAGTTCTATGGCCGCTTCTCTCGGCGCCTCGTGTTACGGCTGTCACGGAAATAGTTGCTCCCGGATGTCATAATAACATCATAACAGTCGTTAGTGGGGTTGGAAGTCCCCACAAAATGTACAGCGACGCCTATAATTGGCCTGACGGCAGTTGCCTGAGTACCAAAATAATAATTAAAAAAAGATATTCCCTTTCTAAAACGTATTTTTCAAGTAGAATTACATTTGCTATTATATTCATTCCTGTAGTTCTTACTTTGGTGTATATTTTGTATGTTAAAGTTAGTACTCTTTCGTCTCTATAGTTTTCACAATTACGTCTGTCTTCTTTCTTGAATAGTGATATGACTGCTACAATACTCCATTTAGTTTGTATTTTTGCCCTTCTCCAGGAGTTATATGTACAGGTGTAGCATTCTTTGTTTAACTTTACGCGATCCATATTTGATAAATTCCAGGTTTATTTCGTCTATTCCACAAACTTTTTTTATTTTTCCTGGTCTGTTAGTTCATTCGATTCTGTGTCGTGTGTGTTTTCTTTGCTTCTTTCTTCTGCGTATAGATTATTTGGACGTTCGCCGTTCCATAACTTTTGGTAATAATCTCTGTACTCAGATTTTCCAATGGCTTCAAAATTAACTGTGTCTCTTCTAGGTTATTCATAACTTCATTTTGCGATATTCCGTGTCAACGGCCGCCATCTTGGAACTAACCGTTGAAACTTGCAGCTGATCTTCCTTGCCCCTATTACTTATTTTAATATTTACACAAATAGCCAGTTTTTATTTGCATTCGCACTTTTTTTTTGCTTAAACATTGTAACCTAGCATAGTTGACTATGTGCGTGTCCGGATCTGTACTGTGCCCGAATTTTGAGGGGATATTTGCATTGAATTTCAAATTAAGTGTAGTTACTTATAGGATTAGCCCAGAGCAGCCTGTATGTCAGCGGCTTCCAGTGTATTGCGTATGCGGCGAGTTAAATAAGAAGCGGCTAAGTATATGTACTGTATAAGTTTTGAGTGCAGTAAGAAGGGTTTGCGTTTCAAGTAAATACCAATTGAATTATGTACAGAGTAAACACACACTGTGACATGTGCCTCTGTGAATCGTTTTCGAGGCGTCCATTTGGGCTACGTGACGGTATCCACCAGGACGGCACCAATGCCAGCAGAGAATAACTTTCTCGCTACTTTCGTGTAGAATTTACATACAAATCATTACAGGAATGACACAATTCAGGGCGCGCCAAATTCAAAGGCTACGTTGCAGTTCCCAAACTCTGATTTACAGATAACTTAATACAGGAAGTGATTGCAGCTTACGGGATAAGCGGTTGCTGCAACTGTGAATGAGCTGACGTGCGTAAATTGGGCCGGGTTTTTATGGACAAAATTCCGACACCGGACAGGCGTACAGTTTAAGGCTCACGCTTTTAAGGACGGTTATTTCAGCATTATTTTAATGTTTAATGTTTACATATACGTGTATGGCAGATACAATTATCCTGCCGTTATGTAAATGTAAATGCCAATAACCTCGAGCTATCGTAAGTAGAGTATCCATTCATATGTTTGGAAATTGCCAATCGTTTTAAGATGTTAATCCTATTTTCTTTTGTTTTTAAATTGTTTTATAAGTGCGAGTTCAAGGAAAATTTATTTGTATGGTCAAATTAGCTTTTCTTATGCATATTGTTTGAAGTCAGTTTCACCCAAGAACCCTACAGGTACAGACCCGATTTCAGGTTTTGGAAAATAGCGCTCGTTCGTAATCAGGACTGGAGTATTTAAGAGTTGCATGCATGCTGAGCTAGCTGGATAGCAACGGAAAGTCTACCAAACGTCTCGTAATATCTCATACTCAAAGATCTCGATCTCTAGGCAATCTAAAAGAGCCACAACATTCATTTTTATCGCGTCAGTATGAAGGACTACTTTGTAGTATTCAAAGCTCAATAGCCACACTGCAACAAGAGATTTTCATTAATGTTTGAAAATAAGTACATATCGAATTTATTATTTGATATTTCGAAATGATGAATGTTAGAAAATTTAAGGAATTGGTAGCTTGTATATACTGTTTAAAGCACCGATCCAGGTAAGAGGAATAACAAATTAGAGGTCGAGAACTATCGATAGCACTATCGATAACTATCGATAGTTTCAACTATCGAATAATATCGATTATTTTTATAACAATCGACGATAGTATCCGATAGTTCAATTTTTCTCATGAAAAAACTTTTCACGCAAAACTCAATGCTGTCAATTTCAATAGCATCTACAGGTAAATACACACCCACATTCTGGCAATTTACGTCTATTCTTGCGAGTGAATTTTCCGCTTTGAAATCCGGCGCCAAAACCTAGTGACTTTGCGATTGTCAAATGTCAGATGCCGCCTTGCGCTTTAGGAGTGATTAATTTCCTTGTTGCCTGCTAGTCAAAAGAATTTCCAAATTCTTTGACGATGGAGCAATTCGTTAATCGCTCAGTAACAACAAATAAAAAAGATAAGTATAATGGTTATAATTTTGATATAGCCTAGCTAGGTTCACTCTGTATGTACGTATTTTTCAAGATCAAGTTCACTTCAATCTCAAAAATCGAAATCCTCATTTATTATAATTTTTTTAGATAACGGGGAACGAGTGGTCAGCATTAAATTTATTATCATTTTTTTTTTCTGTACTATAGTCACCTCAGTGGACAGCGAAAGAACTTTTAAATCCGCAGGACTCGTCATTTCCGACCGGCGATCCAGCTAAAACCAGAAGAAGTTGATTCTATTTTTACATAAAAATCTTTGAATTTTGAATAAAAACAAAGCATTTTCAGATTCCTTTACATTTTTTTAAATTTAAGTGTACTAGGCATTTATAAAACTGAAGTAATTGTATTTTTCTAATATTTCTTTGTACTATCGAAAACTATCGATAATTATCGATAGTGAAGTAGCTAACTATCGAAAATTATCGATAGTGGCAACTATCGATAGTTCTCGACCTCTATAACAAATAAGTGCCGGCAGTAAGAGAATAAGAAAACGGTTAGCTATGAAAGTAATTAAACATTAATTCAAAATGTCTGCAAAACAATAAATATCTTTTTCCTGAAATCGTCAAGAAATCTGGTCATGTCAAGACTCAGTTTAATCTTGAAAGTGTCACTTTGCAAGACTAGTCACTTTTGAGATTTTTGTAAGACTAGGCATTTTTACTTTGCGTTACCTAGGTGACCGGTTACCTTCACCATGCACCTTGATGCAATAGGATTTTATTTTTAAATATGTCAGAAAACCTAAAATTCTCCAGCTTCCGGGACCCTTTATTTGCATAAGTTTCGGTGGTAAAGCCTAGGCACATACAATATTAAATATCTCTAACAGTGTTGAGGCGCTGTCACTGTAAGCATCCTGAGTGGTTTGCGCACGAGGCTTTCAGTGAGCGCCGTTGTAACATGACTTGCGAGCGCCGTTGTAACATGACTTGCGAGCGGTGCGCTTGGCGCCCTCTCTTGGCGATGACTGGAACCGTGAAGCGGTGTAGATCCGTGCTGTCGAAACCTGCGCGCTCTAGGTGTTACAAAGAGGGATTTCAGAAAAAATGTAATACATTACACAGCATGAAAGTGTCTATGCTTGACTCGGAGGCTTTGAAGAAGTACTCGGACGCTTCGCGTCCTCGTATTCTTCAACAAGCCTCCTCATCTGCAAAGTATCACTTTCATGCCTTGTAATGTAATATACTATTTCATAAAAGCGGTAAAGTTAAATTCAACTTAGAAAAAATGTACTTCATGTGTTTGAACTAGAAATTTATTCCAGTCAAATACACTAATTTGAACTGATCGCGCGTTTCGCACTTCATAAAATATTATCAGTAATTTTGTTTAAATTAATGAATCATTGGTTTTATATAATATAATATATTTAGGTTTAAAAAACTGTTTTTTACAACAAACCTATTGAAAAACATGTCCGACTTTAAATATACTATATGAAACAAACCAAGTTACAAAGTTGAAATAAACAAATATAATATAATATAATTAAAATAGTGTGCAAACTTGTCTGCCAAATTCTGCTGTCCGGAAGGAAATATACTTTAATTTTAACATAGCTTCACGCAACTAGCTTATCATACAGGGTGCCCATTTTATCACGTAACAACTATGCAGGCAACACATCTAACACGCGCACGATGTTCACAGATAACTCTCAGTTTTGTTTGTTTGATTGTTGTAGACAAAGTTTAGGCATGCGGAGTGAAACCATCGATTCTGAATATATAGAATTTTATTTTTAAAATTAGGAGTTTTATGTAACCTCATTTACCTTGCGGTGTAGAGGCTGGTGCTTTATGCGCTTGCGTCTGGCGGCAAAATGCTCAAGTTGCCCCGGATTCGGGGTGTGAGGTGTGTGTCTTGGTGATGTATTATCTATGAAAAATGATGATCTTATTCAATGTGTTGTCTACCTAGTTGTTATACGATAAATGGGCAATATGTATAGTATGGAAACTACCAATAACTAATAAATCAAAAATGTATTGATATCAGTTAGACTTAATTTTAAACTCAATAAATATCCTATAAGACGTGGTAAGAACTTTTAACAGCTAGTAAATAAGGTAAGCATGTCATCCAAAACTTCGTATCTGCTATACACTTCTATATAACTCGCTATGGATTAATACATAAAATTTTATTTTATCAAGTTTAGCGCTTTCCTGATACAAAAAACGCCATTGTAAATCCTGCAATTTATGTGTATGTATACGCAGACCCTACTTACCCTAAAATTACGCTATCTTTAGAGCATCTAACCGGCACCGAACTCTCAGAACTAGGGTTGAATTCTCTATCAGAAAGGTCAATTCCGGTTCCAAGAAGCGGCTTGATTTTTGGTTCCGTTACAGCTAATATCCGTTCCGGTATTGCAAAACCAACTCAGTATTGATTGTGACATCGAAGAGGAACAATTTACGGCCGCTTCAAAATATTCAAATCCTCCGAGATGTGCCCACTACGATCCTGAAAGGTCGATTGAACGTGTTATGTTCGCTGCTTTGAGCTTTGAGATGGCACAATTAACTCCATAAAATTGGAGTTGCCGCATATCAGCGTATTTGGCAATTCATGCATAAAATCAAAAGGATGGATATTTAGAAAGAAGCCCATTAAAGCTAGTATACGGTGTCCTATATTCAATATCTGGGTAACTGGCGCATGTAATAAAACATTAAAGAATTACTAATTACCAAATCACGGAAGCAGCTAAAAACTCGACTGCTTAAAGAAAGCACTTTTGCAAATCCTAAAAGGGCTAAATAATTGTCTAAAACTGGGGTTGTGTTTCTCGATAATATATTCAACCATTGTGCTTCAGATAAGCCAGCGTTTTCCTAATGCTGTTTAGCGAACACGCAATAGATGATGCTTCTGTAAACTACATACCAAAACCACAACACACAGCGCCCTAAATGCGTGTTTCTGCGTAACCCGAATAAATTCATAAATAGGTCAAGAACTGAAACGAAACGTGCACCCGGAAGCGCTAAATTTTAATCTAAACGAGATGAACAGTAGGGGAGAAATTACATATACAAAATGCGTGGAGCGATAAATATAAAAAACAGCATAAACGAAAATGTTTTTCTTTTTTAGTCTACATTTCAACAATTACGCATTCACTAGAGCGTGTTCGCTGCTGTTCTCCGGAATTTTTGGCTAGGATTACTGGCCCTAAACACAGTTTAGCCATTAAATGTGACCTAGTAGGCCTATAACAAAGCAAATAAAAGTTTGTCTAATTTTTATTCACTGAAAAGATGCTCATCTACGATTCACGAGTAAATTGTTATCAAATAAAGGTCTACCAAACCCCGTGAAAGATAGCAATTATACTTTACTCAGTTATCGATACAACTGAACTAAATTGCAAACAGTATAAGTGAAAGACAATAATTAGTAAATTCAACTATATTTTTTTAAATATAAAATTATGTTAAATAAGCTTCACTGGCATATGATCAACTTTCCACTTTGCTAATCAGGTTAGATTAAGTAAACAAAGCTTTAAAATATTATACTTATTTGTATCAAATTTGGTCTTATTATCAGGAGTACTTGCCAATGTCTGCCAATAAATCTTCACACACAATTAGTTTTTTTAGCACATCCAATTTACAAGATTTTTTAAATTTCAGAAAACACAATGACAAAATTATACTATAATTAGAAAAATATCTCATTTACATTATATTTGTTTTATTTAGAACCAAATCAATGTCAGCGATGCTCCTTGAATTTAAGCAAGCTTTCGATTTGTGTATTTCCGTGAATCATTTCACGCACTCCTTCAAGACGCACTTCGGAACATAAATTGTATAGTTATAAGACTAGGTTATTTTACTAAAGGGGTTTACACTTGATGAAGGGATGAAGGATTTTGGGCTAAGATGTGAATGGAGTAGCCAGGCCTAACTATCCCTTAAAATTAAATAAAATACAGAGCTTTATTTACGATTAAATTGCGTAGTGTTTTGCTGTTTGATCTGATAACCTACTATTCACATAAGTGCAAAACACAACGCTCGCAAAAAAATCCCTGCTTGTAAACAATGTGTATAAAACTTGACCTAATGATACAATTGTAATACCACTGTCTGCACAAAAACTCCTTATTCGCAATAATAATAATATTGCAACTTGACCCAGTAAGCCGACACCAAAGCTGATTCTTGCGTACAGTTTAAATGATACATGTTATGAACTAGTTTTATATTCTAATTTGGTTTCGCATAATTCCACCCAATTGTCTATTTCATGGGCAAACGGAAGTTTGAGCACAATAAGAAATAGTTATTTATACTAGTATTGATTCGATTTGAGGATTTGACTGGTATATCGCCGATCTGTATATTCAATAATTTAAAAAACTGCTCTAGCGGCAGTTATAAGGTTGTTCTTGTAATTATGGTCTCTCTCCTAACATTTGATGCATTTATTACTTAGTCGTATGCGCATGTCGCATTTTAGCAGATGCATTAAGGAACATTGGGCAAATAACTCCCTCCTCGCCCTCTAGGATCCCTTAGCCTGTGGCGTATCTTTTCCCCGACGTGTGAGTGGCTCATTGATCCGGCCCTTTGTGCATTTTCCCTTAGAGGCAACTTGGCACCCGAACATTTGGTAAGTTACATTATTTTAGTTAGTTGTGTGGGTGTGGATAACAGTGCTTAAACTGTGTGAAAGGTGCATTAATAATTTAAAACTGCCTTACTGCTAAACTCGAAACCACATCAACACAGGTATACACGACCTCATACCAGTTACGGTGCATATTCACTCTACATCTAGTAGTAAAGCCAGAGCCAAGGCTCCGAAGATTCAGACGTTTCCAATTGAAGTCAATAGTCAATAGCACCTTGTACAATGTAAACCGAGCATTGCTTAATTTGTAATAATAATTTATTCGCTTAAATTACACAGTTAGTGAAAAGCATTTCTTAAAGAGTAAGAATAGGAAATTTACCTGTGGTCAAATGACACCCGCACTCTTCTAAAAACAGCTGACGTAATCCTTCATTACATGGTGCAGCATATTCTACGGTGTAGCTTTAATGTTACCTCAAATAAATCTTTTGAGCTTCTTCAGATTTCTTGCCCTTCTTGTAAATACTCTGCCCTTTAAATAGCCGCAAAGAAGAAAGTCAGGAGCGGTCGATATTCGGAGTTGTCGAGGGCCAAGAAATTGGTTTATTTGGAAACGATTGTCGTAAGACTTTATATTAATTCTTGCGGTGTGACTGATAGCATCGTCCTGTTTTACTATCTCCTCTATTTACAACAAAGTCTATATATCTTTGAGATGTAACCGTTACTATCAATTTTCCTTAAAAAATAAGACCCAACAATCTTTAATAATGGAACAGCACACCAAAGTGTCACTTTCGAAGCATGTAAAGGCGTTTTGGTGGCCCAGTAGCGACAGTTTTGTTTATTAACAATCCTATTTAAAGTCAATTGTGCTTCGTAGCTCATGAATATTTTTTGCAATATGTGGTATCTCATTTTTTAATGCTAACAATTTTCGACTAAATTCCATATGACCTTGCTTATCACCATCTCTTAATTTATGAACAGCAGCTGCTTTATAACGATAAAATATTATTTGATGCAACATTCGTCGCGTACTGAGCTAGGATCAATTTAATGCAAGTCCATGCCAACGAAGTTATCGTTTCGGACTATGAATTATTGCTTGTCTCTACCCATTCCTCGTTTTTTGGATTGCACACAGCTCTTGACCTTTCGGTTGCTTTTTTGTTTATAACGGACCCATTATTTCGCCATTTTCTTATCCAATACGAAACAGTGGTTCACTAAAAACTAAGAAAAATTCATAATATTAAAAAGACGACGAAATCTGCGCTGTGTTTCAATAGTTGAACTAAATTTATTAAAATCTTCCACACAAAATAGGTGGTACTGTAAACTCCAACTATCCATTTTGCAAGAAATTATCATTGATTCTATATGTGCAGTGTATGCTTTTTCATTACTTCGTGAAGCTGATCAATGCCTTTTGACGCTCACGTTCTTACCATCTTGATAATCTACATCCACTCCTCTCTTATGTAATTCTAAAAGCATCCCCAAATCCACTGAGCCTGATGACCGCGTACTGCAAAAAAATCAACTGTTTCCGAAAAGAATGATGAAAAATATAAAAATGTGCAGTTGTAGTTTTAAATTAATAGATTTCTATAGCGTAGAGGTGTAAACATAAATCCAGTTCAACCCAACTACCTGTATGGAATTAATAACTCTTATGCGTAGTGTTCTAGGTAGAAGCCTGCACTGGAAAAATTGAAAAACGCAAAAGTTCAATACCGGCTAAAAGTTGTGGATTGCCCCGAGAAAATTGCTAAACTAGTTTTTGCATAAACCTTATAAGTGATAAGATAGTTGTGTTGGTTATCGAATCATTACTGTATCATGCTGTTTAATCGGACGGCTATTTGATTGTACCCGTTTTGGTCCTAAGTTGTCAAAATCCACTGTAAGCAAAACAAATTTAAACATATTTGTGAACACGAAGCAGCATACTCAAAGGAGAAACAAGTAGTGGTACAACTAAAATTTTACTCATTTAGCTCGATCTTGAGAATACTGGTACTAAGATCAGCAAGAGAGACAAGACAAACAGAATTCCAATAATTATTTTCTTAAATGACTTGAAATTAGTAGAGTGATACAGAAAATATAAAACCATAAAACTATAGTAAATTAAATGTATATAGGCACAGAATGCATAATACTGGACTTCCAACACCAGCAAAAGAACACAATTTTAAAAGAGCAACAGGAAATGGAACAATGAAGAATAGAATATAGTAGTGAATCAGACCGACGATGATGACTGTTGAATGTAAAATTAAAACCTTACTGAACGTACATCATTCGATATTTTAAAAATGTTTATGGTACTCAACTAAATTCGACATAGGTTAACCAACGTTTTGTTAAATTTTACCACAAAACCAGTCCAAATTATAACAAGCATTTTAACCACACATTTTTCCCTAACTAAATATTATACGAATTTACTAACCCACCCAGATTATAAGATGAAACATTCTTCTAGTTTCGCATGAGGGTTCACTTTTACTAGGAAACAACGTATTGTTAACGGCAACCACAATAAGTTAAAACGTCATTTCCTATCACACGGGGAAGCTCACAACCCAGACTAGCTGAAAACTATCGGCAATTTATGCTCATGGGTAAGGACTAACCGACGACTCTTAAGGTTATTAATTTAAAAAAAAACGAAGTGGGTGCCGATTGCCAACAGCGACAAAAACAGTTTAACTGTCAGTCTTTTACTTAGATCTCAACTTAGAAGAACATAAACTTAAGAAATCTAGATACAAATCAAACATCGATTCAACTAGGTAACAACAATCCGCGAAAAAAATAAGGGAAGTGCCAGTTAAAGTGGAGTATCAACAGTTAACCCCAAACTACATATTAAAACAACTAAACACAACTGAATAGCTACATTCAACTAGATTACGAGAAATAAATAACGTGAAAGACGCATAAACAGTATATTAGGCATCAATGAAAAAAGAACTTAAAGTTAGATGGTACCATGCAGTTTAAAGTGGTTAAACTCGTTCGGTAAACTCAAACCGACCCAAGAAATTACGTGTTAAAAACATACAACAGATACGTTAAGCAAGAGAAATAATTAATCACAGTTAAATAGTAAATAAAAGTTATTAAAATTTTATCAATAGTAAATTGCGCGTTCAAAAAATATGCACAGTTCAAAAATCATCTAGTTGAGCGAAGCTCAGTAGCTGGAATCGAACTGTGAAAAAATTACCTTAAATAATAAGTACCCTGTTGTCCTTTGCAAAAGCTAATGTCTGACTTGAAGCGCAGTGTACGTCTGTCGGGAGGCCTCTAATAAAACAAGCACAGCAAGGGTATATGTATGCAATGCCGCATCAAACAAAAATTTTTCTACGACCACCACTAAAAGTAGGCCTTATAGCGCTAGCTTTTTTTACTAAAAGTGACGTTTTATAATTTAGCGTGTTTAAAATAAGATCAGCTGATTCATATTCTTATATGATCAGCTGTTTACTGTGTTTTTTAAAGAATTAAAGCATTATGTAATGAATAAAGTCAGATGTGTACTATTATAATTACCTTTGATAACTGACTTTAACAGTACTGGCTCCACAAACATTCACCTACGCGTCAAAGTCATCACTTTATTATGACATACAACTGTCATAAATGCAAACCTTTGTTAAATCTACATTTATGAATTAATAACAGAAAATTTGTATGCAAACTCGTGCTAATAGTGTAATTGCACTCGACATGTATCGTGCATAAACATCAACTTTTAGCACTTGTTGCATAAATAGCTATTAAGTATACACTGTGTCCACATTTCAATGCTCACTATTGGTATCTCGGTTATTAGAAGATATAGAGCAACGGTTAAATGGGGAATGTTTTGCAGAATTCAATACTCGCAACAAATCTCATTTCAAATTCGCCCTAACTTTTTTAAATTCTAAAATAATTTGAAAAAACCAAATATTGCCGATTTCAATCTTCCTCAATAACTCGATAACCCCTAATGTGACCACTTCCAAAGTGTTACAATGTTAAGACATTTTTTAAGACAATTATTTTTATGTAAACAGAAACCCCCGATTGTCATTGGTTTTCAAGTTATTAGTGCTATCTTTTGTTTTTCATATTGCAGCCGTATTGGATTTTCGGTTAGTTAGATAGTCTTTAAAAACAACTTTTCACCGATGTATAACATACCTGAAAAATTTTTATTTCTAGGGGAGATATTAACAAAAACATAAATTCATCTCTAATATGAAATTAGAAGGCTATGAAATTAAACGCCAATGAGAAATGAAAGTGAAAAGGTATGCTAAGTAATGCTGTAAAATAACGAAATGATAAGAAAAGTCATAGTAAAAAGTAAAGAAAGAGTATTAAAAGTTCATATTCACTTAAAGAAAATGTTCAATATGACGACCATTCTGTTCCACATACTTTTGACAGCTTATTCTAACAGAATTACAAACTCTACGAAGTGTGTATCCGTTTAATGATCTTAGCAAAATTTCAAAATTTTAAAAAGTTAGGGTGAATTTGAAATGATATTTGTCGCGAGTATTGAATTCTGCAAAAGATTCTCCGTTTAACCGTAG
Organism: Agriotes lineatus; assembly: GCA_940337035.1. Lineage (NCBI taxonomy): Eukaryota > Metazoa > Arthropoda > Insecta > Coleoptera > Elateridae > Agriotes > Agriotes lineatus. The sequence continues at coordinate 151,141,271 of OW679195.1, read as the reverse complement.
CTCTATGTCTTCTAATAACCTAGATACCAATGCTGAGCAGCGAAATGTGGACACAGTGTATAGTACAGTAAAATTGTCGTTTTACCTCTCTCTTGCCCAGTGGTTTAGGGCGTAGAACCAAAAAGCCGTGCCCCCAACCCCTGCCATCTTGAAAACTTTTTGAAATAATTTTTTCCATTGGTCGCGCAGAAAAAGTTATTGAACAAAAGATGTTGGAAATAAAATTCTACATTTTTTTTTTCATTGCCGCGATACCGAGAAGTTGGTATTTCGAACGGTAGATGGCGACAAAATTACCAAAAATAGTTTTTCTCCGTGCGTGAAAAGCGACCTTTTTCCTATGTATTTTCCCTAAACACCTGCTGTTCTAAACGTGTTACAATTGCATTTCATTGCATTCTACGCATCAGTTCGAAGTAAAACTTCATGGAAAAACGTTCTGTTCTGTTTATACAAAATACCCGATTACTGGCCGAGATGGCCTCAATTGTTCCACAATGTGCAAAAATTGGGGCCGACAAACCTGCTACAACTCAACCAATCCTGAATCAGGCAGCGAGGACGAAAATTATGACACCGACGAGGAATTACCTTCATAAGTTGTGAGGTATTTTTCAATAAAAGTTCAAGCAACATTCCTACCATGGTCAATAATGACTCGGTTGTGTCTGAGGCTCTAAACCAAGACGAAGGAATAGCTCAAAAAAAAACCGTGTCCGAGTAAAGTGTAATGTATCTTATGGTTAATGAGAAATAAATTACTTTCAATATATATATTCCTTTCCCATAATTTTCATATTTTTACCTATATCAGCTTCTCGGTATCGCGGCAATATTGACCAAACATGTGTAGAATTTCTCTAGGTAGGAAAACCTAAAACTATTTGAGTGACGTGACGATTTTACCTCGGAAAACAGAAATGGCTGCTTTGTTGCGCTGGAATATACATTACCCATGCCGCGCGAAGTTTGAAGAGCTGTAACTCGGAGATTATTTAAAACAATCACATTATTAAAAGAGATTAGTGCACATTTTCAAGCACTACAACTTTCACATTCGCAATTTTCCGAAAAAAAAAACACCCCCACAAAGCTAAAACTGCGGAAACCGATTTTTGGTAACTTTGTCGCCCTCTATCGTTCGAAATATCAACTTCTCGGTATCGCGGCAAGGACCAAAAATGTGTAGAATTTTATTTCCTACATTTTTTCTCCAACAATTTATTCTGTGCGACCAATGGATCACGAGAAAAAATTATTTCAAAAAGTTTTCAAGATGGCGCTGTTTGGCAGGGGGTGGGGCACGGCTTTTTGGTTCTACAATTGTCTAATGACCATAAACCACTGGTAACGGATGTTTTCTGACGATTTTACTGCACTAATAGCAAAATAGAACACATTCTCAAACGTAGCCACGGCAATTAGGTTTTCTCCGGGCAGTATCGACGTCAATCGAAGTAGATACATTGGCAAAGAAAGGAAGCAGGACTCGAAGGACGGCTGGAACTACTGTACAGCAGCGACGGGGTATCAACTGAAACTAGCGAAAGCGGTCCATGCAGCAGATTATTAAATCCAAACGATAGCTAGCCAATCGCCTGATTAGTAACGCTAACACAAAGAGAACTATTCTTAAGGTGGATATCGACCCGAACGATCAAAAAAATTAAGTTCGCACAGCTTGCACCTCGTTTCAAATAACGGAGCAACCGGCTTAAAAAGACTGAAAAGTCTGTCTAGAACTCGATGACTTCTGAAGAAAGAATGGAGTCCAATCCCAAATAGGATCCACAACACAAAACTGAAAATCAACTTAGCTGTCCGGACGGCAGAAGAGAAGCTATCGGAACATCTACCTCACACTACTATAAGAATTACGGATTGAAGTTAGTGTCACTCTAAAAAATCCCTAGAGCCAATAATCAAAGGAATAGGCATGTATTTAGAAGGAGGTTTAAAGCCGCAAACGGTAAAATTTTAAAGTTAGAAAATCAGCATCTTGATACAATAGCATATAGAAGTAAAACGTATGGTACTTAGCAAAACGCCGATTTAAATTAATAACAAACAATGGTTCTTCTTGGTCACATTCTTGCGCTCTTTCTAAATAACTGCAATAACAATATTTCTTCCCGTATTGCATGATCAAAAAATGCATAGCTCAAAACACTAATCGATATTCATATATTTACCACCACATACAGATGTCAAAAATTCTTGGATATTTATCCATTATTTGTTAATCAGAAAGAAAGTGAATACCCTCAACGTTTGTTGAAGTAAAGTTTCAAACTCCCCCATTCTAACATCGGAGTTCTTCGACAAGGCCAAGATAACAAAAGCGTTGTGTTCAATGTATTGTCTATCACTTAAGGGGTGACTATATAAGTAATTTTATAAAGAAGAATTGATCTGAACATATAAACGAAATTTCAAATAATCGTTTTACTTGATACCATCTACACGTGATCTAATGTACATTTCACCTTTTCTTGTTCAAAAACGTTTGCAGTACAGCATCATATTCTCTCACTCTAACGTCTCAACGACGGCTAACGTCACGTACACGGTAAATGCGGAGTTTACTCAACGCCTAAATGCTATTTTGATGCACTTTAAAATTATAGGCAGCAAATTACTTACTGCAAAACCTTCCGGCGCTTCTATATATTGTTATGATACGACCGCATTATGCTCGTGGTTTAAATAAAAATTTGTTAAAGAAATTGGGATGTTATTACAACCCATATCAACCCATTGTAATAGTTGATGATATTTAAATAGTTCCTTAAATAAATCCTTGATAAGGCAGATTATTATTTGAAGGATAGCTATTGGAAGGTTACAGGTGAATTAAAAATAAATAAAATATTAAAAATACGGTTTAGGAATCAATGACAAGTGCAAAATTCTAATAAGGGTAGAATTAAGTAGGTGAATATTAAATAAGAATGTAGACTAGAAGGCATCAATAATGATATGGGGTAGTTAAGAAATTTGTTTAGAGAGAGAGTAAAATAACAAACTGAAAACATGTATAAAATAATTTTGTATCATTAAGGTTATGGAAGATAACCCTGTTTATTTTTTATTTATGGTTGGAATAAATAAGAGACATTAACAAAATTTGCGTGGTGTTATAAAAATGAAATTTGAAACGAACAAGCATAAGAAGAAGCATTAACTAAAAAAGAGAGAAGGAGCGTTCCAGGTAGCAGTACACTGTGGCAGATTGAGGTCCAGTTTTTGCTGATAACTGAAGGGCGTTTGATATTTATTGCTGTTGGGTAGTAGGAGCTAGCTGTCTGTTAGAGAGAGGTGCATTGCAGCAGGAAGAAAAAAGGGGTAGAGCTGCTGACTTCAAATAGGTTGCTGTCTTGGATGTTGTGTAAGAACGATACAAGGTGGGTGTTTTCTTAGAGAATACTAACTAGAAAGTAAATAAAGACATTAATAAGTTGAAATTAATTAACAAATAAGAACTTATTGTGTAATTGAATATTATAGTGTACCATTCTAAGGATTGGGCATTTGTCATTGAAATTTAAAAACTGTTTTTGACATTTGATTGACATCAGAAGTGACGTTTGATTTGAATGATTTTTTTTTAAATATTGGAAGATCAATTTTTCAGAACAATTAACTAGATAAAAGATCCCACCCCTGTAAGGGTTTCAGGCGCTATCATAAAAAGAAATTATTGATATTATCATTCAAGGGGGGCAATTTGTAATTCAAAATATCTAATTAAAATCAATATTTGAAAGTTTTGCGCATTGCACAACAAAGGGTAGCCAGTGCAGTATTTTGCTATAGGCGATTTCGCACAATACACTCAGGAGTCGCACGTATTTCCGCTCCTACCCAAGGCAAACCTGCGACTGTCGCTACAGGATTTATATCAAACACGTGAAATTGATCGATGCACGCACAGCAACGGATCGTGCACTTTTGCTTATATGAGAATAAACTGATTAAATCTAATTAACAATAAAGAACATATAACTACAAGTTGCCTATAGCTTTAATTATGAAAATAAACTCTACAGGCAAGGGCTACCCAAGACCCGTTTCACCTGTCTCTGACATTTTCTGGTGCATTTATATATCGAGCTGACAAAGACTTCCATGGTTAAACAACTTACTCCAATGGTTAGGGCTACGAAGTAAATTTTTTTTTTTATTTTTAAATTTACTTAATCAGCAATCAGAATATAATACATTCTATGAGCTAATAGTATGTGATAACTGGACTTGGTGGGTAGACTCCCATTGGAGTCATCCCTTCCTTAGATGGTTAAGTCTTTTGGCCATTTCTTCTGAAGACGTCGATTTTGAGGGTTTACTACCAGTGGTGCCATGGTTTCGTTTGGGTGATGTTCCAGTGTTGTTTGATGTTTGGTGGCATACTCTTTGATTAGATCTTTTACGTAGGGGATGTCAAGGTCCGAGTGTAGTGTGCGGTTTGTCACATACCAGGGTGCTGCTGCCATATTGCGGATGGTTTTAGATTGAAACCGTTGGATGGTTTCGACATTAGATTGACTTGCACAGCCCCAGAGCTGGCATCCGTAAGTCCAGATTGGTCTGATAATAGTTTTGTATAGCAGCAACTTGTTCTCCAAAGATAGTATGGATTTTTTCCCAATGAGCCAGTACATCTGCTTCATTTGTAAGTCCATTTGTTTCCGCTTCTTTTTAATATGCGTTTTCCATGTTAATCGTTTGTCAATGTGGAGCCCCAGGTATTTAACTTCAGTAGACTGTGGAAGGGTAGTGCCATTGAGGGTTACGGGTGGACATTCTTGATGCTTTGTCGTGAATGTGACATGTACCGACTTAGTCTCATTGACTTTGATTCTCCACTTAATTAACCATCTTTCAATTTGGTGTAAATGGCTATGGAGTGCAGCTGATGCTGCTACCGGGTTTGTGTTACACGCGAGTACCGCCGTATCGTCTGCAAATGTGCCTATTTCAGTGGATTCCGTTGTGGGTAGGTCAGCGGTATATAGTAGGTACAACAATGGTCCTAGGACGCTCCCCTGCGGTACGCCTGCTTTTATTTCCTTGATTTGGGAGACGTCTTGGCAAATCTTTGTTTGAAAAGTTCTGTGTGTGAGGTATGAGCGTAATAGGAGGTAATATTCAGAGGGGAGGGTGTTCTTAATTTTGAGTAGTAATCCTCTGTGCCACACTCGATCGAACGCCTGTCTAACATCTAAGAAGGCAGCAGTACAGAATGCCTTATTTTGTAGCGCAGTTTGTATGATGTTGGTTAGTCGGTGACATTGTTGGATGGTGGAGTGTTGGTGTCTGAATCCAAATTGGTGGTTAGGCAGCCATTCTTCGTGTAATGAGTTTTCATAGATACGCTTCAGAACTAGTTTCTCAAGCAACTTGGACACTATAGGAAGCAGGCTAATGGGCCGGTAGGAGTTGGTTTCGTTGGGGGGTTTACCGGGTTTTAGGATCAGGATGATTTGCGCGAATTTGAAGTACAGCGGCCAGTACGTTAGTCTTAGAATTCCGTTAAATAAGATTTGTAAGCACAAACTAACTCAACAGCTTCTCCAACCGTTTTTTACGAGTCTAGGACAAAAATTTATAGCCGGCGGAGATTTCAACGCCAAGCACACGCATTGGGGTTCGTGTTTGACTACAACTAAAGGCAAGGCGCTTCTCAAAACCATTACAGATAACAATTATAGCTTTCTATCAACTGGTAGCCCAACCTACTGGCCATCGGATCCAAACAAAATACCAGACATGTTGGACTTCTTCGTAAAAAACGGCCTTTCATCCAACTATATGGACGTCATCTCCAACTATGACTTAATGTCTGACCATTCACCGATCATCGCCACCATCAGCAGTACCATCATATACAAAACACCTAGTCCTTCTCTCAGCAACAGGAAAACCAACTGGGGAATATTCAAGGATCATATTATACAACATCTCACTACAAATATTAGTCTGAAAACCGCAGAAGAAATAGATCTAGCAACGAACCACTTCACAACAACAGTTCAGGAAGCGGGCTGGAACGCCACACAACAGCCAGATAACATAAAAATTACTAGTCCCAACATACCAAACGAAGTCATGGAAATAGTGAAAGAAAAGAGACGGGCAAGGGCTAGATGGCAACGAACCCATAATATTGAAGACAAAAGACGGTATAATCAGCTAAATAATCAACTCAAAAATAAATTAAAATCCATCAAAAATGAATCCTTCCAAACCTACATGAAGTCATTAAATGTTCATGACAATTCAATCTGGAAAGCTACTAAGGGTATCAAAAAACCACGAACCCATATTCCTCCACTAAGAGAACAAGGGGGATCATGGTTAAGAACAGACAAAGAGAAGGCAGAAACGTTTGCCGATCATCTAGCTGAAGTATTCCAACCAAACTCTTCTGCAGTCGATCGCGAAATTGAAGAAGAATTACAATCACCAATACAAATGTCACTACCAATACGAAGTATCACAACCATAGAAATAGAGAACGAGATAAAATGGTTAAAAAATGGAAAGGCTCCAGGTCAAGACCTGATAACAGCAACCATACTCAAACAACTGCCAGAACAAGGAGTTATGTTCTTACAAATCTTATTTAACGAAGTAGATGAAAGAGATTTCTACCTCAAGCTGTAATACTGTTTTAGACATGTCTCAATTACTGTGTATTAAATATTGTAGCTCCTAGATCGATATGAACCTTTGTTTACAGAATCAACTGCTTAAGTTATAGACATTGTTATGGAAAATACTGCATAAGATACTTGAGTATACAAACCATTATTTAATATTGTTTATTGTTCATTGAAATGTTAAACATTGTTTAACATGATCGCGTCCTCGAATGTTAAGATACATTTAACATGCATCCACTCATTTAACATGCATTCACTATAGCAACATCATACATATTCATGGCAGTCCGATTTCGATTTAGCAGTTTTTAATAATTATTATTGATTCAAAATGATTGCCTCAATGAACAATAAACTAATGAACGCATTTCGAGGGGAAACTGTCTTAACATTTCTCACATAAATTACCACTCTTGCTTCGCTGCGCTCGCTCGAGTGGTAAAAATATGCTCGAATGTTAAGACTGGGTTACCCCCTTAATACGTTAATTACTAAAAATATGAACGGTTATTATAATAAATGAGCGTCAAGTACAAATTTTCAATTTCGGCACTTCTATACATATTTTGAATATCATGTAGCAAGCTCAAATTATACTAAACAGTACCGTACCCACACAACTTGTGATTAAATTGAAGAGTTTCGTAAGTAAACATATTGGAAAGCATTTTGCAGAACAGGAAGACCTACCGTGTACGAAACTTTTTCACCGCCTGCCACCTAATTGATTAAATTTAAATCGCTTTAAATTACAAGACACGAATAAGACTTTAGCGGGTTTAGTGAATCTTAATAAGGTTTCATCCAAAGCTAGGTAGAAGTTTATTTTAGGATCTCATTTATATAAGTGAAACAGTTGCTGCAAGAACTTGGCCCGATATTAAGGATGTCCCCTAATGTTGCCTGCAGCTCGTGTTTTTACATTTTAGCATGCTATTTCACCTCCAATACTGGCGATAAACGCAACGACGGTTATAAAGGTCTAAGAAGCAGCAGCTGGGAAAAAATTTTTAATTAAGAATTTCTACTTTAATTGAAAAAGTTGTGCATTTACAACTTCAGTTAAATCTCTGAAGTAAACGCGGTTTCTTGAAAGCTAAATCGGCTAAAGCATTAATATCAAATAAAGACTACGGGAACCCTAGAAGATGCTTTAGAATAAAGTTATATGTAGTTTCCTTTCATCTTCCCGTTTTTTATAAAGACTATCTTCACAAGAAAGGAAATAGGGTTAATATTTATACAGAATCGTTTAAACGTTCCAGTTCAAATCTAACTATCCATATCATATTAAAAGTGTCATATTAAAATTGCTTAGTTAATACTTATTAATTACATATATTGACATTCATATTGGTTACGTGTATGTGTTCTGAGAACAAAATATTCGTAGATTACCTATAATTTAAATTATAACAAAAAAAAACTAATTTGGTGAGTAGTCAAATATTTTTCATTTGTAACTGTACTTAAGATATCACAACACTTGCGCACGCAAGTACTATGTACTTATGTGCAAGCTATCCGATTTTAATTTATTATTATTTTGTTGTTATCAATAAAGATTACTTACTTACTTAATAGTCCAACCGTCTCCAATTTAGACTAATTTTAATTGTAATAAAAACGTTGCTAACTAATACTGATATGTTTTTCGGACTTTTTCCACTGTCTAGGGTGTAAATCACACAACGATTCGGGAGTTTTGATCTACTCCCGTCTTCAGCTGTTCCTTCTCAGGACTAACCAGGAAGAACACCTGAAGACGAAAGTAGATCAAAACTCCCGAAACGTTGTGTGATTTACACCCTAGACAGTGGAAAAAGTCCGAAAAACATATTATAATAGACCACTGCCAAAAAATTACATTCAGAGAATAACTAATACTGAACTATAATTTATAAAATTCCAGCTTTTTCAGCTGCAGAATTTTACTGAACATAAGGTGTCGTTAGCAAACATAATTCACCAGTTTTTACTAGTCTACAAATTTTCAACATTTTTAAAAGTAACCATCTGCAAGAATATATTTTAACTTTGTCGTTCGAAAACTATGCTGCATTATTTATAACACTCGAAATAATCTAACTGTAAATTAGGTAAAACAGTGAGCTACTATTTACTAAACTCATTTCCGGTAGATAGTACGTGTGACCTGCTATAAAACTTCATTTCAACCCCATTTATATGTATATTTTTGTAAATTCTGTCCAAAATTTTTACATATGTTAATTTTAAATAGTTTATATTTCAAAACCTTAATATAACCAATTTTATCGACACTATTTTCATTAGTATGCATAAAACGCTAATGCACTCTCTTAATTTGGCTAAATTGCCCATCTACGTTTTGTGCATTGATGAATATGACCTTATGAGTTATCCTAAGTTAATAGCACCATCACGATATACAAATCTCACCCACAAAATCCTGTATTTCAATTATTACAAGAGAAAGGCCCAGTACAAAACTTTGCGCTGTTTATTGCCCTCAATTGTGGCTTTCTATTATTCATACGCATAATCGGACTCTGTAAACGTGAGTTTATTAATTTAGAGCGTAATATGCTGAAGTTGTAGTAATTTAATTTATTCGAGTTAAAAGCCCAATTTACAAAATTAATTTGAATAATTTTAACATATCCAGGGGTTTTGTTGACCTTACGTCTGCCTTGTTATTAATTTGCGGTTTGATACATTAATAAAAAATCTCATGTGTGTGATTACAGATTCTTTGCCCTGCATCAGCTATTTCTATGTTGCGTTGTTCTTTCTGTTCAAGGTAATTATTCCTCCAGTTAAATTGGCAATATAATGATTTATTATGGTTTCGTTGAACACGCAAATATTATTGAGCAGCAGCCAATTTTTGTTAGCAATTAGCCAGTGAGCCCCTAAAACCCTTAACTGCAACCGCCAAAGCCCAATGATCCGCTAATTTACCTGCCAAGTCGTTAACGATTGTTCCGTGTAACATCAACAGAATTCTCAACTCTGCGTCTTCGCATTAAATTATACTGACAAATCTATTAACAGTGAAAATCTAATTTATTAAACTAACTGATGCAGAAACGGTGTATTGATTAAATTTCTAAAACATCCACGCACGCGACTTCTCCCTCATTATAGTCAGTACATGAAATATGAATAGTTGTTTGCTAAGGCACGAGAAACGTGGAAGACAACGCCACTTTCAAAGTCAGTCAGCTTACTAATAGAATTTACTTGTAATGGGGTAAATTAGCGAGTTCAATAACAAGCTCCTGAAATACTAGAATAATATCTTCGCGATTCAAAGGATTCAAGCAACCAAACGTCTCAATAGAGTTTGTTTCCCTAGCAACGTTAGCCTTTTACAGCCTATTCCGACTTCAGTTTAAAATAATGATTATCAAATTAGATTTACTGTAGAAATAATTAAAATAAAAATACATGCAAATGAAGAGATTTGTTATAGATACATTATGTAATAGAATTATGGGAATAAATGAGCGTTTATCAATGCACAATCAAGGAAAGCGAAAGTAAACACTTAAGAGAGGCCGACAAATTCAAGAAAAAATAATCCCTAAGGAGCTTAAATTGGAAGCGAACTGTAAGGGGAAGACAAGGAGTTCAAGAAAGCATCGATCAATTTTAAGAATCTGAAAGCGTACTTCTGAACAGCAAAACAAACCTACACCCTCTGCTCTTTACAGTAGTTCAAATAATTTGAAAGAATCACTGCAATAATTTAACGCAACGAGCAAATCTACTGTACTCTTCCGAAATATTTTCAAATGTAGTTTGAGGAAACCTTCGATCCTGTAAGTATATTTTGAATATAATAAATATTAACAACAAATTTAAAAAATGTAAATAGACAAATATTGCTCAGAGCTGTTTCATAATTATAACTATAAGGACATCTCATATCTAGATTATCTTTAATGAGAAAGAATATATCGCTTGCTGCAATTAATTGTAAAAGATACAATAAGTCGTGTGGAATTGGCAGAGCACCAATTTTCTGGAGGCATGAAAAAACGACATTAAAACCAGAGAAAAGCCATTTCCGACACTAAAAAGCTGAAGTGCAGGAACTAAATTGATCGGCAAAATATACTGTAAATATACGTTTCAGTTAGAATTTCCAACTATTCACATTTTGAAACTGCTTCCATACCACGCGATTTCTCTATGTAATACACAGCACTGTCATTTTTACTAAATGTATTATAACAAAAGACTACTGGTTTTATTAATAGAATTTTGAAATTTAAAAAAGGAAATCCAAACTCATCGTATTGACACCTTTAAGGGAAAAAAATTGCACCGTCATACAATAACAAACTACATTATGTAAATAAACATATGGTTGTGAAAATAGTTAAACAAAACTTCAGGTGAATCTTAAAATAATCCGCATTTATAAAAAATACGGAACGAAAAGCGGAAGAAAACGCGAAGTAGTCATTAAATCATAAATTTTAGAAACCCGAAGAGAAGAGGGAAACGAATCTACTGCGCAATAAATTGCCCACTAAACTCCATCAATGTTTTCGTTATATCGAAAACCCTATCTAAAAATCATTTCCGATCCCTAATTAACTTCGACGAAAGAGCCAGATTAAAGATTAACAATATTAGATCAACATGAACACAATTTTTCCGCTCAATTAATAAATAGGTTAGTAAACACACTTCATCCCCTTTTTGGACAGCGATGTTGTGTATAGATTATTAATGCCTCATCGGGTCGAGTTACCAGAAGCTTCAAACTTGTGCTGTGTATGTTCCGAATAAACTTTCGAAAACCGTGTAATGTCATCATAGGAAGCATCCCCTTCTATCTGCGGAAACGCTTAGCATTGTTTCAACGGGTGAAGAATATTGAAAATATATTACTATAGTATTAATTAAAAATAGGTAAAAATTAATTAATAATCCGACCTATAAGTAATATCCCATTACAGTATTGACGCTCTTCAAATCGAATTTAGTAATTAGAAATTATTGACTATTGCATGAAATTTAAATACAGATTACTGCTAACAAACGTTAAATTGTTTATCTTCATCGGTGTTGTATACTATTAACCAAACGAATTTTAGTATAGTTAAGAGCTTCATTACCGCACTCAGTATGGTAATGGATAGACATTGCAGCACTCTTTTTATGTAAAATAATACATTAAACCAGAATTTATTGATGAAGATAAAGTATTGAACAATACACGTTTGCTTATGGCACTTAACGAGACTCGTTTCGTTAAAATGCACATAATCAAACTTGTATGGTTAATATCTATAAACACTCTATAAATACGTAAAATTCGGCATTTAATAAATACATATGCATATGAACCCATGCTGATTAACATGGCGGGAAACGATCATTTTCATAGACTTTTTTGAAAAAATATTGGAATGTGCTACTTTGTAAAATGTACACCAACCAACCAAAGAAAACTTTGACACAATCGCCTGAAAAACGTAAACTTAAGTTACATATAGAATGAAAATGTTTATATCTAGTGGACAGTTGTAGTTATTCGTACTTTTTTCATCTATCGGCTACTGGAGTCTCCAAGTGTGTACTTACATAAAGTAGTATGACAACTCTATGTTTTTAAAAATAAATTAATGTTGATAAATCTTCCTCATTAAACCCCATTAAAATCAAACACGTGGACAATGTAAATATGCATTCCTCTTAATAAAGGCAGCAATCAATTCTGCAAACCTTTCACAACTGATCGGTGGTTCCTGGTTTTGCTTTTGTGCACACCTTAAGTATTAAGTCTGACCAAAAGCAAAAAAAAAAAGCAATTTTTATTAAAGCTGTTCTCCACTGAGGGCAACCGAGAGTTTAAGATCTTTCAATTGATTGCAACATATTAGTATTACAATTTGCAGGTACCACATATATTATAATTATATATTTTATAGTGATGTAAGTCCCAAACACTCCTCTATTTCATAGATGAAATGAGCAGTCAAACATTGCAACCACTGCTAAAACTACATTAATGAAACCATGCCAATTACACAAAGTTTACAACTCCGCTTTCGTGGAGTTAAAACACATTTTTGTCAATATCTAAATACATAGGCATACAAACGCCTTTCAATACGACAGCATATTTCTACAGCTATGAGTGTTTGCTTACTGTATACTTAACAGGCATATGTGAAATGTTCTCTAACTAACAGAATCTTTACAACACAATCATACTTTGAGTTCCATCTGACCGCAGATGGTACAGATAAGATTAATTACACATTCATTCCTCTATATCGGAAGTCATTGTACAGCGGTAGAAGGAATTCAAAACGGCGTTGTTATGGTTATGTAGATGGATAATTTTTTATAAATAGTGTAAACATTATTGTGAACATCCAGTATTGCGTTTAAGCTCGATATAGACAAAAGACATCTAAATTCTACTAGAAATTTTAATTTATTAACGTGCTCTAAGTAGCAGTATGGCTTTGGCACTCAGCCCCACAATCATTTTCTGATCAAAAATCGGTTTGTCTGATCAAAATATAATGTTGGTAGTCCTTGCATAAATGTAAACATATGAAGTTTCACTGTGGACTATTTATGAAAAGACTGTTTAAATACAATTTGAAATATTTTCTTAGCTCTAGTTACTTCAAAAGAACTGGATGAGCAATACTGATTAATTCTTGCAGTTTTTTGTATATATTGAAACGTTAAGACCCATAAGAAAACTTTGGTGAACCACAATAGAAACAAAGAAGAGTAATGAAGTAATAAAATCAACATTACTTATCTGAAAACAAGTGTGAACTGAGGCATTTACGGCTGAGTAGATGCATAGAGGCGTCAAAATGAAACAGTCCCCTGTGACTGAAATCCAAACATGATGCAATTAGAGTGATTAGAATGAGCGGAACGAGTCCTATCTCCATCGGAAATGCGATCCTTAGAACTAATCGTCCATTTACACAATTCTTAGTGGAAGATGTTCATTATAAAGCTGGCTAGAGCATCATAGCCCTTCACTGGTGTGGACTACTTTGGTCCAATTGATGTAGCGATCGGAAAAAGGCAAAAAATATATGCTATTTTAAAGTATCTGCTTTGCGACGAAAGCTATTCACCCAGAGCTCACTTTTTATCAACTAATTATGCGATTATTGCTACCCGAATATTTGTGGCGCGTCCTGGTGTTCCGAAAGTCATGATATCTCACAACGTAACAAATTATGTCGGCGCAAAATAATGGATCAACGAATTTGTAGATAAATCGAATGAGGAAAAAATGCAATATGAGCTTTCCAAAAGCGGAGTGCATTGAAAATTCATTCCTCCATCATTACCACAGATGGAGCGAACGTGGGAGCAACTGGTACGCTCAATTAAGGTAGTCCTTAAAAGATCAAAATAGGAAGTGATAAAAACTTTATTGGTAAAAACTAAGAATTTTGTGAACCGTCAACTTATGTATCCAAATACAAGTCCTTTAGACCAGAAAGCATTAACACCAAATTATTTTCGGATAGGAAGAGCTTCAAACGTCAGTAGATGGCTACTAAAGCACTCAGCAATCAGTTGTGGGATAGGTGGATTAAGAAATACTTCCCGACCCTGTCACCTAGAAGGAAATGTAACGAATTATATAATCCTGGTAATAAAAGAGATGTGGTCATCTTAATGGAACTCAAATCAGCAAGAAGCTCATAGATTATAGAAAAAATATATGCTGGAAATGATGGAAAAGTTCGTATGGTAGAGGTGTGCAAATTAACTGGATACAGATATTCTGCTGTCCTGAAAGAGCAGAAGTGAAAATTCGCCAGCATATTTCACTGGGCATATTAAAGTCAACAATCGTTGCTCAGTAATATTTTCACTCTATTTTCTCTTTCAAAACCTATCTGTAACATTTTTAATTGACTAGTAGTGTCAGAAGCGTGAACGTCAAAAATAAATAATCCTTCTCTAATTTATCGATTTCTCAGTATAATATATCAGTACTCGCGCTCAAGTTTAAAATCTAAATATAGAAGTACCCGATTTATCCCTTACTAGCGACGAAAGCCAAACTGTTTGCCCCGTTCCGAATAACAAACATGTTTGAATGTAACTATAAAATATCCTGATGAGATAAGAGAGTTCCACTTACCTACAACGGTGAGACTAACAGAAGCCTATCTCGTCGGGGGGCGATTGAAGGCGATAGCTTAACAATACATAAGAAGTAAAAAAGAACATTGCCAAAATTTTTTATATACAGTGTGACCAAAACAACACATGACGATCTCGTAAATGGTGAAACCATACAACTATAAATAAGGCGGTTAATTTAATTTTTTCTGCAGTGGTATATATAAAAGTATCTTTCTACTTCTAACATCAACTTATATCATTGAAACGTTGATAAATAGCTCCCTCCAATAATGAAATAAAAACCAAGATAATATAAATATCTTTAAACGACCCATGTATACAAGCTTTAAATCTATGCATCTATACAATAACACTTAATAATGCCAAACTTTATTACACACACAAAAATAAAACTGAAACGATTAGTTTTGTCAGCCTGTTGTAAAAATGAAATAAAAATTCTAAGATTTAAGTGCTGATCATCTCTATCTTTATCTATGACTGTTTACAAGATCTCCATCTTGGGCGAATTGTTTTGGACACTGTATTCTAACTAAGCAATAAATAACGTTCTAAAATGTATCTGAATGCTTCCTCAGTAGACTATGCCGCATTGATGTAGTTAGATACAGGTAGACATATTTATAGTATCTCAGATACATATCAAAATAGTTCAAGTGTTTCTAGATACTTGCCTTTTACAAAATATTACTCGGCCCATTAACTGGCACCCTGAGAACATGCTACAAGCAATAATCGTTTCCATGATACTTTAACGGAAAAATAATAATCGTCAACAATTGACTCTAATGGCTACGAGAATATTGGATGACATTCTGCAGTGTGATACAATTTTGTAGAATGGCGTTTAATGCCCGTGATGTATCCCTGGCTGGTGACGTAATTCAGAGTGTTTGTCACATCTCATGAGGAACAAAATCTTTGATGGTAACTATAAAATATCCACATGAAGTAAGAGGGTTCCACTCACCTACGAAGATGTGATTAAAGATTATATCTCATAGAGGAGCGATTGAAATACACACGGCAATGGTAGATGGCTACGTCCGATAGTCTTATACAAGCTAAACTAACCATTGCTGGAGAATATTTCGTTAAAAATATATTTCGACAGCTATTCAGTGCTTAATAAGCGCTTTTGAAATATTTATTAATTGATGGCATCTTCACACCATCGTACGTTAAGTTCCAATTTGCCCACATAGATAAGTTTAATAGAAAAATCGTTTCGGTTAAGTGGCAAACGGCATCAACTAATGTTGTTAATTATGCTAATGTAAACTAATACATTTCAACATCATGTTTCTACACCATCTTGAAAGCCCATTTCCGTCGTTATCATTAGAAATCGCCCACACGCAAGGTTTACACCTTCTGGTCATCTTATTGATCGTTTGAAAGCATTTGACAGCGTAAGATGACAATTGCGGTGAATTGTATCAATTAATTTGAGGGCAATACAACTCTCAGCTATCATCTCACCGCGAATTTGTATGATACTGGCTGTGCATTAGTAAGGCTTGATGGCGTTGTATGCTTTATTACATAGGTGGGCTTGTTGTAATTAATATGATTGTATTTTTAACATTTAATCATAAATAGAAAATCCACTGATGAAAGAAAAACATGAAATGGAATATTGACGAAGAATGCCTACTATTGCTGGAATCGCCAACAACTTATTTATCACGAATGGGGATAGACGCGCCCGCAAGCTTTAATGACCAATGTGAACCAAATTGGCATCTTCGGCTGGGTCGACGACTACAGCGACAATGAAAAACGTGACACACACAGGCAAACACAGCATACGTTTAAGGATATACAGCGAATATATCATGGGACTGGTATTAGAACCCAGCTAACTATAATCTGGAAGTGTTCTGCTATGGCACAATACTGAACTAAAGCTAGTACAGACCCCCTTCTTGATTTATTTAATCACACCTTTAGAACTTGATAGTATCTCAGATACATATCTAGATACTGACAATGCATCTGTAAACATACGTTTATCTTCACAACACGGCTATGTTTACTAGTTTTATCACACGATAGTTGGTTGTAACGGCCACGATAACATTGGAGTGTGATCAAATTTCAGTGGAAAAGCGTCCGTCTAGTACGCGCAACCTAAGCCACAGTGTTTATCATATCCCCTCAGTGACAAAGTCCTTGACTATAACTATAAAAGGATCAGATGAGATAAAGGAGTTACGCTCATCTATGACAGTGAAATTAACGCGTGTTATCTTGCGAGCGAGCGATTGAAATCCACACAGTGGTAGATAGCTTCGTTTGACAGCCTGGTGAGGGAGAAATTGTGAGCAGGTTGCTCTCCTCGTCCAAAAATGTCAAAAACTATCAGTCTTCGCTTAAGAAAACTTTTTTTTTCAAAACAATTACTTTTAAAGTAACGTCAAATGCTACAGCCGAGTAATGAAGCTCAAACAATAGTGAACATACTGAAAGACTATAATGTCATTTGTAGAACCTTCAAATGGGTTTTAAATATAGTAAATATTCAACGATTTAAGTATTATTCAAATATGTTTAATAGTAGGTAATCTTATACATGGGTTATCTTGAACGACCGCTTGCTTGAATTAATTGTAAAAGGTACAGTAAGTCGTTGTGGAGTTGGCCAAAACCGTTTCTGTAGATAAAGTATGTATGAAAAAATTTATGCAAACTAGAGATAACCATTTCGAAAACTAAAAATTAGAAAATGCATTAACTCTGTTGCTCGGAAACGCATGGTATACACTTAATTTAATCTGTAAACACTTCAAACTACTATCGTATAGTAGCGAAATACATACGAAGCATTAATGCATTCCTCGCAAATAAAACGCGAATTATTCATGAAATCATAAATTTTAGAAACCCAAAAGAAAAGAGAAAGAAATAAAAATTAAACAAAAATTCTAGAGTTCAATTTTTACACTTACACTTGAAATGCTGGACGTTGTATATTATGAGCAAAAAGAAAGTACATCAAAGATGCCTTTGGAATTTTAAAGTCATGTGTGTTATAATACCAGATAATTATGCCTAATCCTTGTCACTGACATTTTATAGACAGTGGCCAATATCGTAACCATCAAAACTTCCTGCAATAAACGCAACGGAAATAGTTGCCAATCCTGCAAAGGAAGAATCAGAAGATCATAACCACACTTTTTAACAAATATCAAATAACAGATTCATATTTTCTGGTGTTATAATACACATGACTTTAAAATTCCAAAGGCACCCATGACCATATATAATTTAATAGGATTCCTAAACCTTACCAGTTATAAGAGCCCTAAATTGAATGCAAACTATGGAAAAACAGTGTTCCCTTTCTAAAGTGATCTTATAGCACTAAAAAGAAGTAATTAATTCCATGCAACGAGGGCATAAAAACATTTACGTTCATATTCAAAATCTGCATATAAAAATAACGCAACGACGTTAAACCGCTTCCTGCTGATAACTGAATTATACGCAAAAAGTTAGTTTTTCTACTCTGTAGTAAAAATCGAGGTCTCTTGTGTAAACACCTTGTACAATTTCTAAAATACAATAAATAATATATATATAAATATTTTCACAATAAGCACTACTACAATTTTATATAGATACGGAAAGACATTTATATCTCACATGCAAATACGAATACTGAAAAATGTATCTACGTAGTGCATCTTAACAACACTGCTTGGTGCCCTACAGCTCAAGACGAAGTGAACAGCATTAAGCATCCCCAGAACAGGCTACAAGCAACTATCAGTTCCGAAATTTCGACGACAAAGTAATAATCGCCGACAATTGGTTCTAACGGCTACGAGAACATTGGGTGGCATTTTGGAGTGTGATAAAATTTTGTAGAAAGGCGTTCGTTTAATACCCGCGATTTATCTCTGGCTGGCGACGTAAGCCAGAGTGTTTGTCCCGTCCCCAAAGGGGCAAAATCTTTGATTGTAACTATAAAACACCCAGATGAGATAAGGGAGTTCACTCACCTACGACAGTGAGATTAACGTGAGTATATCTCGTGGGGGAACGATTGAAATCCACACGGCAGTGGTAGATGGCTTCGTCCGACAATCTGGTAAGGGAAATGGTGAGGAGAGCGCGCTCCCCGTCCAAGAGTCTCAAGAAGTACCTGTCACCCACCGAGGGTCAGCCCAGTGCTGCCCCGAGCGCCCCGCAGATCGTACTTGTAGAGAGCGGCCTCGTCGTCGCCCTTATTCCACACCACCAGGCTAACCTTATCCGGAGGGTGCACCGGCTGCAAGCTGCAGGGCAACTCCGCGTCGCTACCCTCGCGAGCCTCCGCGTACTCCGGTCCTAAGTCGCCCGCGACCGCCCCGCCTCCGACCAGGAGGAAAATCACCAGGTGCCAGCACAGCATCCCCATGGCTACATATCTATTTGCGCCTTATATCGATCGACTGCACGTGAAGGACTCAATTACGACACGACGCGGGGGCGTAAACGCATGCTTGCTCCACTTGATTAGGCGGCGAACACGACACGTTCATCTTAACATCACTACGAACAAACTTCTTCGAAGTTTTTACTCGTTGTTCGGTTTCAACACGCGAAAATTGACACCCTGAAGCACGACAGTTTCCAACGGCCACTTTTTTCACCCACCGACAGTGTGTCACGCTCGCTGTATTAACCAGGTGTTGCGCTTATTAATTTCGTCGAGATTTCCACCCCCATCCTGCAGAAAGACTGCGGAGTGACTCCGCCCGGACAACTACCTCAAGCGGCGGAAATTTCCGACCCGGACCGAAGTTCGCGTAAACACCGGAGCCCCGGAAACTGGCAACCGTGAAAACGCTGCAGCGTGCAGTTAGTCCCGGAAAACTGCACGTCCTAATGACTTGGCTGCAGGGAATCTTCGGAAATAACGAGGACGCTTTCCTTTGCACTAATAAATCTGCAAGACGAAAAATCGAGTGCTTTTATGAAAGCGGCTTCAGAGGTACATGTGGAAATCGGGAGTCGTCGCCATGACAACAAGTGTTGGCGCTACCCGGAGCCCCTTAGTCTATCTCCCTCGAAATAGTTGCGTGGCGAATGAGTCATCCTTCTCCCTTGCTAAATTAAAGCCATATGCCGGTAACGCTCTATTCCCACATGAATATTATGTATTGCGCGTATAAGTTATTAATTTAATGCCGCTCTTACTCAAAACGCGCCGCAAAAAACTGCGGCAGACGCTGGCAACACAACTGGCGCTGACACAGCAGCAAAACTTTTACAGGTTGCGAAATTTGTAACTGAAGCAGAAACTATTTTATAAGCCCACAGTCTGGTAACTCAAACTCTAAACTAATGAAACAAATGTAATAGAAAACAAAAAATGGCATTTATAAAATGGAATAGCTACAGAGTTCTTATAAAAATCGACAGTACTATACTACACACTAGATTTTTTAAAATCGTTTCGAAGCCGTTGAATTGTGTTCTCAAAATTAACTATAAAACTAATTGAAAAATTTCAATTTCTATTTATTCTAATCAGAAGCTCTTTTTATCAATCCAAAAATTAACTATTTCAGAATTTTCTTAGATACATATATAAAAACGAATTTTATTGCAAATCAAATATTTGAAAATGTATTCATATAAATAATTATTTCCAATTCAGAAAAACTAAATAAATAATTACTACATAAGGTAATAAGTAAATTCTTCTTATGCATGAATAAACACATATATCAAAATATATTTTAAAAATCACTTCGCTCATAAACTATAATCTAAACTTCAAATTAAATAATAGGAAAATTAATAAAGAAATAGTTTTATAAACAGTTAAAATGCACTGAATTACACAATAATGTTTTAACGGAAATTTAAAAAAAACATTTACAGCAACTTTAATTAAATCTTTCTAGATAGTCCTCCGTCAACTGGGGTGGGTCACTTTGACTAGTTTTTATTTTATTTATTTATTATTCAACCAACAGGCAATGCCCAATAATAGGTTGAAATAAAATCAAAATACAATAGAGCAGTTGTATGTAAATAATAATCATAACCGCATATTTGAAGTAACTAAAAAACGTAAAACGCAGAATTAATAGTAAAAGTGAAACCGAAAACATCGTACACCGGCAATAGCCAACCGAAAGTGTTGTCATTAGAATCAGAATGTAAACTAACAGAAATAATAATTAAATAATGAAGAAACAAATATATTGGTACAATAATTAATAATTATGCCATATTGAAGAATTGCATACATTTACTATGAACTACTTAGTTAAATAAATGAGTTTATAATCTCAAAAGGGTCGGGTCTCTACATTCTAGCAAGTATTATTTTGATTTGTGTACATTATAAGAAATACATTGGTTATCAAGTCAATATCGTGGCATTATTTTAATAATTTAAAAATAAACATTTTGCATAATGGTGACTTAACCAATGTGATCGCTACAATACAGGATATTATTTAACTAAAGAAAATTAACTCAAATATGGCGATCCAACCTTACAATCCGCAAAAACAAGTCCGTTATATTCGACAATTATCTGTGATTACGTAATTTAAGCGTTGCTTAAGTGATACCAATTGCCGTAAGTAAATACACATCACAAACAAAACACACTCAACGGACGCTTGTACCGGAACTGCTCATAAAACCGACGCCACCAAAAAATTCCCTAAATTCTATCTGTTAGGGTGAATCTTTCTGACCTTTCTGTTGCTTTTGGAATCGAATTAGGGCTTAACTCGAATTCCTAGCAAGTCCCACGATGCTTGGCCCCGTCTTTCTCCGTTGGCCTGCCGATCCAAACCGCCGAACACCGCTGCAGAACGGCTCCTGTAGCTTGACCGCTGCGACACCAAAACACTGCTTCCAGCTTACGCCGTTACCCAGACCTAAGGCTCTACTGCTTTCTATGAAGGTCACTGCTAGCTCTAGCTTTGAGGGGCTTCAATTAATTTGCTATGATGTACAAAACAGCCACCGAAATACTAGCTAACACTCGATGCACAGAACAAACACTTTTTAAAACTTTTGTCGAGGTGCTACGATTCAATGCACTCCACTCCACGCTCACTGAATTGATAAAAGAGTATTTATTCACAACTTGTCAATTATTTATTGTGGGAAGCCAAATTAACAACGCCTTTCATCTTGGCTTCCTTTTCCTAATTAATTGTTTTCTACCTTACTTTGTTTTACCTTATTTCCAAGCCTGCTCTGCTTACATTTTGTTCAAATCAAGGCTAACACTATTTTAAATACTGTTTTACAAATTATTATCGAGTCCAATGCTATTTTATGCTATTTACCAAAAAATTATCTAACACATTTCTGGAACATTTTATAAAATAATACTTGATATGCATGAAATGTTATTAATTGTTATTATAATTATAGAGGCTCAATATGTGTTTCGAGCATGTAGCATGTATACAAAATTAACTTAAGATTAGTTAACGATTCAGTGACACATAATCTCAATTTTATAAACTTTTTTAGTTATCTTAAAAAGATCTATGCTTAGCAGCAGTTTACAATTAGCAACGTTCTGTTCCGGTGCGCATTTTGGCACAATGCACCACGTTTCAGTCAATGGAAGATATTCTAGCTCTCTGATTGGTTGTGACCGAACAGCGGTGCATTTTGGCAATCTAAACTGAAACGTGGTACATTTTGCCGCGCCCCTCGCCGCGTCAAATGCCCATGCGATGCTGTTAAGTATATCTATATGCGTGGTGCATGATTTGTTGTGTAGTGTTCCTTACTAGTTTTTCCTCATTATAATGCAACAAACTTTGCCGTATAATGGGCCTGAGACATTTAAATATTCTATTAAAGAGATACAACATGAAAACTTTTTACGCTGAAGTGAAAACCATTAAAGAATGTGATAAGTGGATAACAGAATTTTCAAAGCTAACCTCCACAAATGATTGATAGTACGACGAACGAAACCAGAGTCGACTCGCCTTTTATGCAAGTGTATATCTAAATTTAGAAAATTATGTATTGACCGACTAAAAAAAGAAGTAGCTTATGAATTCGATTCGTATATCTACTTTTTTTAAATTAGTTTCTCCTACAGGTATTCTAAAATGTGTGTGGTTAGTTTATATCTAACTCTTTAAAAAAAAAAGAGAGAGACTATACATTATTTGTAATTATCTAATTTTTTCAACAAATTTTGAGATAGCAGTGACGGATATATATTTTTTCCAACTTTATTATACTGTTGCCATGCTTTATAACTCGAATAAATAGCGCTAAATCAACATTTCTTTTTAAAAAAAGATTACGTGTGCCATCATACATCCTATAGGAAAAAACAATATGCATCGAAAGCCAAACAATTTCTGTTTCTATTGTTATTAAATTAACCATGGAAATAACTAAAGCAGACATCAGCATATTAAGGTATTTCATTTCGGATTTTTACTTCCTTTTACGATACAGGAAGTATTGGATTCACTCCATAAAATTCTACATGAATTTTCAACACATCTTCACGTTTTAGACTCCCCTGAACTCAAAAAACATGTTTTTGTTCATTGGTCTGTCTGCGTGTCTGTCTGTATGTGTGCTGTGTGTCTGTGAACAGAATATCTCAAAAACAAAAGGAGGTATAGCGTTGAAACTTTATACATAAGTTTTGTGTACTATCTATATGCTACCGCAAGCTTTTGAAGAAAATCACATAACCGGAAGTATGGTGTTCGCTCTTGTAATTTTCAGTTTCTTTTCCGATTTTCAAAAATGAATCTAATGATTTTTTTTAAATTTTTGTTACATTTTTAATGTGTATTGATGTGAGATAGGTGATTTTTCATGTTGAATACCTCTAAAATGGGCTTTTTTGTTTTTTTCTGTTTGGTTTATTACTTCTATTTTAAACAGAAACTCGGTATGTTATTACATTTTTGAATTCAACTTAAATTTTAAAGAACATTTGTCTCTTAACTAACCAGATTTTCATTATGTGTATAAGTACCTAATCGTAAACCAGTACAAATATCGGATTTTTTAAAGGAATAGTTTACCTCTATAATTACGATTAAAAACGTGCCATAGTTTGGATACTGCTGATGCATTCGGTGCACTGCCTGCTTACAACTGACACAGAATCCAATTTGTAACTTATTTTCAAGATGGATTAAGTATTACTGAAGCAGTTACTTGTCATATTTCCAAATTGGAATTAGAAATGGACGAAACAGGCTCTCCAAAGGTTCAGTGGAATCCAAATTATCGCCCAGTATCGATACTGGTATGGTTGCTGCAGAAAATTGCACCTTGATTCAAGTGCTGGTGCATTTTAGAGGTACGTATTTATGTCCAATCTACAGCAATAGCTAGAAGAAAAACTGGTGTCACGAGGGGGAGCAGAAGGTTACCATACGGACGTCAACCATGCAGGCGACAACGAGTCACGTAATACTACAAAATAAAGCGACAATTGGCTTACGAAGAATATGCAGAAAACCAATGCTAAATCGCATGGAGCAGGTCATTAATATTTTATTAAACATATGCCTATGTTATAGTATCTACCTAATGAAATAATATTTGGTTTTAGGATATATCTTTTAGTATATTGCCACGCATTCACTTGGATATGCAATTGCAATGTTATTCCATAAAACATATAAAAAATTGGATTTTCTAATTACCTATTTGTCACGAACGGTTGTTTATTTAGTGCGTATTCAACTACAGCATAATGTACATTTTGAAGTCGGTTAATATTTGAATGGTTACACTTTATATTGTAAAGCTGACTAAGCCCATTTGCCGGGGCAGAATGTACCACGTTCCAGTTTGGATTGACAAAATGCACCGCCGTTCGGTCACAACCAGTCAGAGAGCTAAAATATCTTCTATTGACTGAAACGTGGTGCATTGTGCCAAAATGCTTCCGGGGCCAATTAAATGCGTAGTTTATACTCCTTACAGAAATATCCAAGTTACACTTACGTCTATCGTCATAGAGAACCAGCTAGTAGTATATTTTGTCGTCAACAAATTTATATACAAATTAGGCGGAACCATCTAGCGTCTAATTTTTAGACTAAAAAAAATTAAATTCATCGAGTTAAAGTTTGTAAGACCTCATAAGTGGATATACATATATTATAATTTTTGAAGTACGGAAAACTTTTTTCACCTGTTGAATTACATTTTGGTATACGTTATAGTAGGGGCACCAAATAATAGCTCAATATTCGAATGATGGCCTTATTATGAATTATATAAATAAATAAAGGATAAAGAATTGGCAAAAACAAATAAGTTGTGGGGTATGAATCCCAAAGTTTTACAAACTATTTTAATGATTTAAGAATTAAAAGTTAATTTACTATGAAAATAATTTCAAATTTTGATTAATTGCTGCTAATTAGATCATTACCTTTAATATTATAAAGCAAACGCAGCTAAAATGAACTTCGAGTATGACGCACAGAACACTTTGCAACATTTAAGGCTACATGGTGTCTTTCCGTCCAATCAACAACGTCGTCTAAATTATCTTGAAGATTAAAGTTTAAAGAAAACGTGACCTAAATTAGACCCTTGCGGCACGCCCGATGTAGCATAATATTTACTGACGAGCAACCATTATATACGTATTACTGTCGGCCAATCAAAATAGGATGCAATCAACTTTAAAAAACTCTTAGAAACCGAAAAAAGATATAATTTATTTAATCAAGTATCAAGCGGTTTAGAAAAGTCTGCGTAAATTACATCCATCTGCCCATAGCTATTGTTAGCTGCCATAACATGTAACACATTTTCTCCTTAGAGACTATTATAAACAATATAAGGACATTACAAGAAATGTATGTTGTCGCGTATTCATAACATAAACACAATAAAAGCCTACTAAATATTGCAATGTAATTCTGATTGACTGTAATGCTTTCTGAAATACTTGTTGCATATGTCTCTACTCCCGGTCGTGGAAAAAATATAATATACACGACAGGAGCGCACACTATTTTTCTTTCGTTGTATTTGTGTATTTCAAACTTGCACCTTGGAAAATAATGTTTTTCTCTCTCTTTGTGTATAATGAACTATTTTACATGGACTCACAGATACTCGTATTTGTAAATTATACCCTCCAACGATCTTACACGGAACAGAAAAGCAAAGTTACTGGTTTATAGTTGCTCAGTCTTTTATCTTTCATTTTGAAATATAGAAAAACTTTTTCAATTTTCGAGTAATTTGTAAATTAGCATTTTCTTTAAATTAGGCCTTAGGAAAATTTTTGAACATGCCTTAAATGTATGCAAGTATTCCATCCGCACCCAAGAAACGTTTTGGTTTCAATGCCTTTATGCTCTCCTCCACCTCTTCTCAGTAATAGTCAACATATTAAAACATTATTGCTACAAATCGGAGTATCACAAAAGACAGTATCTTAATCGAAAAATTCTGAGAAACACCGATTTGACAAGTTAAAGAAATATTTTCACATTCATTGTACTACCACAGAGGGAAAATAATCAAATTGATGCAAAACTAATATATAAAGTGTGAAGCGATACAAATCGTTAGTGTCGCAAAAAATATAATCAATATTTTTTTATACAGATTGTCGTCCAAAATGGCATCATGAGTTTGAGTGACTTGAACATCGACTTTAATGTTATTTTAGACAACAGTAAAACCATCAGTGAGGTGTCTTTAACACATTGTAACTCTTTTAATTATTGCAAATATAGGTATGCAAAAAGAGATACTTAATTAAAATATATCTATTCCTTCATATTGAACAGTAGGTTTAAAAATACAGCTAAATAATACATTATCTATTATCATTAATACATCCAGTAAGCGCAAAATGCAAATCTCTGTTAGAAACACAAAATTAAACAGATACTTAGAAAATCTATATAAAGGTAATTCGAATACACCATAATCAATCAATGGCCATCTCCCCTTAACAAATTAATCACGTTTTGTAGATATTTGTGTCATAAAATAAAATTTTTGGATTTCATTCTGCTTTAAAACAATGTCCACATATATTAAATGTTTACCTTTGTTGCTTGTAAAGTTGACTAAAGCAAAATCTTCTGTTTTTAGTCGTAATATACTGAGTTCCTCTGTATCTTCTTCTACTTCTTTAGTTTATATTGATGTACAACATTTTCTTAATTACGAATTATTTTGTATATACTTAATCACATTATACCAGTTACTTTTCTTATATGTATTACCCTTGTAATTAGACATTTGAGTACAACTAACCCATGGGCATTTGAGCTTTACCCGAGGCAACCAGTTTGATACTAAATGTAGCGAATTTTGGTTAAGTTTAAAATATGCACTTAAAAATATTAAAATTCAAAATTCCGATACCATCAGCTAGATTAGACGTTTAGGCTTTTAGGTAGCTCCCAACCTATTGTCAAGTAAACTATTAACAAACGCACTGGTC